>VZRV01004594.1:539369-724806 GCA_013398115.1 Falcunculus frontatus
GGCGAGCCGAGGCGACCCAGGGAGCGGCCCGCCGCCCCCGGGGAAGGCTCTGCTCCGGGGAGCAGCGGGGGGAGGCGGCTGGCACAGACGCCGAAGCTCCGCCGCCCACCCCCCGGCACCGCCGCAGTCTGCCCAGCGCTGGCGGCCCCGGGAGATGGTGATACATGAAGCGTGCGGGAAGGACCATGGTTGAGAGGACCAGCAAGTTCTTGCTGATCGTGGCCGTCTCGGTGTGCTTCATGCTTATCCTGTACCAGTACGTGGGGCCGGGGCTGAGCCTGGGTTCCCCCAGCGGCCGCTCCTACTCGGAGGAGCTGGACCTCTTTCCCACGCCGGACCCGCACTACGTGAAGAAGTATTATTTCCCCGTGCGGGAGCTGGAGCGGGAGCTCGCATTCGACATGAAGGGCGAGGACGTGATCGTCTTTCTGCACATCCAGAAGACCGGGGGCACCACCTTCGGCCGCCACCTGGTGCAGAACGTGCGGCTGGAGGTGCCCTGCGACTGCCGGCCCGGGCAGAAGAAGTGCACCTGCTACCGGCCCAACCGCCGGGAGACCTGGCTCTTCTCGCGCTTCTCCACGGGCTGGAGCTGCGGGCTGCACGCCGACTGGACCGAGCTCACCAACTGCGTGCCCGGGGTGCTGGACCGCCGGGAGAGCGCCGCCGCCAAGACGCCCAGGTACCGGCCCTTCGCCGTGCCCCTGCCCGCCGCGCTGCCCCTCGCTCGGGCCGGCTCCCCTCCGCCGCCACCGCCCGCCCCGGCCCTTGCTCTGCTGAGCCCCTGCCATGCGCTGCAGCACGCTGCCAGTGTGCTGTGCCTCAACCTGCCCCGAACCTTTCCTCAGCCGGTTCACCTGTCCTCCCCTCCCGTCCTCCAGGCTGTGCCTTGCATCTTCCTCCTGCAAATTTCCTGCTTCTTCCCTCCCACGCGCCTCGTACACTGCACCCTCAAGCCCATGGTCTTCTGCTCTAGCAGCCTCTGTGGACCCTTTATCAAGACCATTTCTTTGTGCTGTTTACTCTCTCTTTTAGACATTTAGTGTTTCCCTCAAACCTCACTTGCCACCTTTTAAGAACCCTTTATACCATACCCCTAGTCTCAAGCTCGGCTTTGTAAGCAGCTTTGCCCTAACCTGTGCACTCCCTTTTCCTCCAGCTGAAATTGTTCTCCAGTGCAGCCGAGGAGAGGCACACGAGCCCACCAGTGCTCGTGCTTACCTCCTGCCTTTACTCCCCCCAGTCTGCACGCAGTTTTTTGCACATTGCAGAAAACACTCCTTAAACACCTTTTTTATGTTCCTTGCTGATTATCTTGATGGGAGACCTGAGGTGAACTCTTTTGGGGAAAGCAGCTACCTTGTACGTGTTCCTTGAGCGTCCTTCATACGTGCCCCGGGAGGGAGGGGGAGCCCTCCTAAAGCACCCCTCTGTGCATCCGTGTGGAACACCCGATGTATTTCTGCCCTCTTGGCCCATCATTTCTCTGCCTTGGTCCCTTCATGAATCATAAGCTTCAGAGAAATTTTCTGTTTGAAGCACTGTAGTAAAGACAGTGGCGTATATTAAGATCTCAAAAAGATTATGTTCTTTTAGCTCAATATTCTGTTGTGTCTTTCATTTAACAAGACAGTTTTTTTAATTATCGCTATTTTTTAACACTATGCACTTTCCTTTGACATATTAGTCGTTCAATTGCAATACTTTGTAACCTTGTTTGCTTTAAAGTTTCGTTCTTTAACGTGCCCGAGATCTCATGCTGGTATTTGCTTATGCCATAGACTTTATTTATACGTACGTTGTTAACATCATACATAATCCCTTAAATGAAAAGTGGCCTTTAAGAAAGTACATCTGGGCATCATAACTGTGTTTTCTCTGGGTTTTTTAAAAGCGATTTTTAATGATTTTTCTTTCCTTGGAGCTGTGCACGATTGCTGGGGTTCTTTATTGTCTCTGTCATGATTGCTGCTGTTTTCAACCCGTTTCAGTGTTAATCATCCAAGTATGCTCAGGCTGCTGTCGTGCTGCCTGACCCGGCAGCGGCAAACTGAAGTATGGAACTGAAGGGTTGAGGCTTTCCTGTGCTCTCTTATTAATAAGGTGTTTGAGAACACCTATAAGTAAAATATCCTCTGCCCATCTGGTTGCTGCTGAGATTTTACTGAAGTGTTGTTAGGAAAAATGCGCAAAGTTCAAATCTGATTTTAAAAAAGAAACAAAAATTACCCATTTTGTGAACCTTGGCACTTGGCTAGCAAACCATTAACCTTATATAAAGACCTGTGTGGGTTTATGAATTGTCTCAGAACCTTGTGTACTTCCGTTAGCAATTTTGTATTAAAATCTGTTACGTGTTCAGTATTCAACTTTCTTCTATTCAGCAGCTGGATATTTTGTATAGGTACCTGAGAAAGGGGCACATCAGGTTGTGAGGTAGCAATTAAATTCCTTACAGCAGCTCATAGGAGGTTGAGAATCAGCAGTCTATTGCTTAATCTCACATGCTTGTAAATAAGATTTTCCTTGCCATTTGTTTTGGAACATCAGGAACAGTATGCTTCTACATGCTTCTTAATTGTCTTGATTATTGGATGTGCAGGAAAAATCATTAATCCTGTCCCATTCACTCATGTCTCTGCATATCAAGAAATAGTTGTGCTCAATGTTGTCTCTTGACTTCCTTTAAATCTAAGTTAGAACTTCATTTCCAGGAGTTCAACTATGATGTGGAAGCTTTAGATAATCTATGGTTTATCACCTTGCTCTGTTAAACAAAACCCAGAATTTACTGTTCACTGTATCCTGGGGATGGTTTTAGTGCAACCAGCTGCTGGTTATTTTAACAATATTGTCCTAGGATCTGGCTCTGTTGTACTGCAGCCCAGTTCAGTTGGCACCTTATCCGAAATGTGATTTATTTCATGACTAAGAAAATTGCACGTAAGAGACAGGCAATGCTTGTTTAAAATAAAAAATTGATGGGTTTTCTTTGTTAAAATACAGATAGTCTTGTATTATGTCCATTACAGTAAGAGCAATATCACTTTGTTTGTCCATTGTGAGTGTTGGATCTCTTACGCTGAAATGGGACATCTTTTTACATAAGGTATATGCTAGAGAGGCTACTGTTTTATAATGGAGCTGAACTATGAACATATCTCTCTCAAAGGAAACAGAAAAAGGAGCAGCAAACAACCATTCTGTCAGGGTTCTCTCAGATTCTAATCTGGATTTTGGAGTGCAGTCTTCAAATTCAGCTTTTAAAGCTAATGTATTGGCTTCTGCATTTGCTACTTAACGCGAAGTTTAAACCTTTGCTCTTCCAAATGTATGTTTGTCCCTAAAAACAAAACAGCTGACTCGTGATCACAAATAAATCTGCCTTCTAGTGAATGTTGGAAAGCATGAAGGTCATTCAGTATTGCCCACATGCACAAATCATGAGGTTCAAGCTGTTCCCTCTGTGAGGAATGCAGTTTTGTTGCTGCCCAGTGCCCTATTGCACTACATTCCACAACCTGGGCATGGAACATAAATTTACAATGCAATTCAACTTTCTTCACTGTTCAGTTGTTCTGTGGTAGACTTAATGATTAGGAGCCCTAGATTGCCAAAAGCTGCGTTTTTTTCTCTTTTTCTGTCTGTCTTCTGCATTGATGCAGTGAGTGTTAGGGATGGGTGTGTTGGCTCTGATGGGTCAGCACTCTAAAAAAAGTGCTGCTGCCCACCTCCTCCTAGTGACTTTCCTGGTTTGTATTCAAAAGGCTCCTGGACTTCTTGAAGCAAATGTTATGTTTCATATACAGCCAGTAAAAGAAAGATTGATTTGTTTGGGGCTTGTAAAACCTGGGACTCCAAGGAAGTCTGAAGTTGGCTGTGCTTATCAGTTAAGTCACTTAGCTGCAGTTCTCTTCGTGGTTTTAGTAGAGGGCAAATTCCAAGATTTGGGGAATGGAGGCCTAATTATTCCTTGTACTGTTGCAAAAGACTTTTTTTTTTAAAAAAGAAGCAAAATTAGGATGCATGCCTTGAGTCACCATGCTGGTATTTCAGCAAGCAGAAACGAAGCAGTTCCTGTGAACTGCTCCCTCCAATTTGTTTCACTTAAAACTTGAGAGCTCAAATCTCTTCAGTTGATTCTGACAAAAAAGCCAAACTCATTTCTTTAATTGGACTTCCAGAATTAGGAAAATCTGTGAACTGATCCACTAGAGCCTTGTTTGTCCCCTCTGTCAAAGGACTGAATGCAAGCCCTTAGAGGTGTTGGAAGGCTCTGGAGGAACTGGGTTCCAGTGCCCTTCTGGTGCCGTGCTCCCAACACAAGAGCACAGCCCTGGGTGTTCTGGACTTGTACTTGGAGGACTCTTCATGCGTGAACTCAACTCTAATGTAACGTGCTGCAGAAGCAATAAAACAAATACAAAGAATTCCCTCAGTGTGATGTGTTTCCCCTCCTACCTGTTCCCAAAAAAACCCTGAATAAACCCGAGACAGCCCAGGCTTTGTTGCTGTCCTGCTGGTTTCTGCTGCCTCGTGAAAACGAGAGCATCGAAGCCGGCATTTTCCTGGGGCTGCCTTATTCACGTGGAAAGGATTCAAGGCACACAGCTCCTTTCAAACTGCCTTTCTGGGAGCTGCCTGTTGCTGGGGAGAACCCATGTAACTGGTGGAGTGTTGGTTGGGCATCACTGGCTCTGTGCTCCCCCAGCTCACACACACAGAAGCTCTGCCTTCTGTTAGGCTGTTGCAAGCACCGTGTAGATTTTTAAATTTATTTTATTTTAGTGAGCTGCCTCAAGACATGAGCTTAGCCTTGCCTTTCTTTATGGGTTTCTGTGCTAGTCTGTCATAGAAGTTTGGTTTCTGAGTGCATCTGTGGACAAAAATGACAAAAGTGTGTGCATGCTTCTGATTTAGGAATTTTTTTCTCACAGTTTCATATGTATAGAAAGAAAAAAAAATGTAATCCACATGCTTTTATGTAAGAAATCCATAGCAGGTTAGATCTGCTGTTAAACAGATCAGTCAAGAATCTCTCTGATTAGCTATTTACAGCTTGTGTTTTGGGTTGGGATTTTTTTGAAGAAACAATTAACAGGGCTCAGCAGTTTGTTAGTTTGATTTTTCTGAAGTGTGAACTTTCACAGCTTCCAACTACATATCTGTCCCATTGCAGGGATCTGTTCTTGATGAGGTTTTTATTATATGTGTGCTTAGGAGCTGCAGAGACACATTGTCAAGAAACCAACTGTTTGAGAATGAAAAGCTTTACCAAATCATTTTTATAATATTAGCACTTTTAAAAAAACTTGGGCTTGTCATTCTTTTTGGATCTGTGTGTGTTGGGGCTTAAGAAATACCTGTCTGCAAGGAGCACTTTTTTTCAACTCACCAGCTTACCTCAGACTTGTTTCTCTTAAAGACAACTGGAGAAATACCAATATATAGCCTGGTTCATTTCTCAAACCCTTAGCACCTGGAGTATTTTAAATCCTTGCGGTCTGATAGGAAACTTTTTGCACCTGGTTGTGCTCACCCACAAAGCCAGGCTGGTCTCTCACAGACAAACAATTCTAAAGGGCCAGGTAATTTTGTGGTGAAAATCTTAAATTTGACATAGTTACTAAAAGTAGCTGAAAGTTGGAACTCTTCAAATAGTTACCTTAGCTTTGAGGTACATATTTGTCAAAGCTTGAGACTTTTGGCTGGGATGCCAGGTTTAATTACATTTGCTGGTTTTTGTTGCTGTTGTTGACAAAGCAAAAGGATGTGTGTCTATTTGTACTGACCTGATTTTCCAAAATGATACATTTGGCTGCTTTTCATTAATCTTTAAAGGAAAGTTCCATCATAACATAGTAACTTTGTTTTTCTTGCTTAGAAGTTTGCAAACACTCTTTGCCTGGACGTCAGATTTTGCCTTTTTCTGTTTATCATTTCCTGCTCCACAAATAAAAGTGTACAGTATTCGGAGTAAACCCTTGGATAATCACCTCTTTCTTTTTTTCTGTTGTTTCCTTTTTTTCTCTTTTATTTATTCCATTTTTCTTTTTTTTTTCAACAACAATTTAGAAATAATTACTGTAGAAGGGCTGGCTTGAATTTTATTAATAACTGAACTGGATGCTTTGCTATGTACTCCCATTGTAAGGAGAGTCATTAAGGAATGGTCCACTGTAGATGCAGGGCTGATGGGTTCCACCATGCTCGTGCAGGCAAACATTTTTGAGGTTAATTATGTGTCTATTAGAGTTCGTAACATTTTGTGTGATGCTTCTTGGCCAAAGCAATGCCAAGCCCAGTTTTCAAGGCTCTGCTGAAGGCTCCTGGTTTGTCAGTGTGAGATGCAGAACGCTCACTGAGCGATGCAAACTGATGATCTTCAGCAATGCCACCTTGTCAGCTTTCTGCTGCATCTCAGGAGAAGTCTGTGGTGAAAGGAATTTGGAGTTCATTCGTGCTGTAGGGGCTTTAGGTGAGAAATAGCATGTGATCTGCAAACATGTGAGTTTGGTGTTGCCTGGTGGAAGAGCTGCAGAATTACCTGGTGTGACTGGGGGAGGGAGCACAGCTGGGAGTGTGGGGTGAGGACTCTTCCCTGCAGGAGGCTGGGGAAGGTCTTGAGTTGGATATTGGAACATGACCTGGACAAGTCGTGTTACCTCTTGAGAAGGCACTGCTAGAGAAGGTTAAGCTGTAACTGGAGATCATTGCAATACTGCCCTCTCCCTGGGCCTCTGCTCCTTCTAGGAAGGAGGAGGAGATCAGCCTCCTCTTGTGGTCCCTTCCCTCAGTGATTTGTGGGGTTAGGCTTAATTGGGCTTGTTCAGCAGTCAAGCAGAAGCTTTTGGCTGCCTGTTGTAGAAATTGGAGGAGTGTAGTCTGGGACCCATTTTCTAGAAAGTCATTCAGGACATGCAGGCCTGGAGTTATTTAAGAAAACTTCCACCTGAGTTCATGTCATAGATGAGATTGATGTGCCTTACCTGAGTCACATTTGTCCCCAGTGCCCACACTTCTGGCTGGCACCAGAGTCCTTGATGACTCCTTGCCAGCATGTTCCTATCCCATAAGTTAGTCACAGCAGTGACAAGCAGAGTCCCAGAAGAATCAAGATAAAGCTAATCAAAAGGGGTTGTGGCTGTGCTCTTCTGGTTACTTTGACCTGGAAGCAAAGAGTGACTGCAATGAGAGAACACACCTCATTTTAAATTTGCTTAGAAATACCCGTCTTATCGAATGTATGACGTACATTTAGGGTGTCCCTACTATAAATCCTGCTGTCTTTTACAGGTTATGGCTTTTGTTTGTCTTGGAAAGTGGGAAGGCAGCATGGACAACTGCCTTCAGCCAATCAGAGAACCAAAATCTCTGGTTCATGTCTCTTTATTTTAAACTTCCAGTTATTTGGAAGCAATTTTACCAAATTTGTGGTAGTAATGCTTTAAATAGGTAATGTTTTGTCAGTGAACACTTGGATTTGTGCTTGCTTTAGAAAGCCAAAGTGCCATAGTATAACTCCACAAAGCTTTGTTTATGCTTGTATTTCCACAAAGCACTAGAACAGAGAGGAATTTTCCATTATTGACTGAAATTGTGCTTTGTCAAGCAAAGATGAAGCACCGTCTTTAATTCCTAATAATCACAATTGTGATAGCTGCCAAGTCAAGATTTTTTGATGAAGTTTTGCTTGATGTGAACAGAAAGGAATGATACTCATGCATCAGAAGCAAAGATCTTCATAAACTAAGATGTTCTTGTGTTTGCAGAATAAACGAAGTACGGGAAGAACACAGAGCTGAAGTAGCCCGTTACAAATTTGCTTGTTTCGCCAATGATGGTTGACCTTAAAAGCAAACAAACAAGCAAAAAACCACCCTCTACTTTTTCTAAAGGAATCGAAGTAGAATGATGAGGAGAATACACCCACTAGCATACACTCAAGGCAGCACAGTTTCTATAATCACTCTTTCATGTAGTTTTGTTCTCCCTTCTGTTTCCATAACGAAGTACTCTGCTGGAAATCCAGACGTGAGAATCTCTCTGAAGATTCCTTTGGAGATTATTGTCACAAAGGCACAAAGAGCCTTAAACACCCCTGTACTGTAGCACGTCAAGTCTGAGATCTGAAGAGGATGCTTCAGACAGCCCTGTGTGTTACTGCCAAAGGAGGAGCTATTTCCCCGTGCATGTCTGTGGGAGCCTGAGATGTCTCCTGAGTGGAAAAAGGGTTTTCAGGAAAGATCCACGCACAGAGAGGTCATCGGATGAAAAGCACAACGTAACAGGGTTTAGTTGTTTCTACATTTATTAAATGGTGTAAATCGATGTCATTTCCGTGCTTAGCCTCAGAAGTGCAATACACTAAACTGGATGTGTTTCATCCTACAAACTGCTGAATAAGGCCAAGGATATGAGATATTCTGAGGCATCTCTTTTTCTGTGGTGCATCCAGAAAGGGTTAAGAAGGTCCTGTTGTCCACCTTTAGCTGTAACCTGAACTTTTTAGCAGTATTAATTATATTATTCTTTCACCTGTGTATCTCAAAGCCTCTTAAAAATTTATACTAAATAGCATCTGGTGTTATATTAATTTCAGACTCTAGGTCCATGCCTTCATTTCAACCTAAAGACTCTTAAGGGGTCTGTCTTAAAGCTGGCTTTGACCATAAATCTCAGACTTTCATGTTAGTGTACAGACTTTTCTGCCCAATCACTTTGTCTCTTTCAGAAGGAAATGGTTTCTTCACTTGTTATTATTACTTGGCTCTGTTTTTCCCTTCCTTCCAGCCTATTGATGTTAAATTCTACATTATAGCTCACCTTTGTTTTTCTAGAGGAAATATTTCAGAATTATCTGCCGATTTAAACAGGAAAACAGTTATTTGCAATTAACTTTTTATGGTCTGACTCTGTGTTTTATTTCATAACTAATCTCCAGCCTATTAAGCAGAGATTCTTTGATTACACCTCACTGCAGATTGAAATACTATCATCACTTTTATGGAGCTCTTCTACATGGCGGGGGGGAAACCTCAGAGCTTCCTGAGCAGCCTTTGCATTTTTGTTTTTAAAATAGACCAAATTTCCTTTTGCTTAATGTTAATCTTCAAGTCCTAACAAGATAATTCGAGATTTTTCTGCCAAATAGCATTGCTTAGAGTTTGAAAATGCGTGGTGACTTTGCACTAATTTCAGATATAATGAAAGGGACCTTGCTTCTGGACAAGTGCTAAAGATTTAAAAGTGCTGTTTCTTCCATATATTGGAGTTACTCTACATTTTAGCCTTAGTTCTTGTGTTAATTATACACATGTGTATAAGAGACCTGATTGCAGTGAAATACTCAGCGACTTTTGAAAGATTTTGTGAAAAGCATTGCACTGCTCATTCCTTTTTTATCTTAAACAGCTTAAGTAAAAAAGTGGGGTTTGTATGTTTTCCTCTCAACTCTCAGAAAATTTAAACATCCAAACAAATACTGTAAAAATAGAATCGACTTTTTTGTTTAAACTAACAGCTCTTGCTGCCATGACCTCCTTGCTCTCAGTAAAGATTTTAGTTCGGATACCTGTGACCCTATATCAAAGCATAGGAGAAAAATCAATGCCTCACAGCTGAGAGAAACAGCAGCAGCGTGCTGACTCACCAATTTCCTGACAGCTTTTGCTTTCCTGGTGGAGATGGACAAAAGTACAAGCAGAACAGGAATCGCTGAGTACAACCATAATCAGTAAACCAACCCTTCTGTTAACATGCCTTAAATCACAAAAGACAGGATTACCTTCTTCTGTTCTTTGCCTCTCTTTTCTTCTCTTGCCACCTGTGCCTTTTCTTAGGCCTTTGAAGGAGAAAAGACAGATGTGATGTGGGTAGTTGTGCAAGGAAGAAGATTGAGCAGCTTTATTCTGGCTGCTGAAGCAAGTACAGCAGGGGTCATTTAGATTAAACCCCCCATTAAGGGGAATACTTCATCCGTGGTATTTTGCTCAGGAAAGAGATACACATGTTCATAGGAGCCCTTTCAGGTAAGGAAATGCCTTGGCATCTCTTCTAGGAGGGCAAAACTGGAAATTCTTTTTCTGACCATCTGAGTGAAGTTTCCCTCATTGATTATACTCCTCTGGTCAGTGTTATTGTTTGCACCGTATCCAAAATTAATCATCTGGAGTATTTTTTCCCAATGAAGTTCTCTTTGATTTATTTGGCTATATTTACACATGTGTTTAAAAATGACCCCGTCTGTTGATGTGTACATAACCTAATTCCAGTGGAGCCTTAGACTTGGCCAGAGGCAGTTTAGTGAGCTCCTGTATTTTTAACAACCATCTTGAGTTACACATATCATGTCTCTGACTGCTGCTACCGGTGGCTTTGATTTTGAAATGTAATATTACACTGAATACTAAGGACTCAATATTGCCCTTCATTATTAAAGCCATTATTTGGGCCCAGCAGTTAATTCTGCTCTTTTTCGTGTACTTTGCAAATAGGCTATTTCTGAGCAATGCTTTATTTCTTTATAATATCTGAACAATTTTATTTTATTTTCCTATCCCTGACCTAACACTTTCTTCCAGGTTGGTATCATCTTGTACCTTGATTGCTTCAATACTATCTGTTTCTGAGCTTGATAAATTAAGTCTTCTTCTTTCCCTTTAGAGATCTCTTACTGCCTAACCCTTCTCACTCTCATGAGTTACTAGATTTTTATTTGGGAGCTCTTTTTGTTCTGATTCTTGAAGAGCCCCTTTTGTAACAGTTCAGAAAGTTTTAGGCCTACAAAATATAACTATGCCAACATCAGAAACAACTGTTAATCTGAACAGTCAAATTTAATGCAGTCAACACACTTAGATACTTTAGGTGAGATACTGCTGCCTTCTGACACTACTCACAAAGGGTTGTTTTCTTGACTTTGACTAAATTGGGTGAAGCTGACACCTGTTTATGGAGCCAGTCATACACAGCAAACACATACCTAATAGAAACTCAAAAGTAGCCAATTGCTATTTTCAGCAGTTCCACTTCACAGTTCCCAGCCCTGACTGTTCAGAATTCAGTCAGGCTCCAAGAAGACAGGGTGCCTGCCATTTATATGAGCTTCATTTTCTGTTTTTAAGAAAAAATGACACTCCGAATATTGAAATGGTGATACAAAAATCACTGAATGATACATGAGTTTGAATTTTAAAAATAATCCTGTTGTTGACGGTTTCTATTAACACAGGGCTGGCTCTAGGTGATCTCCTGCTTGTGACTTGGGTATGTCAAGAAGGGGCTGAAAAACAGCTGCCAAAATTATATGAGTATGAGCTCTGGTTGGATTGTATGTCATGAGGACTAATGTGACTCCCACCAAAAAGGGAGTTTCAGGAAGTTGTTCAATGACAGGAGGAGCTGTAGTTTACTTTGGGTTGTAAAAGAAGGTTTGGGAGACAAGAAAAAAAAAAAAGATAATAAGGGAATAAGAAGGAATCACACATAACTTGTGTTGACCAGGATTTTCAGGTATTAGATGGTTTGTTAGTTCTCAATCAAGCTTTTTTAAAAATAACCATAAAGTCTTTGATCCTAGCGAAGACATAGTTTGAATTCCTTGCCTTTCTTTCCACCAAGTTTTTTTGCCTTGGGATTTTCTGCCAAAACTGTGTGCAATTGTTTAAAGAAATAATATTGGACTGCAACATGCAAGAAAAATACTTGAAAAGTCTAGTATGAATCAGTGCAGTTTGTGAGACAACTAGCTTAGTGGATTTTAAAGACATTTGTCCCTCACTTATAAATCATATTTAGATCTTTTAGCTCTACCTGCAAAGAACGGTTTTTTAAAAAAAGATTTAGGCAACTCCTTGGAAGAATAATTTGGCGAGTTCTGTGTAACTTTCCAACTTTTTTTCTTAGTGTTAGCTGCCTTGAGACTACTGAAGAGGTCATGGATTTGCCTTCAGCTAGTCTGAAAGTTTCCCATGCTGTGCCATGCTGCTTGTAGCAGCTTCTCTGAACAGCAGTGCATTAAAAAGAGAAGTGTTTTTCCATGAAAACCCAATCAAAGCTCAAGGGAGGGCTCAAAAATCAGTGCCTGGAAAAGGATGAACTTGTGGTGGCTGTGATACAGAAGTTTTCCCCATTCCTTTGAGTGTCCTCAGTTTGGGAAGCAGGTTCCTGTGTGCTCAGCAGAGTGGGGGGCACAGGTCTTCCTTGGCCATCCCTTTCTCAGAAACATTACTAAAGATTTTTCTGGGCTATGCTTAGGCCAGCGGTTCTTATCTAGGTGTTAACCTGCCTAAGGCAGCAGTTCCTGGGAAGAAAAATGCCCGTAGTTAGCTGAAATGTTTCCACAGTGCGTGTAACAGTGGCTGCCAGCAGGAGTAACACAATTGTTTTGTCGGAACGTTTGAAATGGGTTGATGGAAACAGTTGTACTTAATAGGATTTCACCGACTGGAAAGCAAACAGGAAATTGTCCATCCCATTTCCATCCCAGCAGAAGGCCCAGCCAGGGGTGTGGAAGCTGGGCATTACAGAAGCTGGATTGCTGCCCACGTTGTTATGTACTTCAGGGAAGTGAGCAGACACTGTTCTTAGCCCGGCTGTCTGTCCCAGCTTGCCCGGGCAAGTTTCATGTTTGTTTGGCAATGCTAAAAGTGGGTTATGCACACTATTTGCACAGCCAGCCTTTATGGGGCTGAGCTGTGAGGTGATCCCTGCATGTCAGGGGCTGCTGGTCCACCTGTTCTGCACAGGTTTTGTGTTCCTCCCAGTCAGCTGAGCTCACACGGGCAGCGGTGGCTCCTCTCGTGGTGTCTGGGGGAACCATGCACTGCTCCCACCTCCTGGCACCAGGGCTGGTCAGAGAGCACCTCCCCTGTGACTGAGCCAGCACAGCAGGGTGTGAAGGAAGCAGCACCACCAGCAAACTCTTTTGTTAAGTAAGAAGGGAAGATTCTTGCCATACCTGTGAGTCTGTATTTGTGAGTAGCCCAGGCATCATCTCTGAAAAGCAGCAGAGAACTTTGCCTCATTTTCGTACTCAGAGAAAGTGCTCCTTGCCATCTGACCTGAGTATTTCAATAATAGTTATTTTTTATTTTCTGTTAAGGGGTGTCACCTTGGAGCCTTTTTGAAATACGTTCCCTGCACAAGAAATGGGGAAATGTTTATATCCCAGCCTTAGTTTACCAGTATTGAAACTACAGATGAAAAGCCATTACCTGGCAGAGATGTGTAAGGGCTGTTGTTCTTGAGGACCATGGGATATGAATGTGTACATACTCTGTAACTGGTAATCCATGTGCCATTCTGAGGTGGGATATTATTTGTACTTTTTATAAATGCAGAAACAGAGGCAAAGGTTCAACTGCCCACCATGGGATGTGCCAGGACACCAGATCTATGACAATATGTGTTTGCTGAGTGCTCATCCATGGGCTTACAGCAGTAGGTTGTGCCTCACCACAAGCAGTGTGATGGACTTTCCTGTCTCAGGATCTGCTGAGGGAGTGAGCTTGGACTGGACAGTGTAAGCAGGTAACTGAGGTAACCATGAGATTTCCTGTCATTCAATTCAATCACACACTAGAAGTAAATATTATCTAAATTGGTTTTCCAAATATCTTGAAACAAATGCAGAAGTAAATCTTTGTGCAGACTGTCCACAGTATGACTACTTCCATTTGGAAATAACTTTCCCCTAAGGCTTTCTGTCAGAAGGCCTTCTTGGTGGGAGCATTTTCTTCCTTGTGCTCTAGCTGCTGTTGGAGGGGGATAACTTAACACTTGAGGTGTAGCTGGACTGTAATGACAGCATAAATCACAGCAGGAGGGGTGCAGCTGCAATTTATAAGATGTGCTGGATGATCAACAGTCTGTCCTGACTGGTGCATGGATTGTGGTTAGCCATGATAAAGCACTGCTTGTCAGTGTATCACTCGGCTGGAAACCTTGCAGAAATTGAAGGATGGATTCTTTGAGTATTCTGGAGATGTGGGATGCTTGGTCTGCCAAATACTTCAGGCAGGATGAATTGATCCCTTTCCTAATTAGGATATTTCCCGATTCTTCTGAAGTTATTTGGGGATTGTCATGAAAAGTCTGTTTTCTGGATTGAAGCCCAGCCAATCCCAAATCTGGAAATAACTGCTCACGAGAACAAAAAGAACAGTTATATTTGTCAACTCTACTATTGTGGGTAAGCGAGATTAGAGACTCTTGCCTAGTGCAGAAAGGATCTGAGAGCAGTTTTCTCTTATGGAATAAGTAGAATTACTTGAACACCAAGGACTTTATATGGGGCTTTACTCCTTTTGATGGGAATCTGTGCTTGTGTTGGGATGTTTGTGAAAGTTTAAACTAAACCAAGTTAAAATAGATGCGTTAAACTCAAGCTGGATGCTCTATCTGTATGAACATGTCGAATTATTCTGAAAATCGTGTAATATGTGCAAAAAACACCCAAAATGGTATAGATAGAAACCAGTGCTAGTAAATTCCAAGGGTGTCAGTCATAAAGTTCTTGGATGCTTCAGGATTTACTGTATCGTGCATACTGCTGTGATATTCCTGTCTTGAGAAAAACTCTTTTTCGTGTGAAGTGGTCTCTCTGGAGTCAGTGAGGAGAAGATACGGTGGGGGGAAACAACTGGGCGTTAACAACTTCCCACAGGATAAAGCACAAAGAGTCCTTCCTTCAAACAAATCCAGTTACTGGGTGTGAGCAGGAAATCTGAATCTTAGTGTATTTCTGCAATTAGGAATACAGGCCTCTTGATCCAGAAGATAGTTAAGCAGCTGTTTATAGCGGTGAGGGAGCTCAGAGTAGGAGCTGGTTAGACTGATTCATTCCGGTTATTGGCTTTTCTTCCCCCTTCCTAGTTATAAGTAATTTAACTGTGACTAACGGCTAAAGCTGGGACTATTCTGCATGTCACATAATCCTTTTTTATTTTCCACCCTGCTTGATGATGCAAGTTGAAACAAAGGCCTGGTTGTTTAAGCTCCCTCTAAGCTCTATAAAAAAGTTCATGTGCTTCTAAGCCATGCTTTTAAATCACACCTCCAAGCCCGTATGGAAAAGCTACAGGCAAGTTTTGAGCAATTCATTCTTCATTCTGTTCAGCACACAGCTGATGGCTTCACGAGAGGCAGGACGACTATTAGCATGCAGATGGTTCTTTTAAGTGCTCTGCCTGGTGAGAGATGGAGGTGGGACCAGTGCTTTGAGGTCAGGTGAGGAGGTACCTGGAGCTTTCAGCCCCCGGGTCGCTGGATCAATGCAGAACGTGCTTCATGTGCTGAAAGCTTATATCCTCCTGGTCAGGATTTTCAGTGCTGCTCTTGGGTAACAGATGTTCTCTCTAGAGTGTGACTATCTATATGGCACTAAGCAGACCCTTATTTCTTTTGAAGCCTTTCTTGAGGAAGTAAGGTGGAATGAAATGGAGGAACTGAGCTATGCAAATGACCAAGTCATTCCTGATGTTCTGACACTTCCACTGATGGTTTCTGGTTCCTCCAGGTAGCCTCTCTGGCATGCCAGAGTGCTCCTCTGCTCTTTGTGAATAGAAGAGTGATGGTAGAATGGGACACAGGTACAGAGCATGTCACTGCTCTCGAAGGCTATTTAGAGCAGTGTCAAAACTGTGATCCTGACACATATGGATCATCTCTTTAGTTCTGTGTTTCAAGGACTATCCAAACTTTTATCCAAGCGGTCCTTGAACACAAGGACCAAAAATGTTCCACTTATTCAGGTTGGAAAAGTTGCTTCAAAGGCACACAATATGGAGTGTAGGGGAAACCTGGCCTTTAAAATGAGACTTTTGGACATAGTCCCAGTGGCCATCACTTCAGTACCTTGGGCAGGTATTGGGTGTCCTTGTTCTTCCTTTCCTTTTTAATGTCGCTGTACAGCTCTGAAGAAGTTTTCACAGAGACAGGGAATTGTAAGCTAGCCCAGGAGATAGGAGCAGTTTTCCCATATGTGTTTGAAGGCAGGAAGACAGAGACACTGTGTTAGTACCAAAAATAAACATGGATCTGGGCTTTTAATATGGAGTTCAGCTTTCTCAACATTTGTGTAGTTTTGACTCTTCCTAGAGCTTATTGGAGTTCTCTTTGCTTGGGAGAGGGGAGGTGTCTCAAGAACGAGCTGTTTGGGGTATGGCTCCATCTACAAGTTAGTGCCAGGTGAGGATGTGGGTTGCTGGCAGGTGATTGCTCACCCTGCCTTCTCCCAAGGTAAGGTGCAGTGTTTCAGCCTCAGCAGGAAGGGGGGAGCCACTTCCCACCTGCTCTGTGACAATCCCTGCCCACAGGTTTCAGGGGGTAAGTGGCATGCTCTAAATCTACATGATAGCAAACCTTCAAATACTGTAATACCAAACCTGATGTTTTACCTGCCTCAGACGCCAAGGTTAGTGAAATCTGGGCCATATTCTTGAGTCAAAAGTATTTGCTGTTTGTTTTGCTTGCTACAGCAGCCTCTACCAGAGGTAGGAACTGTTCCATCACAGCATCAGGAGGTCAGGTGCATGTTGTACAGAGCCTCTGTGCATTAACTCTGTTTTTCACACACAGGAGCAATTATGATTTTTCAATTATTTTTTCTTTTAACCATTTGGTGCCACCATCCCTTACCTCTTTATCTCTGTTCCTCTACATGAGGAAAAAAAGAGTTGTAGATCCCAGCACTCACTAACTCTCAACCTGAGAAAGATGGAATTAATTCCGAAAGCCACAGAATTAACTGAACCTGTCATAGGGTTCTTAGCCACTTCTGAAAAAAGTCTGGATTTAGTTTCAACAATTTAGTAATGAAATTCAATCATGCATAACAGTCTCAGGAGAGGTACACTGACTAAAGGTCTTCATTTGCAGTTCTCTCCTGAGAGCTCTCATGGCAGTGGGAGAGCTCAGAGCTGAAACAGGAATAAGGTGTCACATTGAAGAGCTTTTGTGTGTTATTGATCTAATCTGGAGTGGACAAAAGAGGACTCGTGTCTGACAGAAAGGAAGTTTGGGCTGTCCATGCAGACTTGTAGCTCAGCACTGTTGGTTTCAGTGGCAGCAAGACAGAGGCTCTGGTGCTGTTAATCCTTCTCTGGCCTTGCGTGGCAGCACTGCTTGGGTTTATGTGCTGTATCCAGCTGCATCCTGGCAGAAAAGGAAGGCATAAAGAGGACACTGGAAAGTACCTTAGCTTGCTGTCCAAGAATCTCCATTTGCCTTCGAGCCTTTTCTGGCTTCAGGCTCTCTGGCATGCCTCCAGTGAGAGTGCACAGTTATTCAATTCATTTGTAGGGTGCAGTCTCAGATGGGTTGTTTTCTGGGTTGGACTAATCCACATCCAACTTTTCGTTTCCATCAACAGAGAGATGTGGGAGGTTTAGATTTTGGGAAGCTTTGTCAGGCACCACACACACATTCCAGAGGTTCTGTAAAAGCAGGTTTGGATCAATTGCTTTGAGCACAAGCGTTGTCAACTGCTTGATTTCATGAGAGTTGCTGTGCATAAGCAACTGCTGCCCAATTTCTAAGCTTTTCAGCCCTGAGATTTTTAAGGTATATGGGCAAAAGGTGTAATGTGATCAGGTTCAGCAGCTCTTATACCTGTGCAGTAAGTCTCTGGTAAGAAACAACAAAGGTGTCCATCAGACTTTAGGAGTTTGGTTTTCTGTAGATTGGATTTTTGAATAAAGGAAGAGATAGTGATGCTCTCAGTAGCAAGAAGGATTCCTGCTTTTTTTAATTTGATTGAGAAATTTAAAGGGATGGAATACAAGAGCATGGTTTATTCTTTTGTCTTGTTTTTCCCTCCTTCAGAGAACAGATGTTGGAGTTATGCTTGGTCATTCCAGTACTAAACACTTGCATCAAGCAGCAGCATCACTGAAAAAAAATAAGAGAATGAAAAGTTGTCTGCCGTGCCACAAAGCACGTATGAATGTGGGCTTGCATTTCTGAATTTTGGCAGGAAATGAGGTGGGAAATGCTTTATTAGAAACTTTGTCCAAAGAATCTATAATGGCACAATTTAATTATGTTGGCAAGGTGCTTGAGCTTCCATCACGCGAGGACGGCGTATCTCTGGGTTTTTGCCAATTGTTGTCTCTTGCCCTGCAAACTGATGTTTTAAGAGAATGGTGTTTGCTGAATGGGAGCATGGAGGTGGAAACTAAATACAGTAACATTTTCAACTCCAGCAGAGTCTACTCTGGCAGGCAGCACACTGCCTTTTCTACAGGGATTTGTGTGTTCCGTGGACTGAAATTAAGCATTTGCAACATTAATTGTAGCGTCCACCCTGAGTCCTGTTATCTGTATAGATATTTGTGTGATGATGTTGTTCTGAAGCTTTTTCACATGCTCTCCTCTAGGCCCAGGTCAAACTTTGTGCAGAAGGCATCACCAGAGAACATTCCTGTGCTTCTGCTGAACTCTCTACTTGTGTCAGCTGTCATTTAGAACCCAAGGCCATGAACTGCTTCAGGGGTACCTCAAATTAAGTTGGCAGTAATCTCATAACTTTTGAGTGTGGTCGTGACTACTCTCAGTTACAAGCATTTCTTTCTGGTTTTGCTGCACTGCTAACAAGAAGTGCAGACCTGGGATTGAGTTGATTAAGGGCCATTTGAACCTTCCTGCAAACACTGCAGGTCCTTCTACCAAGCTCAGCAGAAATCACGCAGGGAGCTCCTGTCATGTTCTCTAGATGCCTCGGTGTCTTTTGTGCAGGTAATCTGCTGGTTGGGAACTGAGTCCTTACTTCCTGCCTTCTCTTTAAGGTTGTTTCTCTCCTTACCTGTGTTACACAATTTCATTTTTCACTGCTGCTGTCCTACTTTCAAACATTTCTCTTGCTGCTGCTTGTAACTTCACTCTCAAAAATGTCATTCTACAGAACACTTGAGGGGCATTGCTCCAGCACCAGGAAGGATAACGTTACTCCTGGTTTTTCTCACTATTTCAATACCTGTATTTTGATCCTCATTTTGGAAATAACTTTTATCCTATGCAAACCTGGCCAACCAGCACTGGTGGCTGGAGAGCTGATTCTTTCACAAGTATTCTGTTGAGATGTAGTTTGTGAGGTTTGCAAAACCATTTGGCTGGCACCTGCCAAGCTACTAATTGTTCCAAAGCTGTGCCTAACAAAATATTTTATGACGTCCAGTGATCAGTACAAGTAGAGAGTAAAAATCTACTACGTTTATTTTTATTTCTAAATAATAAAAATAGGCACATTCTATACTATGCATACATATAACATATATAAAATTGGTTTTTAATGGGAAATGAGCGGCTTCCTCATCTTTCATAGTGTGTTATGGATGTTCTCTGACAGAGGCTCAGACAGCTCTTTAATCTTAGAGAGATTAAGTTTGGTCCTATCTCTTTCTGAAACTTTGCATGTAATATTAAAATTTAATGTGTTTCATCTTGGTTTCTTAATAAGTACACAAATCTAATTTCTAAAAAGAAACTGGTAGAGCTAAGAAGTACCATTTTATAATGGCAATAAAGCAACAATTTCTTGAAAAGAAGCCTAAGAGGGACTATTGCTTACTGGCACTTTTTTTCAATTTAATAATTGGGAACCGTGGGTTAAAATTCTCTCAGACTTGTCATGTGCTTACTTTTCTGAATTGTCTGCAGTTTGAAAACAGATGCATTAGTAGTGTGTTACAAGGAACAATTTAATTTGTATTTTTCCTACATTTTCCTTGCTATTCATAGAACATCATAAGATTTGCTCTTTAACCTGGTGGTATGTTTTTCAGCAGTATTACCACTGAGAATAGGCTTAGACTTATGCTGCTAAAATCACAGTAAGCTCATATTTTTTCTTGCCTTGAAAAATCCACTGAGTATCTCAGAGGGACAAGCCCTTAATAATTGAAAATTCCAGATAAATCGGTCATTTTTTCCCCTTTTTTTCCTTGCTTTAATTTCCTCTTTGTTTTTGCAATCTGAAGTTGCCATTTTTTATTGTCTGGTATCTTCTGTCATTCAAGTTTACATATGAAAGTGTAAATTACCACTTATTTTTATGTAGAATACTCAGCAGGAAACGGGACCAGTGTCTTTTCTATTCCAATCCCTGCTTAACCCTTGAGGTTTTTGACAGGTGCCCTCTAAGCAGAGAGTAGTGCTAAAAGGAAAGATCTGGGGCTTGTCTGTGAAATGGCGGGGTAAGGAACTCACAGGTGATTCTTACTTTCCTGCTGCATCTTCCCTACAGGCCTTTGTTCTTAAGTCATTTGATTTTCTGTAGCAAAAGCATCAAGGAGAAAAGTGGCTTCCCAGCTTTTTCGTTTGAGTTCCCAGACTGCTGGGGAAGATGGGAAGAACAGAGGTAGACATTATTTCTGCTTTATAATTAGGTCAGTGATTTCAATTTGTACCGAAAGTGTTTGAGCTGTGGCTGAGTCAGTGGCAGATCTGCAAAGGCAATTTTATTTTATTTTGCCTAATTTTGTTGTCCTGACAGATACATTAGCTGCTAAAGAGAGAAAAGCACTTTGAAATGAAGCTGCTGTGCATTTCAGTGATCTTGGCCCTGTATGTCCTATCAAAGTCTTTTTGCTTGACAGTGTAGAATGGTTTTTTTTAAAGATCTGGGTTTTGGGTGGATTCTTACAATTCAGGTCAATGTCAGGCAGCGAGTACAGACTGTGAACTACGACTGTCCTCCTTTTGGAATAAGAGTTTTGAGAATTAAATGTGAAATGAGTTGGGGTAAGAAGTGGGAAGATGTCCAGAGAAAAGGGCTGGCAGAGAAAATAGAACCTTTGAAAGCAGGTGCTTTACAGCTCACAACGAAAAGTTAGCATCTCTTCATCTCTCATGGCAGTTACTTTGCCCTTATTTTACCCCCTTATTTTGCCCCCTTATTACCTGTGGGCACTGGGGAGCTCTTTGTACTGAAGAGAAGTCACCCAGGAACTCTAAAGCAAAGCATTTTAAAGAAATAGATGAGGTGTGTGTGTACAGATCTGGGGAGAACACTTACATCTGTGGGTATTTCTGAGGGAGGTGGGGAGGAGCTGGGAGGTGAGAGAAGAAAAGGAAGTATACAAGGGAGGTTCTTTATTTCCCACTGATTCCCCACCTAAAAAATCTGCAGAATGTGAGTGTGCCATACAGCTGCACTGGGAAGGAAAGGCTCAGTGATTCATTTTGTTTGTTTTAATTGAAGAGTGATTGGAAAAACAACTTATTATCTTAATAAGCCAGTTCAATGTTGTATAGTAAAACCCTTTACAACTACCATTATGTTTCCTCACCCCAGAGGTATAAAACCTATTTTTTGCTTCTGTGAAACATTGGCAATCACCGTTTCATGCATTTTCAGGTTGGCATGCGAAAAATCAGACGCATTTAACAATTCTTGTTAAGTGTATTTGTGTGCTGATACGTTGAAAACGTGATGTCTGCAGTTTGGGTTGCACCAGAAATTGTGTGTCCAAGGGCTGCGCTCAGACGTGGCTGGTGTCACCTCAGGTGTGCAGGGAGAAGGCAGAGAAGCAGAGTGGTTTGAGGCTTTTGGAGGTTTGGTTTATTTCATCAGAGCCCATTTCACAAGCCAAAGGTAGACAGAGCTTGTTATTTTGTTGACTGTGTCCTTTTCTATGCTGAAGGTGTGTGTAGAGGAAGTGGAAATTTCATGTTTGGTTTTCCTCACTCTTCAGTCCTTGACTGTTGAGTCAGCTTCCTTTCAAAGCCTCTGGTAGCATGAAAAGCTGTGTGATATAATTGCTGCTGTTTGGGTGGGTGTTTTAAAGGCATTCTGCTGTAGGTTATTGCTCCACTGTTGTGTGGTTCATATAGTTGGTACATTTTTGAAGTGATTTTTTTAGTGGGCTGCTGGATCGCTTCATGTAAGGGATGAGCAGAAGTAAATGATCATATATTTGGGGTTAGAACTGGAGTGGGGAATAGAGCTCTGTATTAGATGTGGATTCTTCAGTGAGAAAGGAGGTCTAAAATTAAATCACCTAACAAAAAACAGATAGTTGAAATAATGTGCAGACAGCTGAAAAACACAAGATCTTCTCTTTCTGGCAGTTGTTTTGAAACAAAATAAAAGAGTTTAGTGGCATGTCAACATAGAAGATAGTGCTATTGCAAGTGTCAGTACCTTTTCAAAGGTGCTGGTGTTTTCCAAAACTCCTGCCTGTGAAGGGTTGGGTTTTTGGTAGCTGTATGAGACTGCCATGAGGGCTGTTACTACAGCACAGTCACAGTACTTTCCAGTTGCTCTTGCAGTAACAGATGTTCTATATAAAGGTTTCAGATTAAAAGGAGGGGGGAATAGAATAGTTATATAAATATACTCTGCTTCTGTTCCTGCAGAAAAAAAACAAACTCTAGTGGAGACTCATAAATCAAAGGAAAAGGGAGCACGCCTTGTGTATGTTAAGTCAGTTATGTGGCCTGAGCTTGTCAGTCAAACATAATGAAATTCATATTTCTGCTGAAATTACTGTTTTCCGCTTCAGAAAGAAACACAGAAGATTTCACAAGTTCATGAAATGCCATGAGTTATAAATATGTGGGAATTCTGTGCCTGCAAAAAAAAAATTTACTGATGCAGTACAAACTAAAGTTAATCATATTCTTTTAATGCAAGGGGAATAACATCATGGAACCTGGCAGATACTAACCATGGTGTTTTTCTAGCATTTGATGTGCCACGCAGTAATAATCCAGCTGTGAGAGAGAAAAACAATGGTCATGGGAGGAGATGTATTGTTGTTTTGGCAGGTCATGATGATAAAAAAGGATTGTTGTCAATTTTGGTGAAAGGAAGGGAAAATTCCTTCTAGTCTCTTTGTTGTCTTGGGGGTGAAAAATGAAAAGCAAAACTTGGTGGGATGAGAGGGTGATAAAGCACAGTAAAAAGAGCTGAAACTTCTTACTAAAACACCTCTTTGCAAAGTTATAAATACTGACAGCTACTTTAATAAAGAAAGATTCTGTGATTCCAGAGGTGATGAAAGATTACCTTTGTTGCTTTAGCCAAACAACCAAGCAAACACTATTGGTGTGTTCTATTTCTTGTTACCTTCAGCAGATGGTATTAAGCCACTTTGTAGACATGAGCTGGTAGACATGTCTGAGCAAGAAAATATGCATTTTTACTGTGTTACTCAGCATTGTAACAGTTTGCCAAGACTCAGTCAGATTTCTATTAATTTTTCATTTGTGGAATTTTCGCTTTGACTGACCGAAAATAGGTGCCCTTTGTACACATAAGGGACTTTGTGGCCTTACAAATACTTGTAACAAATGTTGGCACTTAACATACATGAGGTCACTCACTCAGGACCCACAGGCTACCTGCTTGGGGAGTGCACTGTGCTTTGGGGTGTGCATATGTGCAATTGCATAACCATTGGCTTCCTCTGTGCACACAATGGCATTTTCCAGCTGGGCAGTAGCCGTTAGACACTCACAGAGCTACAAAGAAGATGATGACAGAATAACAAGCAGCCAGTAGCCACTCCAGCACGTTCTTCCAGCCTCCCAGAAGTGTGATTTATGCTCAATAACCATGCCATAGATGCTGGGCTTGGTCATGGCATCTGGCTCCTGGCTTTGTGTTTTCACAGCAGTGAATTCATTGTGTTGCTTAATAGTTGGGATGCATGTGCCTTTCTTGGTGAGCCATGTCTCTGACATAGCATGAGTGTTATTTTTTAGGTTGAACCTATGTATTGTTGCTGTGGCTGTTCTCCCTTGCAGACATCATGGGACTTCGTTTCCATTAAGCTGCACTTTCTCTTTGCCCTCCACCGTGCAGTACCTGTCTGACCAGACAGGAGGTGCCTGCAGGACTGGGAGGCAGTCTTCTCAAAAGTACCCAGCAGCTGCTTTGTCAGTCAGGCAAAACCCATGACACTTTTCAGGTTGGGGTTTATAGGCACCTGAATCAAAAACATGTTTTCTCATTTCCGTCTAACTAGTATTTCTGGAGACTTTAGGTTTTCAAGTCTAGACAGAGAAGAAATTGAAACTTTTTTGGAGTTACAGCAAAACCCAGGGGCCAGTGCTGAAACTCCCAGCAGATACAGAGTGCTTATTCTCTGTGTGGTAGGGCAGCATTCTGTTTGTGGTACATGGCTTTTGGAAATGAGTGTTGGACCCTTAGACCTGTCATCTGCAGGGTGGCTGAAGCTGGAGGAAGGGCAAAAAATAATCAGCCTAAGTAGAAATGCAAACAAACCATCACGCTTTTAATCACAGGGACGGTATGGGAATCATAAATCAGGGAAAGGGCTAATGGAGTGGTTACAGGAAGTGCAGGTGATTAGGAAGGGTTAGAGTTTTCTTTCAAGATACTTTAGCTGCTCACTGACCCTGCACAAACTAAATATTTGCATAGCAGATATGATAAATAGAAAACAAGATTATACAGAAAGAAATCAGCATTATGTGGATTTTCTCATGCACCCCTTTAATTGCACTTTCTGTACTCTGAAATATGCATGCTTCTCTTAAGCACATGTGGTTGCAAAAGACTACACCCTTCTGATGGCATGTACAACATAGAGCCATGCAGTGTTCCTCTATTCCTGTTTCTTCCCTTGTGGGGTTTTTTTTCCCATTGCTGCCTCTCAGGATTGAAAAAAAAAAAAACTTTATAGTATGATGGGGCTCTTTTTCCAGAAAAGAAAACCAGTGAGGTTTGGAGAGACAGAAGAACATTGTAAAGTAGCTTTTCCGTTTCTTGTAGATCTTCTTTTCTGACGGGGGCCAGGAAGGACAAAACTGGGAAACTCGTTGTTGTATTTCTGTATCTATTGCCTTAGGCACAGCTTTGAGCCTGGAAACACAGCCATCAGAATTTTGTAGTCAAGGAATGTATCACAACAATATTTAAATTTCACAGAATTTACATGCTCACAAGCATATGTTTCTATGCTCCATCAGTTATTTTAATCTTAGGTATTTAATCTTAAAAATCGTCTCTCCTTTGCTTTAATGACCCTTTCTTAAGGCTTACAGTGATCTTTACCTTTCCTTCATGTACAGTAGTCCAAAATTGGCCTACTGCTATAATAGCACCTGGTGATTAAAGACTTCTAGAACCTCTTTTCTGTTTTATTTTAGTTTTGCAAAGCCTTGGACTTCTGAAACAAACCTTATATCTTCAAAAACGTCCTTATTTTTAGTATATCTATAATAGTCCCTGACTATAGACACTTTTGGCCTGATTTTGAGAAGTTCCCAAACATCCAGCAGATGCATTGCAAGCTATGCATGTCCAGAGGTTTCAGTTTCTTCGTTTTCTAATACTGAATTTCCTGAATGTTTTTCTTAGTTTTTCCTCTCACTTTCCAGTCTTGCAAAAGGTTTCAGTGACACCACTGCTGTCCTGCACTTCATGGGTTTTGGTGTAAGCTTTGTGAGCTTTTTTTATAGAAATGATACCATGGTAACACTTTTTAATATGCAAAATTACTGTAACCAAGTTTAATTTTTTGCAGGTAATTTGGTTGCGTCACTTGTAAAACATAATTGGGAGTCTGTGCAAGTTAACATTTATCAATTTAAGAACTGGTTTCAGACCAATCAGTGCCACTGAAGTCTTGCACGTTGGGTGTCTCCCCTTTCCAAGAAGAGGTGCCTCTTCTACCTGTGTCCTATCCCACAGGCATTTCTATAACATGTACTGGTAGATTCCTCCAGATCAGGCAAGTTCATTTAACAGCTTCTGGTCTTGTAACACCCTGAAGTTCAAGAGATCTTCCAGAGTCAGAGAGAGAATGTAAAGTTCCTTCAACTCTTTATGATGTGCTTTGAGAAATAAGAGATTCTGGACAGTGTGAGCTGCAGGGCCTCACCCTGGGCACCAGATTTGTGTCTGGTCCTTGGTCCAGCACAGCTGAAGAGCTTAGGGAGAGCAGCGTGCAAGAGAGATGTGTTCTGCTCATCTGTGCAAGAGCAGTGTAGGAGAGGCCAGAGACAGGTGTAGGTAAGAATTACAGGCTGAATCAGCCCTGCAGGCCAAGAGTGAGTGAACAGCATCCTGTGAGTCCCTGGGAACTAAAGAGTGAATTGCACCAGATAACAACAGTGTTGGAGAATGGGATTCCAGCCCTGAAAGCCCTAAAGCATCTCCTGTAACAGTCTGACTTGTCCTGCCATGCAGCCACTTGGCTGCAGACTCAGGATTTAACTTTTGGGGGGCTAACTAATGCTGTGGAAGCTTGTTGATTAGCACTTGCAGCGTGAGGATTATGCTGTGGTGAAAACAGAGTTGCTGTTGCAAAGTTCCTTCAGGCTTCTCTTCTCGTTTTATTTGCTGAGTTAGTGGTCTGCAAGTGGCACTCGGATGAAGGGCTTTATTTATTCTTACTGTTTGGTTTGAGGGCTCTGCCTTACAGCTGGTGGGTGACCAGCTAATGTCCTGCAACGTGGTGTTTTTTAAAAAGGATTGATGCCTTCAACATTAAGAAAAAAATTCCTTTGCATTAGTCCATTTTAACAGCCAAGGCAATTTTCCACATGGTGGCTTTATGGAAATGGGTTGCAGCTCTTGCCAACCATGACCAGAACATTACAGGAAATGTATTTTCATGGAAGATTTGCTGCAATTGCCAACTGGAGAAAGGGAGGGAGGCAGGGGTTTGTTCTGTTAATGGACAACTGCGTGCCATGGTATGAATCCCTCCTGTTAAATTAAATTGGTTTGCACTTTCCACTATTGCTTGTTCCATGCTGAGAGAAATAGTTACTGATAAACCATTTCCCTCTGTAAGAACTGACGTGTTGGTGTAGCATGACACCTTATGCTGAAATGGGGTGTACAACAAACACATTTAGGTGTCTGACTGAGATAATTTAAGTGGTACAAACAATTGGAATATTTCCATGGAGTGGCTTGGTCAGAACCAGAACTAATGGAAATTGGCTTTGCAGCCTCAGTGCTTATAGCTGGTAATATCTTACATGATTTACAGGAGTACTGAAAGAGATTTTAAATCTGCAGATATTACTGCACATGCATGTCTTTAAGCACGTGAATAGTATTTTTAAATTAAAAATTTAGCATGAAAGTCTGAGGGATTGGGTGGATTTTGATGCACTGAATTTTTTTTCCGTAGCTGTTAAAGTTCAATACTTTCCAAGTAGAAGCAGGAACGATATGTGGCTTTATTTATATGTGAAAATGTTATCCATGCTGGGAATATATGATTGCTGGCAGGAAAAAGCACTGCATGACTGATTCCCCTTTAGTAAATGTTTGAATTCGAGTAGGTCCATTATCAGTTCCATATGAGATATTTTCCAGTTCTTCCTGCATACACAGGAGATGAGAATAAAAGGGAAACAGAAGAGAGAAAATAGGTACAACCCCTAAGCTAAACTCCTTGTTTCTGTCAAAGTAGTTTGGAGCTCTGGGGCAGGGATACCTCTCAAATACTCATGTAGGGTCTTACTGGCTTATGTTCTCATTTAATTTTTCTGTTGCTTGATCGCAGTCCTCTCTTGTAAGGAATTTCAAGCTGAGTTCTCTAAGTTTGTGTTGACCCTGACACTGGATAGGTAAGTCTGTTGAAACAGTTTAATAGAAATTTTACTTGAAATCAGCAAATGTCATTATAAAGAAGCACGTGAGGTAGGTTTTGCTCTGTAAGAGGAGAGTCATGCCCGACTAGGGTGGGGGTGGTAAGACCATGCAGACAGTAAAAATAGCGTTTGTAAAAATAGTTTGGGGCTGGTTGAGGTTTTTTATAGTGATGTGTGGAATTTTCAGCAGTTGTGTTGGTTTTGCTTTGAATTCACCTTAGAAAGTTTTAGTGCCTACTGTGTGATGTTTGTAATTGTATGAGTAGGGAAAGAGAAAAGAGTGAAGCAAGACTAATTTGATAAAACTACCCTGAACATACAATAGATGTATTTCTTAACAAACTGCCAATCTCTGTGTTATAAAATTTTCATTATTAGTCCTTTAATTTCCCATTCCCAACAAGAGGGCGTTGGTTTAGCTATGTTTGCCTGCAGAAAAACTGGAATGACCAATTGAAGCTCACTCTTTTGAGGAAGAGCAGGTACTGGATAGATACAGTTGATATAGCTCATGTGGCATATGATATATTTAAAATCTGGTTTTAATTTTGACCCTATCAGCAGCATTATAATAACATTGCACAGCTTATCCTGCTGTACTTGTCATGCTTTAACATGTGTTACACAGAGGGAAGCACCAGAGTGAACTGGAAGAAATTTGGAATTAGGAGCATGGTGGAAAGGCTGGGGCCTTAAAGGATCTGTCCTGCTTCCTCTTTGTGACTAAACTTAGGAACTACAAGGTTCTTCTTTACTTCTCTGTAAAGCTTGGTGATCGTAGTGAGAGAGTGATGAGGGTGGATGGTCTCCAACCATCTCTTGAGCGTGAGATTTGGAAACTACGCACAAAGCCCTTGAAACTGCAAAAGTAATTCAGTCCAGAGCTGAGGTGGGGAATTGGTGGTGCAGTGCCTTGTTCTGCAAGGGAACAAGGCAGCCTTTTTGTACTGCCCCTGATTGCTGCTCCTCCTCTGAACAAAGGAATGTGCAATGAACCACCTCCACCAAATGTGGTACTTTGGTACAGCAACGAGGGGAAATGAAGGGGTAGAGGAAACTAAAAACAAAACCCCAAGTCCTGTCTGTACAGTAACCACAAGCAGGGAGCAAAGCGATGGGTAGCCATTCTTCTTAGCCTGAACTTCAACTATCATCTATGCTAGCTGGGGAAAGGCCTGGAGTTGGATGAAGCAGTCAAATGAGACACAGAAAAACAGTTCTACAGATCAGCACTCCCCCCACTGACTGTTTCCACCTGACTGGAGTGGCTTCTGTGGTAGATTGAGTATGACGTGCCATCTCATATGCCAAAGACAGAGTTATTAAACCAACGTACCGTGCATGATTTCTTAACACAGTATCACCAGAGGATTGTTAAATATTCACTGGGACAGGAAGAAATGCAGGCTTTTGAAGAAAATCGAGCTTTCACGTGCCAACTGGCTATTAAAAACTCGATGAAAAATTACGGTTCCTCACAATTGTGCCCCACTGTGCTCTTGGAGAGCTCTGTACAGCTTTTTCCCTCTCTGAATCCTGCTAGCAAGGCAGCTCCTGAAAGAGAAGGGGGCTATGCTGTCTACCTGGATGAAGGAATAGCATTCTCTGCTGATTAGTAGATGTGTGTGGTGCTTAGAAAAAAGGGGCTTAATCGTTTGTGTGGTGGGTGCAGAGCTTTAAGGAAGGGAGATAAATGTCACACATGCTTGGTGCATGGCAGTGGGAGCAATATGCTGCCAGTCAGTCAACAGGTGATTTACCTGATGTGTGTTAGTGGGGACGTGGTGGCATGGCTGAAAATAGTAATGCTTTTTGGGGGAAGAAACAATGTATTTTGCAATGTGTGTTTCAGGAACAAGCATTAGATGTTTGCACCAGAAGTGATGCTAAAGCTTGACGTCAACTCACAAGAGCTGAGAAATGCAGAATTATAACTTGAGTCCTTTTTGCCTCGGACATTATAGCATCTAAAAATAAAACATTTTAACTCTGCATCACTTGTTTATCAGTAAGAGTGAATGCACATAGCAGAAGCAAGTGGGGGTAGATTACAGGGTCCATCTTTGATTTCTTTGTTCATTTGCAGTACATCAAATGATGGAGCAGTGTGATTTTGCTTATGCAGGAAGTTTTCTCTTCAGCAGCTGATTAATCCACTGACCTTTCTTGGATTTTTTTTCCTTTTTTGTGTTTCATAGTAAAGAATGATGCTGGACTTGTGACTTGAGATTTTCTGTATTTTGTTGTCTTGACTTTTTCTTGTTTCCAGTTTTTCCCCTTGGTTGGGTACCTGGCTGTGAGCACTGCATTAACATGTTTTGGTAGTTCACTGACTGCTGTAATTCTGTGATGAGTCTTCCTGGCTGGACTGGAAACGGATTTCCTTGGAAGTGAAAAATAATAGCCTGAAGGCAGTTTTAGACATCGTTTCCTGTTTTTTAGCAGTGCTTTGCAAAGAGATTCAAGTTTATAAGAGACTTGCATTGATTTTAAAAAATCCCACCTGGCTCTGTGCCACTTTAATTAATAAGAAATAGTTGCACAAGCGGATGTTTTAGTTATGAGACAGCCAGCCATTATGATCAGTAACTATCTGCTCTGAAAAGATGGTGACCCCAGACACACCTAAAAGAAGGTCTGTTCTTGGACACAGCTGCAAGAAGGAGCAGTGGTACTTGTGCCTTGAACCCAGAGGCTGCCTGGCGTTATCACTCCATGTGCCTGGTTTAGTTCAGGAGTATCCTTTTGTCACGTTGTGCCATGCCATTTGTTGAGGAGTTTTGCCAAGAGAAGGGTGTCTCAAGATAAGAAAATCTGTGGTGGTGATCTTGAGAGGGTGAGCCATAAAAGCCTATTGTTTGCATTACTGCCATTGGTTGTTTTTACAGGTTACAGAATACCTGTAAGGAGGCAAAGTTTAGATCTCCTTTCAGTCTAAACCAAATCCTTCCCTTATCTTGGAAAGAGGGAAAGGTCCTAGAGGTTACAATTGAGTGGCACTAAGAAAATGCAGAGTCAGCTTCATCAGGTGCTAAATAGAATTGGAGGCACAAAAGAATTTAAACCCATCACTTCAATCTGAGTCATTACTTGATCATGGATTATCTCCTGTTGTTAATGTAAAGAGAGAAGCCTGCTTTCGTGAAACAGCTGAGTGGAAGCTGGATTTACATAGGGCTATTTTATAGATGGGTTGGTTTTCTGCTTTCTCCTCAACACCCTGCTTACTGGATGTTTGTATCTGCAGCTGAACAGCTGATGCTTGAAAAAAGACAATGGATAAGGAAGAAAAGAGAAAAACAGCTATTTTCTGAGTTGCCATAACCTGATGTCGATATCCCATTATTAACCAAAGTTTCTCTCAGTGCTGAGCTGAGGAGCTGCAGCTGGAGATTGGGGCAGTGAGGTCCTGTAGCAGCCAGGAGCTGCTCTGCCCTGTGCAGGCTCATTGTGCCCAGGCAGCTTTGGCACAGTGCTGCTGGCAGAGCTGAGGGGCTGAGCAGCAGCAGCGTTGCTGACAGGGTGAGCAGTGAGGCTCACTGAGTCTTGTGTCCTCAGAGTTAATGGGAAACAGTAACCCTGCAGTGCATGGGCTGTCTCCTCTTTCCTTTTTCCTAAAGAAAGAAAAAAGAAGCTTTTATTAACAAAATACTGTGTAAGTTTACTGCTTCCTACCGTTGTGTGCTAATTGTAGAGGCCATATAAAGCTATTTCTTTTGCCCTTGATTTCTGGGTTACACGGGTAAGATCTGGGCCAGTACAGTCCACAGTAAATAAAGGAGTTTCATGGATGTCCAACCAGAGCTGGGCACCTCTTCAAAATGGAGTAGGGAGACGCAAAGGGATCGTTCATTCTTTCTGCAAACAGCAAATGTAATAAAAAGCTTCATTGGGTTTTGTTTTCCTTCCTTCACACAGCAGCTGAATTGCAATTATACTTAGATTTTTTTCCACTGTTATTAGAAAGAGAAGAAAGCTATTATTCCAGCATTACCAATTCAGACATGAAAATGAAAATGTTTGTTTACTTTCGTTGCAGAGGTTGAGTGCGTGATCCTACTCTCACTGCCATCAGTGGCAAAGCTCCTGTTAATTTCAATGGGAACTGGGTTCTCCTCTTGCTGGGAACAGGAGATGCTATGATCAGCTTAATTTGTGACAGCTCTAAGAGTGTTCAGAGCCAAGGAATTGAAAAACAACCCACAAAAAGGAGGAAAAGTATATTAGAAAAACATCCAGCTATCATATCTGTGGGCCTGGTAATAATTTTAGGGGAAGTAAACAATGGCAATGGACTCTGAAAACATGCAGTGATTGTTGGAAAATTTTTCCCTGAGGGAAGAAGTCTCCCTTTTGAAAATAGTAAGTTCTAAACAAATATAGCAGGCATGTTCAAGTTGAGATTTCTGAAGCGTAAAATGAGAGGTGTGTGGATTTGGTTTAGTCCAGTTTAATTTGTCTCTAGGTAAGCTTTGTGGGAGTCCCAGCCTGGCAAGCCCAGTTGTCTGTAGATGTTCCCAGGCTTGCAGCAGGATGGGGGAAAGGATGCTGCTGCTGTTCTTCCAGGTGTGGAGGCGGCCCCAGGCTGAGCAATCCACCTGTGCTGCTTTGTGCCCAAAGCTGCCTGGTTTAAATGGGGTTAGATGGCTGAAGGTGTGCCTGTGTGCAGGAGGAAACTGAAAGTAGTGCATTTTAAATCTGTCTTTGCGTCTTTTGCTGGCAGGCGTGAAGTAGAGCTAATTTTGTTTGAGTTTTACGGTATTGTGAGCCAAAGTTTGTGTAGTCCTTGTCTCTTCTGTTTGGTGAATAATCACCAAAACAAAAGTATTCAGTCTGCGTCTTTCTTCTTAAAAAGCAACAAAAAGTCATTATGGGAACCCTTGAAATATAAGACATGGGAATATGTCTTGGGAAAGGAACACAGAATTTTTTTTTTTTTTTAAATTTGTAATTTTTAATGCCTTGCTCTAAGTAGAAAGCTTTTAAGTTCAAATAACAGTTTTAAAGTGATGAAAAAGGAGTTAAATGTGTCCTTCACTTGACAGCTTTCGATGCATTTGCTTTCTCTTGGGAATAAATTTGAGCAGAGAAGTGATAATTCCTCACTGGATTCAACTTTTATTTCTTGTCTTGTATTTATATTTACTAAGCCAAACCTTCAGTACTTACTTGAGATTGGGTTATGGGTTAATGCATTTTGTTACTCCTTATTGTAAGCAGTTTGATAGTTATTCAGTCTGTCTTCTCCACGCTCATCCTTTGCAGGTGGGAATGCAATTACTGCCTGTCTGTTGCATGTTTGGAGGTGGTGGAAAAGAGCATGAAGATGATGGTGGCCAGAAGGGGCAGAACTGGTTAATTGTGGGTGGGTTTTTTTTGTTTTGGTCAGGTTTATTTTGGTTGTCTCTCCTCTCCCCCGGATCCCCCCACACCCAACACCGTGTGCATGTTCTGAAGAAATAGCATTTCACAGAGGGAAAACGTCATTATTGCTGATTTCAGTCTGGGTAGCTTATTTGGTTGCTAACCAGATGGCAAATCCCTGTCTTAAATAAATAAAGTATCCAGCTAGGATAAACATCATGTAATTTAAACTGGGTTTTGGGGGAAAGGGGAAAGGGGGAGTTGGTTAGCAAACACTAAAATGATGCTGTTCCTTGTCTTCCTTATCTCTAGTTGCTGTGGGAATCCAAGTGCTGCAATTTCAGGTTCCTGCTCAGCTTCTTGGGTTTGGCAGTTTAAGTAGATTTGTACAGCTGCACACAGCCCACAGGATTGGGCATTTTAGGTCTTAAAGACAAAGATTTGCTTCTGAAACGGTGTTTCACGTTTTTAAATTAATTATTGAGCGTCTGGTGTCTGAACTTCCCCTTCAGTGTTGCAAGGGTTATCCCAGGCCCTGTATTTTATCATCTGTTCTTTTTATTCAATTTTGGTTTGGCCACGCCTATCTCACTCTGAAGTTCTGCTACCTGCCAGGGGTGATTCTTTCCCTGGTCACTTTTCCCCCATCCAGGGGAAGGTGTGTGTGTAAGACAGGAATGTGTATCATCCTATGCAATCTCAGCCTCAAAAAGTGGTGCCAGAAGACGAGGCAGTGAAATTCTGACTACTTGACAGATTTTACATCTCTGTAATGCATCACTGTGTGCTTTCCCTACCCTTTCCCAGCCTCCTTCGGGCTTTCCCTAGGCAAAGCTGACTGTGGCTGCATAGACTACAGAGCTCTCACACTGAGAGGTGGTTCAGAATAAAACATACCACAATGAATGGCTGAAACTGTTTTTTTCATCATCAACCCATGAATTTGAGGCATGGTGCTAGAAATCACTTTCTGTTCTGAGGTAGACCAGATTTGAGGAATTTGGAAGTAAACCCTTTTTGACATAGAGTTTCTTTTGGAAGGCTTTTGTCTTGCAGCCCTGTTGTTTCCCAACTGATTGAAAGTGTTGGGAGAGGAGGAGGGAGCACTGTGGTCTTTCAGCTTAGAGAACAAGTATTCGTGTTACTTAGTTTGCTTTGCACTGGATTTTTCTCAAAAAAACCCCCAAACTGAATCACTATAAAGATCTCAGTGTTCCTGTGACAAGAGAAAGAAGCCATTCAGACCTGATATATGTAACTGAGATCACAGAGCTGGAGAGATTTCAGGCCCCATGTCCCTCGAGGTAATGCTGAGTGGTTTTAAAATACATGTTGTCCGTTTTAGTCCACTGAAATTGTGGTACCACCTGTAACCAATATTAGATTATTTTCTTCATTTGCTTACTTTTTCTTTCTAATTATGTTTTCACACTGCTTTCAGGTAGGACGAGGTAGTACCAGGGTGTGTTAGTCTTTAGCATGCTAATGATGAGCAATTTCTTCTGTCATAAAGGTGAGACAGTAAAAGTTGCAGAATATGCAAGTTCTGGGCTGGCATTCAGTATTCCTTCTCTTTTTCTATACTCTTTCCACTGACAGCCCTTCAGGTGAGTGGGGTGAAGTGAAATGCTGGGGTCAAAGACACAGGCTGCAGGTACATCTGCTGTAGAGCCAGCACCATCCCATCTGCTCAGTCCAAGCCTGAGCTGCCTTTATGCAGCACCTTATTTCTGGTACCAGTAGTACCTCTTGTTGTCTGGCACAAAGTACCTGCGTCTTATCTCGTAGCATGAATGGATTTTACAGCTCATACCGAGGTCTCTGCAGCTAGAATTATGCTGTTACCAGTAACTTCTGCTTTCCAGTTTACAGTTTGCTTTAACTGCAGACCAAGCAACACTACATATATTCATCAATTGACTTATGTACCTTCTGCTTGGACTTTGTTTTTATCCCATGCCACATCACTACTGTATCACTGGTTGTACTTACACAAGTGTTTGGGGACCAGGCTTTCAAACAATATCCCTGAAAGCAGTTGATTTCAATAGATTTTCTCTAATCCAAGTAACTTTTGTTTTCTGCACAAGGTCCCACAGATGTCTGCCTCGACGCAGCTGACAAAGACTGAAGTATAATGCTGGAGTATGGATGAAATACAGATTTGGGGTTTTTTCTCATCCTGTACCCATGATTTCAGGAGCTGCAGAGTTGGTGTGTCCCAAGCCCACTACCACAGCTGGTTATTCAAAAGCAGTGTAAAGGAGTCAGGGCAAGGCAACACGAGCGTTTGGCTCTGCAAGAGCAGAGCACACTCAAGCCAGACAAACTCCCTGGATGTGCTCTTTGCTGTTGTTACCAATCTTCCCAGAAAATCTACAGCATTTAAAGTTTGCTTTGCCTTTTTCACCTGCACCCAGTTACTTTCTGTAGTAAAACTGATCTGGCAAACCCAGCAATGTCTGTAAAGCTCTGGGCTTTGCCACACTTGGTTTTATTTTATATCCAAAGCACTGATACTAAATTGATTACCGTGTTCCACAGTTGAAATTCTGCAATTTTAAGTTGATAAATTGTCTAAAAAAACTTTTTTGAAATAAGGTAATTTTTCTGGTGACTCTGTCATCTTTTTGGTCTTCCACAGAGATTCTGTAGCATGTGAGCCATTTGTTTGTAGTTTAGTATTTAAAATTCTGTGAATTTTGGCATGTAGAATTTTTCTTTCAGTGCTTTTATTTGTGTCATTTCCCAGATTATCTTTGTGGGTAATCTATATATAAACAGTCTATTATAATGCTTAATCCATTGTTAAAGGAGACCTGGAAGGATCTACCGTGCTGTAAAAGAATAATTAGCTATTTTTTCTTTGTTACCCTACATTGAATTTTCACTCTGTGTCATATTGACTTTTAACAGTTTATTGAAAGCCAGATTTGAGAAAGTCTGACTCTCACCCGACAGGCTAATCAGTCAATCTCTAATAGACCTGTGATGCTCCACAGCCAGCAGCTAATAGATTTTCCATTGTCGTCCCTCCCTTGTTGATCAGATAATCTGTTGCAGCAGCTGAGCTATGGCATGCACAAATGGCACCTTGCAGAGCACGAAGACCCTAAAACTCCCTTATACAAAGTTTCCAACCTTTCTGAGTTCGTAATTTGCCAGCTTCTACCTGCTTTTTTTCCATTCCTCTTCCGATTCTGATTAAAACCTCTGCTAGTTGAATCTAGAGATCCTGGAAGGCGGGGAGACTGATGGTTCTGCAACCTTTTTTCTCTTAATCTCCATGGAACTGCTGTCCCACAGAAATCAGGAGCTCTCTTTCTCACCTTTGGTTTTTCTGTGGAGTGTCAGCTTCTCTGTGGCTGCACTCGCAGGGCTGTGGGGTCACGGCTGCTCCTTTCTGCTTGGGGCACAGAGCAATTTCACATGCTGAAGCTTTATCTGTTGTCAGGGTGCAAGGAATGGCAGGGTGAGGGTAAAACTTTTCTCTGTGAGGAAGCTGATGTTTAGGGAGCTCTCTAAAAGCCTGTAATCTGCCGTGAAATTTATGAATATAAAAATGGACCGTCACAGATGGGCATTATTAACAAATGAGTTAATGCCAGCGAGGCATGAAAGGAAAGTAAAAACGTAGCGAATGATACTGTTTCTCCATAAGAATTAGACTCTAAAAATAAGATTTTGAGTTAATCTTGCACACTGCTGTGCACTGTGGGTCCAGGTGGGAAGCAAGGCCTCCTTTCCTCTGCTACAACTGCTCTTAAAATTATGTCCATGTGGAAGAGCCAAAACACTGCAGAGAAAAGTAGTTGGATTGTAAGAAGCATATCTGGGGTCTGTAGGTCTAACATGAGCAAGTGAAGGTGTTTGTGGAGTTCTGTCAATAGCTCTGCAATGAGCACCCAGCTTTGTTTCTGCACAGAACCTGGAGAGCTGTTTTTAACCAGGGTCAGAAGTTAGAGGCTCCTCCTTTATTTATCTATAGGTTTAATGGGCCACTAGATGGAATTATTCATCCTCAGGACAGGGGAAGAAGAGTAATTAGGAAAAAAATTCCATTTGTGACTGTGCGCTGTGCATTGTTTTGTGTCTGCACATCCCCACCCACCCTCCTGTCCTGACAATGGCAATTTTCAGAAATTTTAGCTTAGTGAATAGTAAGTTATGGGGATGGGGATGTGGATGGACACATGCAGCCCTTCCTTCCCCCCGCCACCCACCTGCAGGGAATGCAGTTTTTCATAGTAATTGGTTGATGCATGGACAAATTACTTGTTCCTAGAAATAGCAAATATTTCTAAGGATAATTCCCAAGGAATGTATTTAGAAGAGGGAAAATACCGCCTTTGTAGTCAGTTTTCACTTCTCTACTAGAACTGTAGAAGTAATTTTAAGAAAGTGTTGCACGTAGCAGACAGGGAAGTTTTGATGTAGCAACACATGCAGCTTTGAATGCAGCAATTAGTTACTGAAGGGTAGCTGTGCCATGAAGATGACTTTTAGAAACTCGGTAGACTCCAAATGTGGTTTCATATTGTTGCCATGTTTATGTGACTTTGGGCCCTGAAAGTCAGGGTCTCTTAGACCTGTTAGGCTTTGATCTGGTGTTACAGTCTTCAGTGTAGCCTTCAGTAACAGAACTTTTCCCCTACTCTTGAGTGGTGAGTTTTTAAAATTAAAGTGAAATGAAGATGGGGCTGATTTGGTTAAACGCTGTTTAACATCAGCACATGAAGTTCAACAGCTCAGTTCCAAGTTCTGAGCTTCAAGCACATGGTGAGGTCAGGCATGAGGGGAGAGCCACTCCATAAGCCAGTGTCTTGGATCAAAAGGGAGAGAAAAAGACCTGATCCCAGTAGGTTTGCCAGGAGAAAGATGTTAGATAAATGTAAAATAAGTAACAAAACCTTCTAGGGACATTTGGAGGAAATAAGAGTTTTCTGGTTAAGAGGTAACTTGGATAAGCTCACAAATGCTTTTTCTTTCCACAAGTTCTCTGTTTCTGCTGGCTTAAGCTCTAAGTGTAAATGAGATGAAGATCTTCAGCTGATAATGTTCATCAGATTGTTATGCAGCCAGCCAGAACCTTTAAATTGTTCTGAAAGATGAAGAACAGAAACCAGAAACTGCCCTGAAGGAATGACCCTGACTTCACAATTTCTTTTATAACTCATTATCCCTTTTTAAAGTCACAGTGTTCATGATATGCACTTTTAGAAGAACTCTAGGGCCTCACCTTTTCTTGACTTTGATTGTTAGTTTGGTGCTTTGCTGGGAGGCTTATCCCCTTGAGCTCCTGCCTAGGTCCACTCCATGGATGCGAGGTGTGGTCCTCCACTTCTGTAGCCAGAAGTGTTCCCTGTGTAGTGCTTAAAGCTCTTACAGACCTTTGGGGAAAGTAGGGTTCATTGTTTTGTGCAAACATTGTCAGCAGCCTTCTGGAGAAGGAACTTAGACTTACTGGACCCAGTCTTACATGCCATTTTAGGCTGTGATAGAGCCCAGACAGCAGTGAAGATACATTTTAAGAACTCAGGCCAGAATGACAGTGGAGCCTTCATCCTATGGTGTTTGCTGCTAAAGGTGGAAGATTTCATTACTCTTCACTGCAACTAAGAATTGGGTTTTTTTAAAAATGCCTAAGATTCCATTCAAAGTAAAAGAGGAAAAAGAAGAGAGTAGCGGTAGGAGTTTGTATATGCATCTGTGCCTCTACCCAAAGATTTTGGCCAGAGAGAGTGGTTGGCCACCATGAGCTGAGCCCTTCCCTCTGCCTCTCTGAGGAGCTGAACTCCAGCACTTGCACTTGGTAGTCATTTAAAGAAAAAATCAAACCCCTGATTGGATTGCAATTATCTGCACTCTGTCTTGGTGGGAAAGTGGATGTATGTGTGGAATAAAAAAGGATTAGTGGTAACACTCTACAGAAAGAGATCACAGAGTTAAAACTACAGAGTTGTATGTGACTCACTCCAAAGCTCCCCTAGCCAGGTGCAATCTGCCCTTCTTGCTTTGAGCTGGGAACAGTTGGCAGTTTGTAAAAGTAATTTCTGAGAGGGTAATTCCAGGTTGTCTTGGTTTGCACTGCCTGGTTTTTGGTAGCGGGGAGGCCACAGAGGTGGCTGCTGTGAGAAGCTGCTGGAAGCTTCCACCATGTCTGGCAGAGCCAATCCCTGATGGCTCTGAAGATGGACATGCTGCTGGCCAAGGCTGGGCCAATTAGAGATGTTGGTAATGCCTCCGTGAAAACAGATTTAAGAAGAAAATTTTAAAAAAGGGGGGCACACTGTTAATTCCAGCTACAGAAGAGGAGGAGGTGAGAACATGTGAGAAGCAACAACATGGCAACACCAAGGTCAGTGGAGAAGGAGGGGGAGGAGGTGCTCCAGGTGCCGGAGCCGGGATTCCTCTGCAGGCCGTGGTGATGATCATGGTGAAGCAGCTGAGCCCCTGAAGGCTGTGGGGAACCATGGGGGTTGCAGAGATTCCCCCGCAGCCCATGGGGATCCACGGGGGATGCAGAGATCCACCCACAGCCCGTGGGGGAGGTGCCCACGCTGGAGCAGGGGGATGCCTGGAGGAGGCTGTGATCCATTGGGAGAGCCGGTGGAGAGAGGGTCCTTGCTTCCAGGCTGGAGCAGCCTGTCCTTGGAGGACTGCACCCCATGGAAGAGTGACCCACACCTCAGCAGTTTGGGGAGGACTGTGTGCCCGTGGGAGGGACTCACGTTGCAGCAGTTTTGGCAGGACTGCTGCTCATGAGAGTGGACTCACACTGGAGAAGTTCATGGAGAACAGTCTCCTGTGGGAGGGACCCCACAGTGCAGCAGGGGAAGGACTCCTCTCCCTGAGCAGTGGAAAAAAACCTCAGGTGTCAAACTGACCAAAACCCCCACACCCTGTCCCCTGCACTGTCAGTGAGAAGGAGAGAGGGGTTGAGGGGGAAAAAAGGTGGTTTTAAAGGCTTCTTTTACTTCTCAGTTTCCTGCTCTGATCTTGTTAGTAATAAACTTACTTTTATATCTCTAAGATGAGCCCGTTTTGCCATTGGAGTGTTTTCTCCCAGTCCTACTTTCAACTCATGATCCCTTCATTAAATTTTTCTCTTCTCTGTCCAGCTGTAGCAGGGGAGGTGAGTGGCTTTCGTGTGTGCCTGGTGTCTGGCCAGTGCCTAAACACTGCACAGGCTAGAAACCAAAAAAATCTGGAAGGAGTCCTGTATTTTGTGATAGCTCTCCCAGAAGAGAGCATCTACTATACCCCTGTATTTTAAATGTAATTCTTCAGACACTTTTCTCACCTGATTTGGTGATTTCTGAGCACCTTGGAACACTGGAATGGTTTAATTCTTAGTTCATTCTGAAAAGTAGATCAAACCATGTTTTGTGGAACAACGGTATGGATTCTGACAATGCTGAACAAAGAGTAGCAAAAAAAGAATACTGAAACTCAGCAAGTGATTCCAAATAGAGCATGTTTTCAATACAGGAGTCACCCTGATGCTGAGCCATGTTTTATGAATACTTCTCAAAGTGCCAACTTGCATATTTTTGTTTCAGTTTTGGTGGCCAATGTCTTAACGCTCACCTGATTGTTTATACAAAAAGCTAGATATTGCAAGCTGGCTGAAGTTTCTGGCTTCCTCTTTGGGAGTCTGATGCTTCAGAAACCGCAATGGATTTCTAAGGAATTGCTGCTGTCAAAATCTGTCTGTGGTAAACTTCGATAAGGAACAGTCAAGGTAAACTGTAGAGGGAATATTCTCTGGATCTCTTTTGAGATCTCCAGATATAACAGTGAAATGGGGAAGAATTATGTTCTCTAAACCACATATAAGCAGCTTCTGCTGAAATCATGGCTCTGCCTGTGAGGGATTTAAAAGATGTTGGCCAGCTGCTGGCCAGGCACTCTGAAGGTCAGTCAGAGAGGGGGACTGGGAGCTCTTCTAGTCCAGCTGAGAAGGGATTGGCTCTTGGGAGCCTTGGGTTTAGGTTTCATCTTTCAGGCTGGGAGATGAGACTATTATTTCATTAATGATTTATCCAAACAGACCTACTTATTATGTGGACTCCTTTGTTTATAAAAGGAAATTATCCATTTAATGAGTAATAGCAAAAGAAGGGGAGGAGGGAGAGAAACCCACTCCTGCATCCGTTGAGACAAATTTCCTTGCAGAGGAAAGCCTTCTGTTTCCCCTAATGAATTCCTCTGCAAATAGAAACATATACAAATGCTCCTGCTCTGCTAGTGTATGTATGTTATGTATATTAACATAATTGTGCAATAGGTGTAGAATATGAGTAGATACCACTTGGATATAAATTCATAGGCTTTGCAAAAACGTGGGGGGCAAGTTGGCCATGAAATGTGTTAGCTAGAATTTCTTCAGCTTCATTAATTAGGTGAAAGACTCCACAATTCCTAGGGAGTCCCTTCATCCCTGTGACATTCTTCCTCCTGTTCCTGCTACCTATATCTTTAATGTAATTATTTCTGAAATCCATTAATGCAGATCCATTTGTGAACATGTAAAGTAGCAAGGTGGGAAAACCCAAATCATTTGAAAAGTTTGTGGTACCTTCCAGTGGAGAGAGGGTGTCAGGCTGTTTGTGAAAATACTGGTTGCTTGTGACAGGAGGTTTCCTGATTACTGTAGTAAGAAAGGACAGCAGTGCTAAATGGATGGGCAAAAAGAAATCTGAGACCAGAATACAGCTCTTCAGCTCTCACAGGCAAATGAAGTGTAGAAAAGGGAGGCCACCTTTCTTAGACACAAGGTCACTAATTCAAACAGTAGTGGGACCATTGCAGTGACTCCTACACATGCTTTGAAAACATAAAGCCAAAGCACCCAATTAATGCTTCTGACTGATGTTGATCAGGAAAAAACACACTGCTTGCAGTCTGCATCTGTTACAGTTCCCTTGAAAAGTCACTGAGAGCAGGATCCAAAATCCATCTTGGAGAAAGGTGGGACAGAGATGGGATAAAAGACATGAGAAAAGCAAGCAAGGTAGAACTGGTGTGAACAGCTCCATTTATATCTGTGCATGATTTGTCATCTTTCTAAAACTGCTCCGTTGCATTTGCCTGTTTGCAGGGTACAAACTGTTTCCTTCCCAAGCCTCCCTGTGCAGAAGCCAAATAATGCCAGAAGCTCTCTGGAGATTTGGTAGAGGCTTCCAAGGCTTAGACTTTCTGCATGTTCACCTGGGAGGGGAAAAAGAAACGGGATGAATTGGCACCTGCTGGGGGTGGCAGTATTCATGTTGTCCCATCCTGATGCACCATTCGGGGTCCCTGTGAGCTCCACAGCTGTAACAGTATGAAAATAAGAGATTTTGATGTGCTTGGTGAATACATTTTCAAGGGATATAATTTGTTTTCTGACTTTTGTACTTAATTCCTTCAGTCCTGGATTACTGTTTCATTTGAATGTGTTTGGGAAACTTCATTGACAGATGGAGTTGCAGTCAGTTTTTAGCCTAAAATTTGGTGGAGGGGCAGGGTAAATAGTAATTCCAAGTGCCTTCTTTGAATCTGTGTTAAAATGTAGTGTGCTGCTTTCTCCACGGTGATTTTTAAGCAGTTGCACTCAGCTGTAGCAATGGAGGGTAAAAAGAGTGGGTGAGGAGGAGGAGGAGGAGGTGACCTCTGTGCATTCACAGGCACTTGGTAACCTCTGGACCAAGATTAAACAGGTCTCAAATAACACTTTATTACTTCTCCTATGTTTCTATCAATTTCTACAAAAAATGTTATAGAAAAGTGTAGATTTATTTAGGGGAGGAATAGAACAAGATAATGAAAACATTTTTACATTGAAACTGCAAGAGTTTAACTTTTTTAACTTTAGGCAAAAAGGAAGATGACATTTTGAAAACAAACATCGCCATGGAAATGATCAAACAAGCATTTTTCTGCCTACTTTACCCTTTTCTAAGCATTTCTTGCAGTTGCTTTCACTGCACTTAGATCAATGTTTGCTGTCATTACCACACACATGCTGTAGCTTAACCTTGCACTTCATTACTGACCGACAGCAATCATTGCAAGCACAACCCAAACACTCTGACTTTTAAAAGGAAAATAAAAATACGATGGTTTTTATAATTAATGCATACATTTTCTGAATAGTGGAAAAGCATCTGGAAGTCAGCAATTACTTCTCTTAGGTCAAGGAATTCTTTTGAGTTTAAATTGCTTGAATTTTTCCAAATACTTTTTAAACGAAAGATTCAGAAGTATTGCAATGATTAAACACTGCAAAACACTGCTACAGTTGATGTGTGGTTAATTATAAGTATTAAAAATTTTTTTTTATTGCATTATAGATTTTTTAGGGGGAACTTTTTCTACTGCATCCCCAAGGTTGTAACTAGGACTTCAGTTAAGGTTGTTTGAAATCACAGCACAAGTTCAGAGTGATGCACATTGCATTTTATTCCATCTCTCTTCTCCTGACTTCTCATAGCACTGGGCAAGCAACTTCCCCCTCTTTCTGTGGTTTTCTTGCTAGCATGTGTATGTTCTCTTTCACCCCGTTTCTTTTGGGTTTTTTCTAAGTGTTGTAGGTGCCTTGGGCCAGGATGAGCCTTTGCTTTGTGTATGTCCTGGCATGGTAGAATGGCAGATCTTGCATAAAAACTTCTAGGTTCTAGTGTAATAGTAATGACAATCCTAAACAGAAAATAACAACCCCATAAGCACTTTCTAGTTTACTGCAAACAGCTTTTGTTCATAATACATACCTTAATTTTATAATTTTTTTAGCAAATTAGAACATGTGAAGTCAAGATAAAAATCGCAGAGAATTCAGATACAATTAAAAAATAAATTGACTCTCAGAAAGAAGCACTGTGCACTTGAGTCACTTAAGAGCAAAAAGAAAGTGGGTAGAAATGCTGTATTGCTGTCTAGATGGAAAACATGTCAAATATGCATGAAACTCTTGGCCCAGGGGGTGGGGAGGTTCAGAAATGGAATGCATTTTTTTTACCAGCTAAGAGAAACCATTTTCTTTCAGCCTCACCTCTAATCCTGATAAAAGAGTTTCTTGAACTCAGATGCTTTTCAAAGAGAATTGAAGGGCACATTCTAATTTTATTTCTCAGAGAAAGTTGAAATGACAACATTGTCTTCACATTCTCAGTGCTGCTTCAGAGCTGGAAAAAAAGCAAGAACAAAGCAGAAAAAACCCACTCTGTGTGCTCCTTCACCCCAGGCCTGGTGACAGGGTGTTTTATTAACACTGTCTGTACTTGCATGCCCTCCAGTAAAGCCACATGGAGCTCAGCTCCAGGCTGAGCCATGGGCTGCAGCTCATCCTGCTCACTCTGGAGCTTCCACAGAACCTGGGATTCCAACACCTCTGAAGGAAGGAACCACACTGGGGGCTCTGCAACCTCCCCTTGCATCTGCAGTGATGAATCAGTGGGAAACATTGCCATAACTGCTGTTTCAGCCTTTGCTTTCTCAGCTCCTGTATGTAAATATCACAGCCTGTTTCTAAGGGTCTGGGAAAGACCCAGGCCAAGTGAGTTTGAAGCTTGCATATAGCTTAAAAAAAAAAAAAAAAAATAGAAAGTCCTTATGTCCATTAGCAGCTGCTTAAGGAAGTGGTGCAAGCTGGAAAAGGTGAAATGCCACACCTGCTTCTCTACGCAGGTTTTCTAGAAACCTTCCCCATAAAACACTGGAAGAGTTGAAAACTACTTGGGAGGAGATGTGTGGTACTGTAATGGTTGTTTTAAGGCAATGTTGAAGGACATCAGGTTGTATTCACACAGTGAAGAGGTTTTCTGCGTATGTTATGGTCATGTGGGGATTTATGTCACATATAGTCTCTTCATTTTGGACCTCCACAGAAAATCAGTAGACAAAAGGAGCTTGGGATCTGAAGGAGGTCGTCCTTTTTTGTAGAGAAGGAGTAGGTTTTCCTTCCCTGTTTCTCACCTTGCTAAAGGAAGGCACAATACCTTCACATCTGTTCTTTTTTCATGTGGTTGGCCTGTAACACAGCTTTACAGTCTGCCTGTAGTACACACTCCTGACATCTGCAACAGCCCCTGTTCTGTTTGAAATTTATCGTTTTCTTGTTTGCTGGGGTTAAAAAAAAAAAGTATTGCTTTTATACCTTCTCGTTGTAAGACTGAAATTGTGCTGATAAAGAATGAGCAGAAATGAGCAAACAGCCCCTCAGGGAGAGAAAAGAATGGTGTGAACACCTTTGTTTTGGCTTTTTGGCCAGGATCAGGTTCTGTATCATTCATTATTCGGAGGTAGAGAGCAATGCCTGGTGATGGATCTGGTTTATGTGGTATGTAATACTGGAGAATTGAGGGTTCTTCCATTGTATAAATTGCTTACAATTATTTTTTAGTTTCTCCTAATCTCCTTGTAATTAAGAGGGAAGGGAACTTTTCAGTCAGCTGCTGGTGGGAAAAGGTTAATTTAATAAGCTTGATCATTTATCAGCTAATAAATTGTAATAGGAAATGTCATTATGCTGTACAGTGTGTGCTGGTTACCAGTTCTGGTATTTGGTTCTTGTCCAGTATTTGTAACTTGTGAGCCATGGGTTTTTTTCTAATGGGTTTTATGCCTCTTAGTTCAGTTTGCCAGTGTGGTAAATTCATCCTTTCATACAGCAAGTCCTGTCCCTGTATTATGCATGAATCTTCCTTCTTTTCAAGGCTCCCGGGTCTCCAGGTCCATAAATATTCCATGAATAGAAAGCCCCTTATGTTTCCCCTCTGGACTGGAAGTGGTTTAGAAAGAGGAGAGGTTACAGAAGGAAGGGGATGGGGCAAATGTTGAGCAATGATTCAGTTAATTCTTTTTTTTTTTTTTTTTAAAAATCTAAAAATCTTTGTGACTTTGTTCTTTTCACCTCTACTTACAGCATGTTTGGGCTGCTTTTTACTCTGGAGCGGGGCAAGAAACTATTTTATTATTTAGTTCCTGATGTTTCAAATGTCCTTGGAACAATTCCAGTGTCAAATATCAGAGAATGGGAGGAGAAGAGATAACAATGGTTTGAAGTCAACATGTTGTTAATAGGATGTTATTTGTGAAATTAGCCAGTGAAGATGTAATGATACAGAACAGAATGTAGCTGTGGCATGCAGTATCAATAATAATAGGGCTGAAGTATTTATGGTTTTCTTCTCCATGTAAGAGTTGTAGTTTTAATTGTTCATTTTTATGCATCCATCTGATGTTTCTTTGTCTTCATGTGGTGCAGTTGTTTCTATGTAGTTTTTGTTACTCTTAACTTCCTATTGCCAGAGCAGCACCTGCTGGCTAGAATTGATAGAAATGTCATCTGAAATTCTTTGTTAATCTTTATTTCCTATTTATTCAGGCCACAACTATTTCCATCCTTACATTTAAAGAGTTGTGCCAATTGTCAGTCCAAAGAAATCACCATCAGTATCTTAAAAAAGAGTCTCATTTTCCCACAGGAATTAAGAAACAGGGTGCAGAGCTGGGGTTAACAGTACTTTTGTACTCTTTTCCCTGATACACAAATTTTTGCTCCTGGACATACTATTTCAGTTCCTCTCAGTTCTCATGCCAAAACAGAGTGTCTTTGAGCTCTGTCTGTCTCTTAAATGTGAGCCAACTTTCAGAATGACCCCACGATCTGATGTTTCAATGTGTTCAGTAGATGCCCTTAGCTGGGAGAAGAGTGATGCAGACACTGGAATGGAAAGCAGTGGCTGAGTCTGTGTAGGGAATTTTTGACCTTGTTGAAACACAGCCAATGTTGTGTTACCAGGGAAATGATGATATGAATCCCTTAATACGTGCTGAGAGAGGGAGCAAGACGATGAGGGATGTGCTTCCCCTGCAATTCTCCCACTGCACGTGATCTGCTCTTTCAGTCATGTTGTGAGCCTCTGAGAAAATTGGGTTTAACTATCAAAGTTATAAATAAATACACAGAATGAAATGTGTGGTGCCATCCGATGTCCAGCTGGGATTTAGCTGAGGCATGAAGTGGACATTTTGTGACAAGAGTTGGGCTTGTCTGAGGACATGTGAAATGCTGGTAAAAGATATTCTTGGAAAGTGATGCATTCTGGTACATGGCAAAGAGAGAAAATACGTCTGAGAAACATTTTTATGAGGCTGTGAGGTTTGTCTTCAGCAAGTGTGATTTCATGGTACCCCCAGAAAGGGAGAAAGAGAAGGGAGACCTCTGTTAGAGACTGGGAACCCTCTCAGGCAGCCTCAGGCCAAGAAACAAAATCTTAATGAGGGAAAAACATGAGCTGCCCAAGAGTCCTGCAGCACTTGCTGCCCTCAGACTCACCAGCACTCGCTGAGCTGGCTCAGGAGTTGTGGCATTAAGGTATTTATTGTAAAGCAGTGAGTCACAAGCTGCATTTTTGAGGAGGTTGTCCCTTAGGGTGATGGGAGTTGTGTGTGACAGTGGGGTCTCACTGGATGCTGTGTAAATGGGGAGCTGGGGCACAAGCCCTGCAGACTTCCCAAATATCATGGCTTGAATAGTGCTGTGGAAGAAGCTGGTGGTGACCAAAGCCACGGTTTAGATCTGCATTTTCCCACTTGCCCATGCTGTCTGTTTAAATCAAGTGAAGACGAGGTGCTGCTGCAAACAGCAATGGACACAAATAAATGATCATAGGACCTGTAAAAGCTAAATGCTCACAGCTGTAAGGGCGGCTCAAGGTCCTCATTTTGGTGTCTTTTGTAGATTTACAGAAAGCACGAAAATGGTCTGAAAGAGAACCCTTCATTTAGAAAGTCAAACTTTTCACCTTGGAATGGGTTGCTGCTGGCTTCAGCTGCAGGTAACCGCTTCCTGTTTTCTTCCTTAGTGTGAAACCTCAGATCTGAAAAGTGAACTTTGCACACCTCTGCAGTTTGCACATCTCAACACAGCCCCCTGCTACTCTCTGCTGGAGAAATGGGTTTGCCAATTCACGTCAGAGGTTGGTGAATGATAGTTGTACTATTTGAATATCTGAAATAAAAGCAAACAGACCAAACAGATAATTTATTATGCTCTTCAAACTAATATTAAAAAAAAAAAAAAAAAAGAAAAGCACTTCACTAAAGAAGCAAAAACTTCCTCTTTATGCACTTAACATATTTCTGTTGCTCTGCTTGCATATGAGATGGCTTAACTATGCAGTGTAGTCTGGCAACTTCACTGCCCAGTGTTTCTGCTCATTGTCCTTTGTCACCTTGTGTTCCTGTTTCCAGAAGAAGTAGGAAGGGCCAGACTGGATTTCCAAAGCGCAGTTCTCACCACTGTCCAGCTTCTAATTATTCTACCTCTGCTCCTGAAATACAGAGATTTTTCAGTGCTGGCAGCTGGAAGGAGGAAGGGAAAGAGTATTCCTGGCCAGGAATGTGGGGTTAAACCTTTTTCTTCCCTGCTTTGCCTCGTGCTGCCCTGACCTCTCATAAACTCGAGGGACTTTCAGGACTGATGTGGAATTTACTCACATTTTTACTTGAAAGCTTAGTGTTTTGAGCTGAGAATAATCTGCTGAGCCAGCTTCTGCCTGCCAATGAACGACTACGATGGTGAAATTAAAAAGGGAAAAAGGAGTTGTAGAGAGAATTAATGGGAGAGGAGGGGAGAATTTTAAAACGGTTCTGACAACCCCATTTACTTGGGAAATCCTGTGCCCAGCAGCTGTATACACGGCTCAGTCCTGATGTAGCTCTTGTGAAGAGAATAGAACAACCTGACCCAAGTAACTAAACTGTTAATTAAGTCGTCATAGGGGGCATGTGAGTGGAAGCCCTGGCATTACAGGAGTGGTTTCGGTATAATCCTCAGTTGTTCTTTGAGAAGTTGCCCAAATAGATTTCAGTTTGCAAAAACGTGAGCGTGCCTGTGAGAATTCATTTATTTATTTGTATAAATAGCAGTTTCCCAGCCTGCAGACCCTCTGTGTGGGCTGGGCAGCTGGAGCAGAGAGAGAGCTGTCCCACGGTGCTCACACCTGGGCAGCTCAGGTGTGTGAGCTGCACGAGAGCTATTTGAATTTCCTGGTGTCTGCACCGCAGCGAGGCCAACACAAAGGTGTGTTTTGAGATCCTGATCCCTGGCCATCCCAGGACAGGATGCTGCTCCTCATCCCATCACCGTGGTGTGCACTGGGGAGAGGTGGGCAGCACAGTGCAGTGTTTGTTCTCCAGAGCACCAGCGAACACTGAGATGGGCGTGAGTGTTGGGTGGCTGGAGCAATCCCTCAGCATTCACCCCGTGTTTCCAAGTTTGGCAAAGATTTTTTTACTTTAGATCCTGGCAACGTGCAGTTCCACCAGCAGCAGTGTTATTCTGGCTGTGGGAAAGGAGAAGTAGGAAGTGTCAGTAAGGATTTCACAGTGTCTTTGACACGAGGCTCTTTGGTAGGAGAAGAAGGTGAAAAAAAGGGGAAGTCCAAAGGCAATACAACTTGAAATAGACCCAGAGAACGTTTTTGTATGGAAATGGGTTACTTTACTGTGCACCATAATGAGGTAAAAAAATTCCAAGAGAAAGCTTGAACAAAAAACCCAAGCCCATGTGAATCAAAAGGATTTTAATTGACATATATGTATTTGAATGTCTTGTTTCACAGTCTTTTCATAAACTCTTTTTCTTCATGTTTTATTGTGTGTTTATTCCAAAACAAGCACTTGATTTTTGTGCCTAATGAGCACAAGATTTGTGAGTTTATAGGTATTGGCTTCCCTCTGCTTTGGAAAAAGGTCAGTTGGTTTCATAAGCCACTGCAATTCCTCATCTCACTCTTTAGCTGAGCTCAAACACTTTGAAGACAGAATTATAGAATTTTTCAGTTGACACAAATGAGCAGAAACTGAAATTCATAGCTTTGCCTATAGTATTTTCTCTAAGAATCCAAGATAGAGCTGCAGGTGTTGAAGTAAACAACAAATCTGTCAGCTAGTGATTACATTTTAATGTGGTTTTGACAGAGAACTGATTTGAGTTAGGTAAGTGCAGGTTAACAAGCTCTTTCTGTGCCCTGCTGTATTCTTTCTGGTCGAGCTCTCCTCAGATGCTGCCAGTTGTGCCAAAAGGTGGAGTGATTTTGCAGCAACCAAGGAGCAGGATGGGACTTGCCAAATACTTGTGTGCTTGCAGCTGATGCCAGAACTAAAAACCCCCTGTGGCTTTGGCTGCTTTATTGAAAATGTTGCTTTTTGTTTTTCCTTCCTTTTTGTCCTGCTTTCTAACAACGTTGCACAGTTGCAGTGGCAGCCTCCAGCCGTCCAAATACCTGTGGGCTTTTTTAGGTGTGTGACTTAAACCAGGAGAAAAATAAAACAACTGTGCAGAAATTCTGTCCTTCCCCTACCCCCATTCCCTCTTTCAGGAAAGGCGGGCTAGGTAGAATATTTAGCAGTGTTTACATCTCTAATTTTTGAGCTGCAAGTGGAAGGAACCTGACTGAATTAGTCCATTGGTCTCCTCTTTGTTTGCCCTCTTTCTATTCCTGGTTTTGGTACATCCTTTCCCACTGGATTCCTGTCAGCGAGTTCCTGCACGGTTTCATTGCCTCCAGCCAGCTCTGTGGCTCCCAACCCACAGTCATAAATCACACCCACTGCCCTGCACTGGGAAGAAGGATGCTTTTAGCCAGCTCAGGGCTTGTAATGCAGATGAACGTCTCAGCCTCTCTGGGGAATGCTGGGGAGAGCAGGAGAGGGAGGGAGGCAGAGCTGCATCTCCATTCAGGAGCCGTGGAGCTGTTTGTAACTCGCCTTTGTTGAGTCCCAGTCAGGTCTCCCTTAGGTCACACATTTGCACTTGTTTTGAATAGGGCAGAAGAACCCTTGAGAGGCTGCACTGCCAAAGAGGGCCGAGGGAGAGCAGAGAATGCACTGGGGGCTTGGGAAAGCAAAGGGAGGAAGAACCAAAGCTCCTTCAGTGCGGCAAATGAAGGTCAGAGGTCTGCTATGACCTTGCACTGCCTTTGTGACCTTTTGAAGGCTGTTGACTGGGATGATTCCCTGCCTGAGGGATTGCTGGCATCTGCAGGCATTCCAGCAGCAGTTAAACACCTGTGCGTTTGCTGCTGACATTTCATTAGGACGAGTAATGAGCCTGGATATTAAATGCCTACCTTTCTGGCTGGTCAGGGGGGAAAACGGGAGGGAAACTACGCTGTGTCTCAGGGCTTGTGAAATCCTCATTTCAGCTACAGCCAAGCTCTCTCTCCTGAGCCCTGCTGCTGAGCAGAGCATGGAGAGCAGAGCCAGCATCACCGTGCCCTTCACCTCCTGCACTGGGGCCAGCACCTGGAAACTTCTCCCATTTTTACAGCCGTGGCACAGCTCCCCTGTGTCCATCTCAGGTCCTTCCTAGAAGGATAAAAAAATTCAAGCAAGATTTCCTAGGAAAAATGCCCACACCTGGGAGAAAGTTTCTTCTGTAGCCTCCAGTTGCAGATAATTCTCCTGTATAGTGGGATCCAAAGCTCTGTGGTGACGGATTGTGTCCCACAGTGGCATATGGAGAGGGTCTGCAGGAATGGCTGCAGCAGCCTGGGCTGGGGAAAGCATTGCTTCCCTCTGACAGCGGGGTGGGGCTGCTCTCCGACAGCAACCCAAAGGGCTGGGAAGCAAGGTCAAAACATGGGAGCTTCCTGCAGTTAAATTCAGCAAGTGGGATCCCAGGGGATGAAATGCCTCTCTGCTTATTTCAGTTGTCAAAGAATTGTATGTGTTTTGAAGTTGCTTATACCACTGGTACACCTACACCAAAAACACATACTTTTTCAAACCTAATAAATGTCAGGCTTAAACAAACAAACAAAACCCCAGGAGTGGGTTAATGAAAATTTATTCTTTTCAGAAAGGTGTCTCTGCCTACAGGCTGATCTTGCAGCAAACTGCACCTCCAAATCTAAATCTTTTTTGCTTGTACAGGGGAGAGTGCCTAGACTGATCCTAACAGAACCTGAAAGGGCTGGATTGCTGAGAAGGAAATGGGTGCTGTGTACACCTACAACGCCTGAAACCAAGGCAGATTTTTTCTCTTGGAGTGCTTTTTCACTACAGAGATGGCAGCTGTCATTTTGCTGTTGCTTCGAGCCCTGCTGAAATAAGATCTTGTGACTTGTACCGATGTTCAGAAAAATTGATGTCTCTTTGTTTATGCAGTAACATAAAGATGTGCTGCTCTTTACAGACAGTTGGCAAGATTCTGTACTGAACAGCTGGGTTTGGGATGCTTTAGATGGGCTGGTGGAGGTGCCTTTGTAAATTTTAGGAGGTGTTAAAGTTATTCTCCAAAAAGCAAAGATGGGCTTCCATAACCATTCCTGTCTTCTGATAAAAGCTTACTGAAATAAGTGGGCTGAGATACAGATGTGGACCTCTTAAGTATCTTATTTGTCACTGTTGGCTGGAGGACAAGAGAGGTGTCCCTCAAACTTGTACTGAGTTTAATTGGAGGCATGCTATGTTTCACTCTATCAATATGAATCAAAATGAGTTTATCATGGTGCAGACAACAGTTAGCTGGGTTTTTTTTTTTTCCCAACCCTAGGGAAATTATTGCAAGATTGTTTTATTCCTTTTGTTGCTGATGCACAGGACAATACTTTCATGAACAGCATTTTCATTTCTGACAGTGGCTGGCCTATATATCACTTTGGCATAAAAGTATTGTTTGGAATCTGAAAACAACATATATCTTACATAACTGTGCTGCTCCTGCCACCCAGGCAGGAGTGTATTCACAGAAAGTCTGAGGGCTGCTTGGACTTCTTTATATACACATGAAAGAAGCAGTGGGTTTTTTTCTTGTTCCCAGGTGTCCGTGTGTTGGTTTGGTTATGTGTCTGTCTTCTTGCCTTCATTGTACTGCAGGTACTGGTGTCTTTGTGGATTATTCATGAAGGGCTCTGTGTGTGTTTCCCATTTCACCATAGCTGTGCCTCACCCCACGAGGGCTCTGGTGTGGTTTAACCCCGGTAGCAGCTGAGCCCCACACGGATGCTCGCTCCCTCCCCACTGATGGGGGAGAGAAACAGAAGTGAGAAACTCACAGACTGAGGTGAAGACAGTTCAGTAGGTGAAGCAAAACAAGGAATACACTCACCCCTTATCAGCAGGCAGGAGTTCAGCCCTCTCCAGGAAAGCAGGGCTTCATCACATGTGACAGTGGCTTGGGAAGACAAACACCATCACACTGCACTTCTCCTCCATGCTGAGCACGATGCCCTATGGTATGGAATAGCCCTTGGGTCAGCTGTCCTGGCTGTGTCCTCTCCTAACCCCCTGTGCAGCCCCAGCCTCCCCACTGGTGGGGTGAGGAACAGAGAAGGCCTTGACTCTGTGTAAGCCCTGCTCAGCAATTACAAAAACATCCCTGTATTGTCAATGCCATTTCCAGCACAAATGCAAAACATTATGCCATACAAACCACCATGGAAAAATTAACTCAGAAGTTAAAACCAGCACAGACCCTTGGTGTTTTCACCTTTGCTTGACTGTTCCCGTCCCTGCTGTTCTCCTGTCCCTTCGCTGTCCTCCTCCCTTGGCAGAGCTGACAGACACACCGAATTGGTTCAGGGCTGTGCTCAGTCTGAACAGAAAACTTCCTTCAGACTGCAGTTCAGTCATTTTGACAGACAGCCCCTGTGGACCATTAGATACTGACTTCAGCTGAACTGTCCTCCCTGTTCCTTCAGCATGCTGTGATCACTGGTCCCTCAAGCTTCCAGCTCCTCCTGGCTCTACCAGCAGTGATGTCTCCTGTGCTCCTGTGAGCTGAGTGACTCCCAAGAGCATTTTGGTTTTTAACTTCCTCTTCTCCTTTCCTGACATCATAAGTGTCTTGAGTGCAGCAGCCATGCTCAGAACAGTGCAGATTTCTGGTGGGATTTGAGACATGAGAGCAGTGAGCTGCTTTGGCATACTCAGTCTTGGGATGGTGTAATTTGGCCACTAGAGCCTTCTCTGCTGCATGATGAAGTGAACAGGATAATCACGTCCCAGCAGTCCTGGGGATTTTTGTTTTTACCAGGAAAGTGTGTGCTGGGCAAAGGCTTCTCATATGTCAGGGCTGGAGCAGTTCGTTGAGGGAAGCAATGGAAAGAGAAGGGGGCGGAATGTTTGCTTTTTTAATACGAGTGATAAAATTCCTGGTTCTCATTCTGATAAGACACCAGAGGACTTGCAACTATCTGGTATTTCTCTAATTTGTAAGCACAAATGAGAGTGCAACCTAGGAGAACCTGAGGAAGTTGTGTACTGACAGTGATAAGCTGATCTTTCCCCTCTCTGTGTTTAAGACCTGAGTGCAAATGTCAGGATCTGGAAGTTTAGATTTCCATACCTACTGATCTCCAAACCTTCTATGCTTCTTTATCTCTGATTGTCTGTGTCTGAATACAGGTTTCATAACCAAAAGACTTTGTGCAGTGAAGACTGAGGCCAGGGAGGAAAATGCAAGCAGACTTTCTGAAAGACTCTAGAAATGTTTTTGTAATCACTGGGAAAATACTTTTCCGGAGCTGACACTCCTTTGTTAATTAAGACTTTTCTTTCTTTTGAAATCGTCAAACAGAAAAAAAGAAAAGCTTTATTTTAGTTCATAGGGTTGGGGAAGAAACCAAGCTGGGGTTCAAGCTGCCTTGCAGCCACAAGGAGAGTGAGAGCTGTGAGTAAGTGGACAAGGCATTAGTGGGGAAGACAGCAGGGATTTCTTTGTTCTGACAGTTGTGCCAAGGTGCTACACACGTCTACTTGGTGTGTAGGGAATTTTTAAGCCATTAGTACCATGGAGCAGGGAAGAGCAGGGAGACTCAGATCCTATTTTCTTTAGCAGGTTGGTTGGGTTTCTTGTCCCCCAGTGGGTTTTGTTTGTGTTGTTCATTGGCAAGCAGGGCACAGGCAGCTCAGAGGGAAGGGCATCTGGCTGCCACGAGCACTGGCCACGCTGACCTTTCAAACTGCTGGTGACAGGCAGGTGTGAGGTGGTGTGAGCAGAGCCCAGACAGGGCTTCTGAACCTCTGCTGAGAGCTCGGCTCCACCCATTCCACCCAGCAGCAGCACTGTTTGGAAACTAATAAAGAATATATATAAGACACAGCTTACTTGCCCTTGAGCTAAGATGATGATTTCATGGACAGTGACAAATTCTCTGAAGCAAGGCAGTGTTTGGGTTTCTAAAGTGCTTGTTCACTCTGGCTGTGCCAAATCAAGTCCACTGCTGTAGTCAGAGAGATTCTGAGAAGAAATACTGAGGGAAATCTGCAAAATCGCTGTAATGTGGTGGAACAAAGTGGCATAAATATGAGTGGGGTTTTTTTTCTGCTGAGCATTATATAAGCTTATGGTAACAGACAGTTCCTGCTCTCAGATTCCTGCAATCGAAGATCAGAAGAAAAGAGGCCCCGGAGGTGAAATGGTGCTGTAGCTCTACAGCAGGACAGGGGTCTGGGAACCCTTGTGCTTCATGATGCAGCACACTCTCAACTTCACAGGGATGCATTTGCCTTTCTGTTCCACTTTTCAGTCAGAGCAAACCTTTGGGTCTCCCTTTCTCATAAGAAACCTTAATAATTTGCAATATTTCCTTAATGCAAACATACACCTGAAAGGAAGAAAAACACTTTACAAGAAAAGGTAAAAGAAAAATAGTGCTTAATATTTTTTGGTTTGTAAAGTAAACATCTCTGTAATGAAGTAGCCCTTTCAGAACCATGCTCTGTCCTGCTTCTCAAAAACAATGCTGCACTGAATGCAGGTGGGATCCGAAAAAGTGCAGAATGTTGATCTAATTCACTGAAGTCAGAGCTACTGATTTCAAGCTAAGAGCAGGTTTATATCCATGCTTGCTTTTTCTGAGGAAAACAAATTAAATTCCAGTGCCCCAAAACTGTCTGTTGGTTTCAAAGACCATATGGAATGGCTGATGTGTCACGTAGTTGTGAGGAATCCTTAGATTTTCTTCTCAGTTCTGAAAAATACTATTCAGTGTTTAGCAAAACAAATATTCCAGCATAAAGGTATCACTTTTATTGCCCGAAAAGCTAACTTTTTTGGAGACATCTTATCACTGGTTTTCAGTTCACTTAATAGGGGAGCTCCTAAAGTGGAATAGTGAATGCTTTTTAAATGGGGGGGGGAGGGGAGAAAACTGTAGTTTCATCAATGTCCAATATAAAATTAGCCTAGTTCATACAGAAACAGAAAAATCTTTAGTGAAATTAAGAGGAATCAGTCTAATTTCATTCCACACAAACCTTTTTATGACTAATCTGAAAAAAACCCAAAACCCATAGCATTTATCATGTGGTTTTATTTCAATGAAATGCTTATTCTAGAGGCAGTGAAAGTCATCAAAGCTTTTGAAAAATGTGTTTTGAGTGGAATTGGTTTTCATCCTCTTTTCAGCTTGCACAAGGGTTGTTAGGATGAAGTCTCAGGTCTCTCTGCCAGCTGGCCTCACACCGAGCTGTGCATCTGCACCCAGGGCCATGTGAGATCTTACCCAGAGCATTTCCTGTTCTGCTCTGTTCATCCCTGCCCACGGAGCCAGGGGAGGCTGCACAACAGGGGACACTTAGCAGAAATGCCAAGTGATGATATTATTTCAGTCTGGGCCACAAAATCACTTGAGCTGTTTTCCTCTGTCACTCTATGCCCAAGACTTTGAACTAAAACCCTGCTTAAATGCTGAAACAAGGAATTCTGCTGTCTTGCCACAGCCAGCCAAGGCACAGGTATGCAGAAAACATTGCCTTTTTATTTATTTTCCATAGGAAATTCCTCGTAGTGGAGGATGCTAACAGGGCTTTGTTCTCTTTTAGTATAGTTGGCTGATATCTGATCTGTGTGTGAGGACTTGTTTGTCCTCAGGCAATGGGAATTAGGATTTTAAAAACGCAAAAAGAGAGGGATTTAAATGGAGTTTAAATCGTATTGTGTTAGTTTTGTGCTATGCTGTAAATATTAAAGTCTGATTCTAAGCTGGGGAGAAGGTCACACTGTAGATGTTTAATTTTTTTATCTTTTCATCTTACCAATAGCTTTGACTCCTTTTTGCTCCCTTGCTGCTCCTGCTGCATCCCTCAACCTTGGAGAGCTGGCATGATTTCCCTGGCAATGCCACACAACTCCAATCTTAATTCCTATTACTGTCTGGCTGTGGGACTGTATGTAGGTGTCTCTAATACACTGCAGAAGGCGGCCAGCAACACTCTTTCTTCTTTCTATCTCTGCAGCTCTAATCCTGCAGAAGCCCTCTCTTGTAAAGATAAAGGTACATTTATCCTCATTCATGAGGCAGTGGGTCTGGAGCCGTGAAAGGGCACTGAGTTATGTCAGCAGAACCATACAGGGACTAAACTGTTATTGCTAATAAAGACCAGGCAATGCTGAAGGAGCATCTGCACTTTACCTAGCCTAGCCTGAAGTGAAGAGTTGCTCATGTTCATCTGTAAATTGTGTTTAAATCAGGAAAAATGCAAAGAAAATAGTGGTTTAGCCAACACAGAGTGAGATGGAATGATGTTTGCTGGTGATGAGGAAAGGAAGCCCTTCAGACTGGGGAGTAGAGGGTTGTAATTTGCTTGGTAGATTTTAAACCTCTGGCCCCAGAGGACATAGTCTGTCTTGTGCAAAAAGGCTGCTTGGGAAGGCAGTGCCCTTCCCTGGCCAGTGCTGGGGGCTGTGGGAGGGGGTACTGAGGTTTTACTCCTGCCCCTGCCCTCGAGCAGACTGAGTTCAACTTCACCCATGGCTCCAGTCCTCATTGTTATGGTCACATAAAGGAAGCTTCCTACTTTGGGTTCTGGATTATCTCTCCTTCAAAATTCAAATATTAATGATTACGCCAAATGTGTGGAGAGTTTGTTTAGCTGCTTTTGGTTTGATTGGTTGGTTGCCCTTTTTTTCTGATTAATCTCACGGAGTAAGGGGAGCTCTTCTTCTCTCCTTAATCTATTTTTTTTTCCTTTTTCTCTTCCTTGGCACCTTTTGTCTTTATGAGCACCTGTCCTGATTTTTAGCCACAGAGAGCCTGGAGAACAGCCAGGCTTCAGCCTTTGAATGCTAGGATATGGCTATCCTGGGTCAGATTAAAGGCCCACCTTAACACAATGTCTTCAGTGCTGGTCAAAAAGAGAACTACAGATAACTGAAACAAGGCAAAGGTGTATGCTACATCCCCTGAGTAAACTCTCCTGAGTAAAGTCAAGAAATTTCCTGACCTAGATACAGATCCTACTGTATTTAGTAATTCTCAGTGGATTTTTCTTTGAATATTCCCAGTCTGCCATTAGTGTGGCTGTCCAGGCAGAGTTTTCTGTAGGTGACTGTAGGAGCCTCAATAAGGAAAAAAACCCCAACAGTGCAAAAGAAAGATTTTTTAAATTTTTTTAATTACTCATATTCCTGTCTTTTATTTTCCTTTTCTCCTAAAGCAGTTTTTTCCCTGATGATTGTCTGCTCTTGCAGTTTGCTCCAGACTGCTAAGAATTAATGGACTCAATAGAAATCAAGTTCCTAAAACTGCTTAATCGAAGTCAATGAGCTCTGAAGGCAAAGTCAGGCCTTTGTGTGCCCAAGCCACCAGTGTTGAGTCACAAACAGCTGTAGGTGGGAAGCCTCTGAGAGCCTTGCAGGTGGAGTTGTGTTCCATCCATAGTGCACTAAGGATTTGTTTTTAATTCTCTGCTTTTTCATCTGCATGCATCGTGCTGCTGCTGAACTAACACACAGCAAAAAGGCAGCACTGGAGTAGAATTATTTTGTTAAACTTTGCTCACTCTAATAAAGGTTGAGTCTGATTTTGTGGGGTGCTCTTAGCTCCTATCATCAAGCTAACTGAAATTGCAACTAATTTCCTCCCTCTTTTTTTTTTTTCTTTTTTTCATGTTTCCTTGATGTCTTCTGACCTGCACCTGTTCCCTCTTTTGGCGTGGTTCAGGTAAGTTTATGTGCTCTAACTAAATGTTGTTTTGTTGTGGGGTTTTTTATTCTCTCCCTGTCCCCTTCTGTACACCACATGGCAGCTGTGACTGTTTGTCCTGCTGTTGGGAAGAGCTTTTTGCCATCTGTCACGTTACTGTTCCATGGGCCAAGCTGTGAGGCTGCACCCTCTGGGTTCCTTCAGCTCCAGATTTGGGAAGGAGGGTGACCTCTCAGGCTCCTCGTGAGGCTGCCTGGTGCCCTCAGTGATGCCCCAGCTCGCTGCTGGGGCCAGGGCAGTCTCTGGCAAAACAGAGTAAAATGAGTGCTGCCATACAGGGCTGGCACACCTACAGCTGATGAGAAAAGCTTTATGATGTTACCTAAGTGACTGCTGAGTGAAAGCCACCTCCTTTTATCTAGAATTCCATTTTTGTCATTTTCCCCTCTTTTGTGCCTACAAATCAGAGATGCAGTTGTTTTGTAGGGCACCTTCATGTGTATTCAGAGTCTACTTGAAGAGCACTTTCAAGCTCAAGAGGAGCTGGAGATTTTTTTAACTTCTCCAAAACTTTCAGTGTTAAGAACAGTGGTTCGTGAAGCCTTCCTTAAGGGCTACTTGAAAATTTCACCCTTTTAGGAAAAGTATTCATATACTTTTGAAGAGATAAATCTGTATCACTGTAAATGCAGACAGAAATCATTTACCTATTGAGCAGTAGAGCTGCTATCATCTGATACTGACTCTAAAACATTATTAGACATAGCCATTATTTCTTAAATTCAAAACGAAGTGGGTTTTTTGATATTTTCAACACATCTAGACATAGAGACTATGCTGGCATCTACTGAGAGTGTTAATGTAGCCACGTGACTGAGACAAGTGAAGCACTTTCCATGGCTGGGGAGCTGTCTTGTGTCCTTGTAATGTACTGGTGAGAGAAGCTTTAATTGTCATCACCGTGTGGCTTTTTAATGGATTCCTTTTGTTAGAAAAATACAGAATGTAGAGATACTGATGTTCCAGGGCAGCATTTTACTCTTGCATGATGTAATAGAGGAGTTGCTGCCTTCACTGAACCACAGTGGATTTCCACTGATAAAAATGAGGCATAATTTGAATTGCAGAATAAAGATGCATGAACTGTCTCTCCTTCATGAGTATTTATGTGTGAGAAACATGCAGCTATACAAAGCCTGCATGCATAATGTGGGAGCCCATACGCTTGACAAAAGAGAAAGTATAGAGGGCAGCCTACTTGTTCGATTTCCTGTATAGGAAACAGAAACTTCATGGATTTAACACTGAGAGGTTTTGTGCACAGCAGAGCTAGTTAGTTATCCTGCTAACTTCTGGGAGGCTGCAAGGTGGGGAAACAAGGACTGAAACAGAAAATAATCCCCAGAGGCCGGGCTCCTGGGTGTAAGCGTTGTCTCCATGGGCAAACCAGGACAGACCAGCTCAGAATTCCCATTCCAGAAATCCCAGCCCATCAGCAGAGTGGCTGCTCACCGAAACAGCTGGTCAGGCTGCCCCAGAGCTGGCAAGGTGTGACAGGGTGCTTCCTGCACTGGCTGATGTCTCCTCATGTGCCTGTGCTTGGGCCAAGGCTGAGGCAGGAGGGAGGGGGCAGATGTGCCCCTGCCCATGGCATCCTGCAGGGGACAGATGGGATACTCTGCCTCTCTGTACTGGTTCGACTGGGAAACCAAACATGAGCTGGCTACTAGCTGCCTGCAGAGGAACAAGGGGCTTTCAGCAGCTCTGTGACCATTGCTGTGGTTCTTTTCAGAGGTAGTTGTCCCAGCTAGAGAGTTTGGGAGTAGCAGTAACCACATCTGCTTCGCTGTGCTCGGAGAAACAGCAAAAGCAGAACAATTTTGTTTTCCCCACACAGAGTTTGCCAGTTGGACCCCAGTACATGCACTGGCACATGGGAAAATGATTCACTAGCCACACACATTTGTGCAGTGCTTCTGCAGGGACCCTGCTTGCTTCAGCCAAGAGCTGTGTCACACACCTTCGTGGCATTTCCCACCCATGCAGTGGCAGCAGACTCGGCTCATTTCTTTCAGCTGTCCCACTCTCACAGTCCCACATTCCCCAGCTACAGCCGAGGTGTCACAGCTTGCTGAATTTGTGTCCCCACCTGTCCTTGCAGCATTAGATGAATGATATTTCATTACCTGGACTGTCTTGACAGCAGTCAACATACCTGTTGTTGTGTGCTCTTCTGGAAAGCCTCTTTGGAGGCCTTCTCTCAGAAGCTGCTTTGCAGGGAGGGCTTGGGGGTGACCGTGGGTCGGATCCTTGTGAGCACATGGAGAGAAGGGGGACCCAGCACAGCACCTTCTGCCATTTGACACACTGTTCTGTGGTTGCTACATTGAATATCCATGGTCTAGGAGTCACTGCCAGGCAGAAAGATCTGTACCTGCTGTGAACAGGGTAGTTAGGAAGAGCAGAAGCTGCTCCAGGTTACTGAAGATATTCCCCTTTAGAAGAACTGAGCCAGCCTTTTGCTGTGTGTGCCTTGTGTGGAGCAGTTCTGAGGAGCTGGGCACCAGTCTGGTGAGGGACCAGGATAAAGAGGTCATCAGCTGTGCTGGCCAGTGTCAGAGCTCTTGTGCCTAAACCTGTCCTGGGCCCTCCTAACCCTGCTCAGGGTTGCAGAGACAAAGAGAAGGAACATTTGGGCAGGAGACAGTTCTGAAGGGGGCTGTGCATCATTTCTGCTGTAGCAGTGCTGAAAAGTCTTGATTATTTTAGCTCCTGTGTTGAGCTAGCTTCCAAGCAAACCATGTAATTAATGACTGCCTCCGTTTAAACTTGTCATCTCATTCAAGGAGGAGACAAACAGGCAAGGGCTGGGATTAAGGAGGAGAGGTAGCACACAGACCATCCCCTGAGAACAGCAGCTGTCAGCTCAATCATTGCAGCTTTTGCTGCTGCTGTGAGGGGCTGGTGTTGCATGTTCTAGCACTCGGGAAACATGACCTGAGAATTAATGGTCTTAAATTTCAGCCAAGGAGTTCATGCTAATACTAGAAAAAGTGGTGAATTTAGGCACTGGAATAGGTTACTAGAGCGGGTGGGGGGGAAATCTGCTCAGAGTTTATGGACTGCCTGGGAAAATGTGTAATTCAATAAAGTTTTAGGTGCAGTTGGATCTGTCTTGTTAGCAGGGTCTCTTCAGGGTCTTTAAACACAGTTCTGATGAACTTAATCAGTTGTGACTCTAATCCATCTCTTTATTTTATTTTGGTTTTAATTTTTGCAGATCACAGGAAATGTCAAACACTTGCTTAGAATAAAATACCTTTTCAGGAGCTCCAAGAATCCATCTTACCTGACAGAATAGAAGCAGGATTATGATATTAGTATGTTACCTTTTCTTTAAAACCTTCTCACTGAATTTCCCCACTGTTGCATGACTCCTTCTGTGGATTATCATGACACTTCACCAAGCTGATAAGTGATGCAAAGAAAACCAGGGTTTCAGGACACATATTTCACTTCAACTGCCACATAGTGTGATAGACATTTTGCTTTGCAATTAGGCAGCATGCTTGTGTACTCTAATCTGCAGCAATTTTTCCTCTATTAATAACCTATTAGTATCCTGGAGCCTGTTCTCTATGCATTACCGCTTCACAAATTATTGAATTCCCCTTACAAGTTCATATGAACTAAAAAAAAAATTATAGCAAAAAGGGTGAGAAAGATTGCTTTCATAAAAAAGGTGAAATCTGACCTCAGGATCACAAATAATGACTCTTGAAAAATACAGATGCTGAAAATAATAACCTATTTCAGACCTTTGTACTTTCCACCTCCCCGTGTGGTGAAGCAAAGTGCACACACTCCAGTTTGGGTCACTTGCCCAGCACCCACAGCAGTCAGGTAAATCACAGCCCCAGGTAGCATTGCTTGTCATTCCAGTTTCACTGCAAATCTGATGGCCCTTTGAGCCCAGGAGCTGTTAAACACCTTGCCCTGGATTTTATAAATGGTGTGCAGAAAAGAGGTAGAGATGATGATACCTCTGCTGCTGATTGCACCGTGGTTGTGGGTAATTAATCACTGCCTGGCTCAGAGCCTTCCAAAGGAGCACTCTGCCATGGCTCTGCACCTGCCTCAGCTGTACCTGCATCTGCAGGATCCAGGCTGCCTCTGCACACCCTGCAAGCCTGGGAAGCCAGGGGGAATGCAGGGCTGCTGCCAATCGTGCCATGAACAGGATCCATGAGTGTGTCTGTCCAGCTGTGGACATTCAGCTGCCTGGTAATTGTCTGAAGTGATGGGTTTCCACAGAGTGCCTTACCCATGATGAGCTGTTGTGGTTTTCAGCTGGGGCAATCACCACTGATTTTTGTGCTATGAAAGAGGCTCTTAGACTGACAGTCTGGGACTTGAGTGCTCTGCCTGGTCTAGATACACAGGAAATTCTCCTTTGCTTGAAGCTGTGTGGTTACATCAGCTCTGCCTGAGCTGCTGTGGGCAGCAGCTTGGTCCTGGCAGCCCTTGGTCCCTGGATTCTGCTGCTCACAGGCTCCGTGGAGTGAGTTATTCCACAATCTGGGACACAGCCAAGGGCATCTTGTAGACCTGACCCAGAGTCCTTTATCTGATGGCATTGCTTGCAGTCAGCCTGTGGCCAGTGCGAGATTTTGGGCAGAGACACTCACAGGTCTCTGCAGGGTGTGTGACCTGCCCATGGAAGGAGTAGAGGCTTTCCCTCCCATCTCCGTTTGGAGAAAGTCCCAGAGGCAAGTTTGTGTAGTCCCCACTTCCTCCAGGATGCTTGGAGAGGCTCTGATGGCCGTGCTGACCCTCCCATGAGGCGTGCTTGTGCTGGGAAGGGTGGAAGGATGCTCACAGGATGGATTTCCCATGTTGGCTGAGCTGGATATTCCCAGGTGAACCAGCTAGGGCAGGGCTGGTGAGTGCATACCCACAGCCCAGCAGAGCTGACTGGGGGTACAGAGAGTGAGCAAAGGAAGATTGTTTCTTGGAACAGATTCAACTGAACATTTGAGCCAATGTCTCTTTTCAGCAGCTCCTTCTCTGTTTCAGATTTGATACTTTCTTCTAGTTCTCCTGAATATTTTGCTTTTTTTATTGTTTTTTCCCTGTTTTTAGATAAAGAGTTCAATTTATTTTGAAGATTTGAAATACTATTTGTTCGGTTACTGTTACATCTAGAGCCAGATTTGTCCTTTCTACATTCCCACGTAATTTTTTTTCCTGTGGAGAGATGGCCTGAGTGTTTGAGGCAGGTCCAAATGCAAAATCAATAAAAGCTCATTGCTGTACATGTCATGGTATTAGAGCTCAGCAAGTGAGACTCTGCTGGGCCAGGAGCTTGCCTCCAGCCCCTTATCAGACACTCACCACGCTCTGGGCTCTGCAGCCACAGCACAAAGGCAGAAGTGATGTTCTACTGATCCTAAGCAGCAATGAAATTAACATTGCTCTATAATTTAGGTGTTTTACCAGCATGTCACAATACTAATCTTCCTCTTTTCCTTCTGAAAGTTAAACATACCAGACTTTGGAAACCTTTTCTGGAAGGATTTTGCTCACTGACTATGAGACAGGATACCTAACAAGATTGTTCGTTAATTATTATTATTATTAATGCACATGTATGTTGCCTCTTGACAGTTCCTCAGTACTGAGTGCTTGACATTTGTGGGTTTTTTTCCTCTCTTTAGCTTTCCAGTTTCTTTTGGAAAAATAATGTAAAAGAGAGAGTTCCTTGTGTTTGGATTGTTTTTCTCCATTCCTTAAGACTGCAGGCTTTATTTTTGAGTCATTTTTGAGTCTAAGAGATGAATTTTGAAGGTTGTGAACTCTGCAGCTTACTAGGAAATCCTCTTCTGTAGCCAACAGAGTCACGATTCATTATCTTTCCTGCAGTTCTTTCTGGAAGGGGAAAATACATACATTTGGTGGGGAAACTGGATCTGGGCAATGAGAATGGGAAGCTTAAAAAATTAAAACAGACATAGGCACTGTAGTATCAAGATGAAATCGTTTCTGTCTTTTACTTCTGTTCTAATTCCCCAAATATTAGTGGAGTTTTTACATATTCAAAGAGGATTTTGCATTTGGAGTGTGGGTTTGAACGTTTGGGACATTCTTCCCAAGAAATAGGCCAGCAACAGCAGCTTCAAACACATACACTGACCAAGGCATTCCCCAGCATTTCAGCATTTCAGATACCCACTGCCCCATCTGCCCCAGCTCCAGATCTGCAGGGATAAGGTGGTGCCTAGAAAATGGTGCATAAAGAATGGATGTCAATTACAGAGCAGAAGTTGGATAAATAGGGTAGGGAGAGTTGGGTTTTTATGACACCATCTGCCTCTGTGGTCTGGAGCCTCAGTGTAAAACTGTGGCTTGAGCTCTGTACTACAGGTTAACAAAAGCCTTTAAACAGGGTAACTAATGGGTCAAACGTATCTTCACTTGTAAGGTTAAGACCCACAAGTCATCATTTGTAAGAAAGTGGGGGGTGGATTGGTCACTGGAGAGGAAAGACATTAAATTAAATGTGCTGAAGCAGCCACATGAGACCCCTTAATAGTTTCTGAGTATTTTCTTAATGAAATGTAGCTGAATGCAATCCCAACCTCCCAGCCTGACAAACGTCAGCTCTGGCCTGCTGAAGGCTCTCACGTCACTGCTGCCTTTTAAATGATTCTGTGCACTCTCCACTCTCTGCTGCTTTCTTGTCACTTCCAGCCCCTGGTTTTTGACATAAACAAGGGAGTATGTCAGTGGGAAGCTGGGACTGTCAGACCTTTCAGTTTTGCTTTTCACCTTGTTGCTTGCTTACAACAAAAAGTAAGATATATTTAAGTGGGGGTTGTACAGAGACCAGTGGCGCATTAAAACCAGGCAGCAAAAGTAGGGGGAAAAACATCTGTGGAATATGAAATATGAATGGGGATCTGAGCCTCTGGAGGTCATGCTTGAATAGACAGTGCTGTACGAGGTGGATCCATCAAGCCTCAGCACAAGGTTCATCCTCTGGTCAGGACTCAGAGACAACACTGCTCTTTTGGGAACAGTGAGTGGAATTGGGTCAAACACTGGCACCTGATTCATTTTAAGAGCCATTTTAGAAAAAAACGTGGATCTTCAGCATGTCTTTTTAGCAAGATCAAAGGCCACACAAACCCTTCCCATAATTTTTATGAGTGTGTGTTTAAATATAGCCAGAGCAATGCTACAACTGACCATTACACATCAGTAGCATCCTCATGGATGAAATGCCAGACTCTCTCCTCTAACAGCTCAGGCCTGGTTTCTGTTAGGAAGGGGCTTTAGTATGTACTTCTGAAACCTCCGCCAGGAGAGTTTGTCCTTCAGCCCTTCTCGGTTTCTGTGCGGGAACTGTCATTTTTCCTGCTTTCTGTTTGCTGGGGAGGGAGCAATCCTCCTCCTCCTCCTCTGACCTAGAGATGAATTGGACTGGGGATTCCTGCACACAGCTCATCCCAGAACCTGCTCATCATTTGGGGAACACTTATATGTTAGTTTTAATGCTTCTAGGTCTCGCAGACATTGCAAAATATTTTTCTGCAAGTTGGCTCTTTCTGTAGGTGCCTTCAGCTTCTGTTAACAGTGTGCTCAGTGGATGTTCCTCCTGCTGCCTGGCTGAATGCTAAAAGACCCAAACACTTCGATCTCCTCATCTCTTCTTCCCTCACACCAGTGAAGCACGTATGCTTCTGGAGTCTCTCTGATATTTCTGGCCTCCAAGGCAATGTTAGATGGAAGCATTGCTCTGCTTTGGGGGTCTGCCCATCACTGGCAGAGGAATTGCTGAGTTCTTTGGGCAGAGCAGTCTGCTGTGGATATCAGAGAGTGAGTGCCCTGTTCAATGGCTGAGCAGGCAAGGAGCAGGGGAGAGGGTGTATTATCACCATGCTTTGTTTCTGGCTGCTGAGGTGCAGAATTTAAGTGGGTTGTCAAATGTCTGCAGCATCAAGGTAGTAGGTTTTCTGCCTTTCTCTGTAGTCAGTCTTTTCTTTCACTGAATGATAACTGTTTTGAGGTAAAGATGCTTTTAGTTCTGGCCAGCAGGTTTTTAGGAATGAAAAGCTTTTGACTTCCTCTTAGAAGTGTTTGGGAAGGAGACAGAATCTAATAATGTTACTGAGGTAGGAGCTGGATTCAACAGGAACGCAAGGGAAGCTGGTTGGAATTGAGATGCAACAGGAAAAAAATAGTGGAGGTGACAAACATAGTCTGAAGTATTTCTCATTATCACATAAGTACTTGTGGAAGAAGGTCAAAAAACCTGTTACCTCAAACTAAGTGTGTCTGGAAGTGAATTTAACAGATGTGTCCCACTACATCAGTCTCTATAGTTTCCCTCATGCTATTGCTTTCTTGATTTACTTTGATTTTATTTTAATTGTGCATGTGCAAAATGAATGTATTTACCTAGGCAAGTTCCTTTCTGTAAGCTAATCCTTACTGACACTGATAAGGATAGTCCAACAAAGCCTGCTGAGTCCTCTAACAATAACAGAGAGCAATTGCAAACCTATGAAATGGATGGGGAGATTTGAAATAACTCTCCTGCCCTGCTGTGTGCTTCAGCTATTGTCTGACTTTAATTCTGGAGAGAACTGCTCAAAACCATCCCTTCCTTAAGGGCTCTGCTAATCAACATAATCTGCTTTATGCAACAGGACTGGCAGTCTAATGGATGTGTCCATATAAACGAGAACTCTGATAGTGGAACAGAATTTCATACCCAGCAAAGAGGCATGAGAGTGACTTGGTGTGGAATCAAACCTTATTACCTCTATATCCCGTGATGGTGGTTCTGTCAGGGCAGGGCCCTGCCATGGGAGGAATGTGCCTCACAGTGCCCAGCTTAGAGCAAAGCTGTCCAAGCTGGCACCATTTCAGAGTAAAAACAGTCTGTGGAGACACAGACGATGCTGTGGTCCAGCAGAATTCCTGTGAATACTTCTCAGGAAGCTCAATGCCACTTGTTGAGAGACTTGGAATCTACTGCAGGGATAAAAATGTGTGTGAGTGCCTGGGCACTTGCACACCCCAGTGTGTGTGTGTGGCACACGGGTTTCAGATGCAGCAGAACCAACGTGCCCAGGAACCTGGCAAAGAGGAACAAGATTGGTTCAGTTTTTTGTAAAGGTAGTTCCTGAGGTGGAGCTTCCCCCTGTGCTGCTGCTTTAAGGCTTTTGTCCCTTCTCCCACCTGCGAGAGTCCTTGCAACAGCTGCAGAATGTGGATTTCCATATCCCACCATCAGACTCAGCTGTGTCCTGGAAAGATCCATCTCTGCATTTCCCCTCGGGGGAAGCTGATTCTTTGATTGCAGGAGCTGTCTCACCCAGGGCTGGCTGTGGCTGGGGACATTAGTGATAAATAGATGTCTCTGGAGGGGCCTTTCAAGCTGGGACCCCTCTGTTTGATCCTGTTTTGGTAATGGAAAGGTGAAAGGCCAGGGAATTCATCCATTTAAGGATTATCTTAAGAAAGATAATATATCAGGTAATTAAATAACTACCCCCACAAGGTTTTCAGGGGTAGCAAGCAGTGCTCAAAGCCGATGCTTCAGTAAAAATTTTATGCAGGTATGCTGCACTCATAAGCTGCTTAGGGCAGGTGAAAGACCTTGGGGCTGTGGTGAGGGAATGATGTTGTGATTCTGGCCTCCTTTCTCTCTAAGTGTCCGTGGAAGTCACAGGCCCGAGTGCAGTCATAACTGGGTACATGTGCAAACCCCATCTTAAACCCTTGAGCTTGTTTTAAAGCTAATCCATTTGTGCTTAATTTACAAACAGCTGGTTGATTTAAAGGGATTTTCGTAGTGGAGTAAACAAGAAGAACATTGACACAGGGAGTAAACTATCACACTGTAAATTCTCTTTGCAATTGTTGTAGCTATTTGTTTGTATTAGATCTTAACTTCCCCAGTGCAAAGCTAATCCTTCTTGATCCTGTAGTGAAGTCATGATCCTGTGTTTGATGTCACCATCTGTTGCCATAGAAGCAACTGTGATGTTGCAAATTAAACTTGGTGACTTCATGGCAAGATAAAAGCACGTCTTCAGCTGCTTGCTAAAGTGGTTCGGAATATTTCCATTCAGTGTACGGAAAATACGCCAGTTTAGATTTTGTCTAAATACAGTTCTTGTAAAGTTTATGAACAGGGAGAGGTTGGAATTATATACTGTATGAAAGCAGGAGAAAAAGAATCCAGGGCTTGTATCAGATTTGAGCTTTAAAAAAAAAAACTTCTGGCAAGTAATTCCTGCTTGGCAGGAGCCCTGCTGTTAAAAGGTTAGTGTGGTTACAAACAGGATCGAAATAGAAACAGTTTAAAACTCAAAGCTCTGTACAGATATCTCCTGTCTATAGAGAAAGCTCTCATGATCTCACCTGGCTGTGTGCAACATTGAAATTGGCAGTTGAAGTCATTGTCACATAAATATATCCAGTCAAGGGTTACAAAAGCTTGAGAATATGATGTTATGGGTTTTTTAAGTTGCTTAGGAAGTTAAGCCTTGATCACTTTTAGGTGTCTGACCCAATTTGAGAAAAATCTTCCTTTTCCTAAATTAGAAGAATGTTTTTTGCCTAAATGGGAAAAGGTGAGGAAAGGTGTGAGTGGGTTCATTGGTGCAGGGCAGCATCAGTGACACAGCTGCACCTGCACAAGGAGCAGGCAAAGGGCCATGTGCTCCTCGTAGCCCTTGCTCAGCTCTTCTGCCACTGAGAAGAGGCTTCAGAGAATGGGAGGCTAAATCTAGAAGGTTTTGTTTTCCTTTTTATGTACAGAAGAGAGGGGGATAGTGTAATATTTTTTTTCATTTTCTGCTAAGAGGGGAGAGAGCTGCCAGGTCCTAAATTAGAAAATTATTTATTTTTAATTGGACTTTTCTTTTTCCTGCCATCAGTCATTTTCTTTAAATTTCCTTGTTATTTCCCTCTTAAAAACAGGTAGCTTCAGTATCTTTCAATTCTGTATCTCTGAGTGATGAAGACTAAATCATGTTTTCAGTGCAACCCAGAGTTATTGATGTCAAATACATTGACACCAATATATCGATGTCAAAACCAACTTGATGCAAGGCAGTCTCATATGAGGGGAAGGTACCAGTTGCCCAGTGAAGTTCAAGGAGTGCTCTGCAACCACAGGCACCTGTGGGAGAAGCACAGTCTCAATTCTGTTTGTCTGCCTAAACAGGTACCCTGTGCCTGGCAAACACTGCTCGTGCCTGTCTTCACCTGCTTCCCTTGTCTGTATTTGAGGATGATGGCTCAAAACAGATGGCTTCCAGACACTGTTAAAATGAAAAAGAAGAGTCAGTTTGAAGTGCTTACAGTGAGGATGCAGGATGTAGTGTGTGGGGTCTGTTTGCCTTTCTGCTGAAGACTGACCATCTTTGGGAAGAACCAGGTTGTATTTGTCCATCCTGTTTGACTGCTGCAGCGTTGTTCCTGCTGATGTGTTTGTGGTTACATTATTCAGATCACTGAGTTCACTTCTCTGATAAGCAAACAGCTCTGATAGGATTACTTGAATAATTTCTTTAAGGGAAGGCACTAATTTTTGGATTCTCCTGCTGTGTCTCTCCCCATCTCTGAATATCTCCAAGGGACATGAAAGTGAAAAGTAACATCCAGGGACCCCCAGAAGAATTAGGTTCACTTTAAACATGACACATGCTCTATATCCCTGGGGCAGGCACTTCATTTTGTAGTGTTTCAGACTTTTATGACATGATGATTGATTTTGTAGAGGTGAAGTTGCTTAAGTCATTAGTTAAAAAGCCTGATAAAGCTGCAGAAAGATATTAAGTTGTTATCAATCATCAGTGTCTCTTTGTTCTCCCCCAACCTTTACCCCACATTTCAAAGCGAAGGAGCGAGACAGGCAGGAGGCTGCCTCACTTTCAGTCTGTCAGGGTTTTATTAGATCCTGGCTCTCTTGTCAGGCCCTCTGCTGAAGGCCAGCTTTGCACCAGATGATTAATGGGGAGCAGCGTGCTCAGCTGATGGCTCCCGCTCCCCAGCTGGCAGCCTGAGCCCTGCACCCAGCCAGCCAGGCCCTGCTGGAGCCCTGCCCTGTCCCCTCTGCCTGCCCTGTCCCCTCTGCCTGTCCTGTTCCCTTTCCCTGCCCTGTCCCCTCTGCCTGTCCTGTTCCCTTTCCCTGCCCTGTCCCCCCTTTCCCTGCCCTGTCCCCCCTTTCCCTGCCATGATCCCTTTCCCTGCCCTGATCCCTTTCCCTGCCCTGTTCCCTTTCCCTGCCCTGTTCCCTTTCCCTGTCCTGTTCCCCCTTTCCCTGCCCTGCCCCCCTGTGCCACTCCCACCTGTGCAGGTGTGTGACAGCCTGCAGTTGGAAACTGGAAGAGTTTCAGGGTGTTGGTTTCCTTTTCTCCCTCTTTGTGTTCCACTCCCTCTGGAGGGGTTTAATTGGTTCTTGGGAATCTCTTCAGGGTATGAATGGCAGCTCAAATCCTGTGGGGAATTCGGAGCTACNTGTTCCCCCTTTCCCTGCCCTGTTCCCCCTTTCCCTGCCCTGTTCCCCCTTTCCCTGCCCTGTTCCCTTTCCCTGTCCTGTTCCCCCTTTCCCTGCCCTGCCCCCCTGTGCCACTCCCACCTGTGCAGGTGTGTGACAGCCTGCAGTTGGAAACTGGAAGAGTTTCAGGGTGTTGGTTTCCTTTTCTCCCTCTTTGTGTTCCACTCCCTCTGGAGGGGTTTAATTGGTTCTTGGGAATCTCTTCAGGGTATGAATGGCAGCTCAAATCCTGTGGGGAATTCGGAGCTACCCAATGCACACACAACTGATTCTTGCCCTTGATTGTATGGAGTTCTCCCAATTTTTTAAAATTATGTATTTTCTCTGAATGACAGAGGTATTTTTCCTGATTTCTAGTACTTTATTTCCTTTGCCATTTCTACCATCAATGTCCCAGGGGTTGGCCTTTTCATTCTGAATTCCCTTTTTACCATTGCCATTCGCACTTGCAGACCAGGGGAAATCCTTTCATTACAAGCTGCATGTTGGATTGTGGCTGGGAGTATTGTTCAGGTTATCATCATAAGAACAGAAGTTCGTTGTGTGGATAGGATTTTCCAGCCCGAATAAGCTCATATTCTTATGGTATGACTAATGAAGGGATAGTGCAAGGCACAGGTGGATAATAGCTTATGGAAAATTATCATCAGGTCACAGAGTTGAGAACAGTAAAACTGTGCTTGATGTCTCCTACACGTATTAAGATTCCTTATTTTCAGCCAGCCAACCAAAGCTGCTAAATGCTTCAGACAGCTTACTCTGGCAATACTATTGTAGTGGACTTAATTTAGAGTGTGGGGGAATATAGATATATTTTTTTCTCTAGGTTTATGTTGTGATTTTACTTTTCATAATGTAAGAGCATTCTGAAAGTAAGGTCCTCTCTCTATAGAAATGCAACAGAACAGATATTTAAGCATGTTGGAAGGACCTGTCAAACTTTTGTTTTTTCTTCTAGAGGCCTTTTCCTACATCAGCCCCACTGAATCGGTTCTTCAGTGGTACACAGATACTGTACTAAAACCCAATTTAAATCTGTTTTGACAAAGTCCTGTTTGGTTGGTTGGGGTGGTTTTTTATTATTTTAAAGAATGATGTATCATGTCAGACCACAAGAGTCCACCTAGCCCCCATATCCAACAGCAACTAGACTGAAATTCTGCAAAATAGCACCAGGATAAGGTGAGAGTATAATTATAATAGTGGTGTTCCATCCTCAACTTCCCTGACTTGCCCGAGTCAGAGGTGACATCTTCAGCTACTGCTCCCATTCATTTTTCCAATTTCTTTCTGAAGCTGTGTTCCTCTTAGCATTTACAGCATTCTGTGAAGATGAGTTTCACAGTCTTAACTAAATACTGTGTGAAGAACCACTTCCTCGGCCACTTGTGAATTGGCCACCTGCAGGTTTCATTTGCTGCTCCCATTCCTGTCCCAGAAGGTGCAGGGGACACCCGATCTCCAACAATCTGCTCTGTGTCACAGCATTCCATAGCCCTTGTCCATGTGCCTGCTCAGTCATCTCTATTTCAGGCTGAACGTTTTTTCTAGTTCAGGTGCATCTTTTCTCAGATGGGAGAAAAACCCAATCTTGTTCTGTCTGTACATCCATCATACTTGCCATCTTGTATTTGCTTTTCTGTTCTTAATTCTTGTCACTCTCCTTGCTTTTAGACAGTAGGGAGCACTGAGCTGGCATTTTTCTTCAGCAGTCTCGTTAGCTCCCAAAGCTGGATTCTGAAATGACCAATTTATAGCCCATCACTGCATATGTTCAGTTAGGATTACATTCTGGGTGCCTGATTTAATATTTTTCTGCCTAGGTTTCATCTGCCTTTTTATTCCTCACAGGTGTAGCAAGGTCTTTCTTCAACTCTTTGAAATACTCTGTATTTCCTGTCTCAATTCACTGGTACCTTTGAACCTGGTGTCAGCAGTCACATATTTTACATACTGGCTGGGAACGTGTTGCCTGGGAGAGACCCCAGCACAGCTCTGTGTGCAGTTTTCTTGTGCCTTTGTGCTCCTAAGGAAAGCAACCATTTGTTATCTATGTGTAAAGCAGTTTTCCTTCCTCTTCTCTGCCCACTGAAACCTCTTTTTTGAGACAGATTTTCTTCTAGATCTCCACTTTTTGCTTCGAAAGCAAAGGTGCCCAACAGCACAGGTGAGACTCTCAGAATTTGTTGAATGGTTTGGGTTGGAAGGGAACTTAAAGCCCATCCAGTGCCACCCCCTGCCATGGGCAGGAACCCCTTCCATTATCCCAGGTTATTCCAAGCCCCATCCAACCTGGCCTTGGACACTTCCAGGGATGGGGCCACAGCTTCTCTGGGCAACCTGTGCCAGAACCTCATCACCCTCACAGTCGAGTATTTCTTCCCACAATCTAGTTTAAATCTACCTCTTTTCAGTTTTACGGTGAGTTATAAGATTATTTCCCGGGCATGGAGGCAGAGAAAGGATTAACTTCATTGCTCAAATGCTATTTTCAAACGGGAGTTTTTGGTTTATCAAGCATGAAAGCAAGTTTGAAGAAGAGGTGAAAAATATCTTTTTCTCCTACTGATGCTTTACAGGTTGCCTGTGCTTTATCTGCTGTTTCTACATCACATAAATCCATTTGCCACATAAGTAGATTGAAGAAGCCAACTTGTACCAAAATACTCTACGAAATTTAATTTAAACTCCCTAAGATGGATAATGTTCACTAAAGGTGCAGTAGAAAAGCAAATACTTAGAGCTAAAAGTGTCAAGATTTTCTCAAGCTTCTCAAGGAGTTTATGAGCCTCTTGATTTCACCCCCAGTACCCACACACATGCTGGCTGCTTGTGCAGAGCTGCTCAGAAATAAAGCTGATCAGTAGCTTATGGCTACTGATAATGCCAGTGTTCACTGTGGACGGAACTGTTTTCCAAGCCATTTTACTTCTGATTTCAGCAAACATGACACTGATTCACAGAGTAGTTTGGATAAAGAGTTATTTTAAAATAGCCTATTTGAATTATTTTCTCTTTGGAATTGGGAGTGAGTGAGCGAGTGTCTTACAAGTCAGGTGGTGGTGGTGCTCTGTTCTGATTGCATGATTTAAATTTCTAAAGGGAGGAAATGAACAACTGAGAATAATGACCATCAAGGTAATAATGGGGATTCTTGTTCTTACACAAACACCCTTTCAGCTCTGGAGAAAGGAGCTATTTCCCTAACATTTGTGGAAACAAAAAAAAAATGGTTCAGTTGAACGTTCATGAATAATAATAAGGCACGAATATTGTCTGTAACAGCTGTTGGGTGAGAACTGACATGTAAAGCAGTGTTTTGAAGAGTTCACTTCTTTGTTCAAGAGCATGAAGTTTTTGAAAAAATACAGCCATTGAAATCATAAAGCTGTGGTGTCCAGCAGCAAAGACCAAAACCCAGGGAGCGTGTGAGGGTTTTGATATTTCCTTCATTCCTGCATGGGAGCGGCCACGCCTGCACATGTGCATGGCTGATGTCAGCAGCGCTCAGACCTCTGCACGGATTCCTTTCAGTGAAGCTCTTAAAGCAAGGAGGAAGCTTTGTAAAATGTTTGCAGTTTCTAGCTGGTGGCTAATTCTCAGAGAACAACTTCCAGCTGACCCAAAGCCTGCGCGGGTAAGCGGTGACTGGCTCTGGCTGTAGTAATGGTAAAGCCACGGGGCCAAGAAATGCTTAAGCACTTCTGGATGGAGTGTAAGGAATGATACAAATCTGTGCATCATCAGTGGTCTTTTCATTATTGGATTTTGGTTTAGTTTCTCATGAGCACTGTTTCAAAAGAGTGGGTAGCACAGGGGCGAACAAATGGGGCTTAGAGGTGCCAGTTTCATTTCAGAGCTCCTCGTGTACGGAGAGCTGTGGGGAGTAATCAGTTTGATTGCACGTGCATTTCAGTGTCCATCTACTCCCTTTAAATACTGTTTCCTGGATGGCCCAGGTGAGAGCCCAGAGGATGCTCAAAAGCCTCTTTGTCAGAGAAGGCAGGAGAAGACGCAGGCCCCCAGCTGTGTCGTTCTATCTGGGCTCCCTTGCTGGAGTACAAAGCAAACCTGCTTTTTGGTGGCTCTTGAGTGCTTAGATCAGGCTGGTGTTGTGAAGTTAAGGGAAGCTGAGAACTTGCAAATGGCTAATTTTCTGTTGGACAAGGCAAAAGAGTTTCCTTGTTACAGCTGCCACCTTATTCTCAGAGTAAGGCTGTAGTAATGTGTGTAGGGGTAACTTCTCTTGCCAGAAGATTTACTCAAAAGATCCGGTACAAAGCAAATAATTTGGGAGCACAAAGGGAGGCTGATTTCTCCCCTCCACCCTACCATTCATGACATGGTGCAGTTCAAGCTTGTTACCTCCCCATGTAATCTGCTCATTTTCCCTTGTCAGAGGCGCTCGCAGCACTGTATTTACAGCGAGAGGATTAGGCTGGCAACTCTCCAGCAATGCTGGAAACTGCCTCCATGAGCCCTGATTCGGCTGAGGTTGTCAGCACTGATTGATTTTCATGGTTGACAGCCTTTGAAATGCTTTCAGGTTGTGATTTCTCACTGGGCCTGAGGTGGGGCAGGTATTTTTATTATCATTATTAATAGTAGAAATAGTATTGTCTGGATATTTATGCAAGTAGAGATTAGGGGCACAGACTGGCATGAGCAGTTGGTGTCAAGCTTCATGTTGGCAAGGAATAATCTCATCGGGACGTGTATTGCAAAATGGAGCTAGTTCGTGGTGTTTCCAAGGTCAATGAAAATTCACCATAAATTTTCAATCATTTTACTATTTTTGCCATTGTGGCTTAATAATAAGCACACTAAGATTTGGGTTCTCTGGGACAATCCACTGAGTTTTGTAGCTTTTAAAATTGTATGTCTTTAGTTTGATGTGTCACTGGAAACTGTGGGAAAAACAAAAACTCTCCAACATCTTTTCAGTGTTAGAGAATTAAGGCATTGCTTTATTCTGGCCCGGATGTGCAGTAGAAGTCATTTCATCCACACATTGCCTGGGTTGTGCAGTGAAAATCATTCCATCACGCGTGGTTCTTTACTAGATTTTTCACTACTTTAATGCAGACAAACCCCAAAGCAATTCTCAGGTTCCTTGGTCTTAAATTACACAATTCTTAGTATTTTGATCTCCTATTAGCTATTGATCCCTTCACCTTAGATGCTAATTTAGTGCTCATTCTTCAGTTCTCTTACCAGTCTTTTCTCAGACCAGGCACACCAGGGGATGATGTTTGGGTTGATGTCCATTAATGTTCATTAATGGTCGCTTCTCTCCTGTGTTTATTCTGGCTATGACCAATCTGTTGATGTTAAGGTCATCAGGCCTTGCCTGGTGAAACAGAGTCTTTTGGAAAGAAACTTCAATTCCCTTCCCGCTGGGCAAAGATGAACAAACCTCTGACCAAAGCTAGTTTAAAAAAGTTTTAGAAGTTGTATCATTTCCAATAGATGGAACAAAATTCCATTGGTTTCAAAGGTGGTGGGTGTTTTAGTGAGGTTTCAGAAGAACAGTTTGTGAACTGCTTCTGTTGAACAAAGGATTTGCAGGCTACCAAAAATCGCAGGGTGACTGCTGTTGGAAGGTACAGCCTGTTTGTGCTTCTTTTCTGCCCATGGGCATCATGGAACCACAGAGTGGTTTGGGTTGGAAGGTGACACTTTTCTGTGCCTCAGTCATGCCTCCCCGGACAGGGGAGACTTTCCAGAGTCCTTGCCTGGAATCCAGGAGACAAACGGGACTTTCCACGCTTCTTGCTTTCAGATAGTTATTTATTCGGTCTTATCAGAGGAACAGAGTCACTGACCTGACCCAGGCACAGCACAGAGCAGAGAATGCGAAAGAAGAGCCAAATTATCAAGATTACACAGTCTTTTAAAGGTAAATCACCCAGTGAAAACCCAAAACGAAAGATATTTTTACTTTTCCACCAATGTTCAATAAATCACCTTCTGGCGTAAAGAGGAACTGCAGAATTTTTCATCCAATCATCTCAATCCACCTCCACCTCAGAACATTCACTAATAGAAGAAGAAAAAGAAGGCCTGGAGAACAACAAGAATCCTCCATTTTGAAGTTTTTGTTACTCATCTATTTACTGTATTTACAAACCCAACGCCTCTAAATTTTTCAGCCTGTAACAATCTTACGTTATATTCTATCACCTAGTTCACACCAGTGTAAATTCTAATTCTCCCCAGAGGGTAGGCAGTTTTCTCCATGGATGAAGGTCAAAGACAGTGTTGTCCGGGGGGTAGAACCCCCCAAAACAGGCAGAGAAATATTCCCTGCACTCTGGACTCCCACAGAAGGGATCTTAAAGACCATCTAGTTCCCACCCTCGTGCCATGGACTGGGGCACCTTCCACTCATCACCAGTCACATCTTCAGGCACACAGATGCAGGTTTTTCATTGGCCTTGGTTTTGCTCGGCTTTCAGAGCAAGCAGGAGTTTGTGACTGTCAAGTCTCTTTGGATGTCACTTCATGTGACACGTGTCTGTCCAGCTCCCTTTCTCAGTTGCTTGCTGATACTCTGCATTCGCAGCAGTCCCAGCTCAGGAGCAGTCAGATAAACCTTGCAGAGACTGCAGAAGATAAACAACTCTGCTGAATCCTCTAAACCTTCACCTCAACCCTCTTTTCCCCCTCCTATGAAAAATAAAAGCCAAAACTCATTGAAGGCAGCACAGGAATATCATTGAGGTTTATTTCTAACATATGAAACATCTGTCAGTTTTGTGCTATGAAGACAACGTACCCTAACGCTTTGAAATTAGCTTTGGTACTGTTAAGGATAGCAAAAAAAAATAATAATAAAAGCACACACACAAACAAAAACCAGGCAAAAGGATGTCTGTTAATAGCGTTGCTCTGAAAAACAGTCTCATCTTCATGGGAAATACATTACTCATGAAAATAGGAAATCACAGTGGCTAATGAGAGGAAGTTTCAGAGTTGAATCAGTCTGCCCATCTTTGTTTGAAGGGATACCCCTGTAGCCAGAGAAAAAGGTCTTTTTACGTTCAGGCCTGAAATATGCTACTGTTCATGCAATATATTTTTTTTTCCCTACAGTAAAAACACTAAGGAAAAGTAATTCCATATGAACATTGTAGTTTAGGGCTATAGTCTTGAGGATTTATGTGTAATGTGTGCCCTGTATCACCCCCTGAGGCACACCAGTGGTAAACCTATGACCTTACTTCAGTAGATGTTTCCCAAAGAGCCTGTGGACCAAAAATCCCTCCTGTAAGTCACTGTGTAAATATGTTCCAAAGACCAGCAGCCCCTTCCTCCAAACTTTTACTGGTCTCTGGGTACTGAACTTGGCAGCAAGATCCTGCCCATGGCTCTCAGAAGTGGTGAGAAATCCTTGACAGGGCAACGCAGGCAGAGTCCTTGGCAGCTACTGACTCCTTTTAAACCAAGGAGATGAGCTGGGGCCTGGAATGTCTTCCTTTTTTCCATGCTGTCAGGAAGCATATTTAGAAACAATTTGGCTACATTTATGCACTCAGTATTTCTGTTGACATCACAGTGCATTTACAGGAGATGTCTTAGATGTAGAGGATCACATTTTGGGTGCAGGTAGTTTCTTAATTTACATACCTACTAATGTGATACTAATAAACATCGAGTGAACTATTCCATTTTCCTGCACGTGATGGTTTTCCGTGGCAACCCAGTGGTAGGGCAAGGTGCTGTCATTATCAGTGCTTGCCTGTCAGGGACCAGGAGCAGCTGCTGTCTCAAGACTGTGCATTTCTTTAAAAAAGTGCTTGTCTGTAGTGTCACACACACACACACATATATATATATATGTATGTATGTATGTATGTATGTATGTATGTATTCTGTAATACTTTCTGTAATATGGTTAGAATCTGGCCAGTTCTTCCAAATATCTGTGATAACCTTTAGGCAGTTTGAACATACAGATTCTCATCTCACACCGATTTTGGATTGCTTTCCTCATGTAAGGAGGGGAAGCAGAGCTGAGGGTTGTTACCCTGCTGGGCACACAGAGGAGATGGGTAGATTGTTAGAGTGAAAACACACACTTGTCTTCTTTGGGAGCCACAGAGGATTGCTTGCAGGTAGTTGGATTGTCCTTTTTCAAAGGCTATATGAAGGGACTCTCATTACTTGTTCTTTACTGGATTTCACCAGCTTCCTGTGGGGCAGGTCTGCTGTGGGCCTTAGTCAAGATATCCTGGAGCTTTTGCACTTGAGCAGTCAGTCCCAGCTCAGTCAAATGAGGTGGGCCAGGTTCTGCTCTCGCACACTGAGAAACTTCCCTGTACCAGGTACAAAATTCGGTAAAAATATTGTTTTGACGTATTACGGTCATGTCTGTGAAGGTGTCATACATTTACTGACCTGTGATTGTATGGGGTAGTTCATTTCATGAGAAAGTTCAGAGAAGATGCCTGTTACTTCTCTGAACTGAATTTTTCTTCTTTGTAGAAGTAATACTGCTTATTAGTCAAATCCCTCCTCTGTCCTAATATTCTGAGAGAGTAGATGAATTATTACTCTGTGTCCTTTTTTAATTGAAATAAATGCCTCCTTCAAAAAAACCTTTTTAGCACATAAATTTTGTAGTAACTCCACACACAAAACTGATTCCTTTACCCCACCTGTGCAATAGAGAACAGAGAGAGTTTGGGTGTGGTAACCTCTTCTTGATTTTGGTTGTTGCTGTGACATTTCACATTCTTTTCCCTTAATTGTATGATTGCACATGAAAAGGCAAGGCCTACTCTACTTTGTTGCTATAGAATGACAGAATCATTCGGTTGGAAAAGATTGCTGAGACCATGGGGTCCAGCCATTAAGCCAGCACTGCCACTGAACTACGTCCCCAAGTGCCACATGCACACAGCTTTTGGATCCCTCCAGGGATGGTGACCCCACCGCTGCCCTGGGCAGCTGTGCCCCTGCTGGGACAGCCCTTTTGGGGAGGAAATTTTATACTGTATTGTTGACAGCATTTGTTTATGTAGGTCGCAGGTCTTCTCTAGATGCTTTGGGTTTGTAGATGATGAGATGTTGTCAGTAATCACCTGGAGGACTGACTTAGCCAGTGTAGCACTTTGAGTTTTCATTGCTATCAATTTTGGTTGTGTTCACGCTGTCTGTGCAGACTGAGCACGGTGCTGCCCATCACATTGTCCAGATCTCATTTCTGGAAGGTTAATCCATCACAGCATAAGTCAGGAGTCACAGGTCCTTGTGGGCATTTCAGTACTTGTCTCCTAGTAATGTGTTTTCGAGACGTCAGGTCTTGGGGAGTTTTGTTTAGCCAGCTCTTTTCCTGAAGCTCCCTGTTTAATATTTCAGTCAGGAGGCTTTCTGTGTTGCTTGGTTGAAAGTCAAGGTATGCTGCTGTATTCCCCCTCACTTCCAGATGCTCAAATGCCAGGCAGAGTGCTACTGAACCCCATGGGAGTCGTGGCACTTACCCAGGAGAATACAGGGGTCGAGCCCAGTATCGCTTCTGTGCTGTGGAAAGATCATTTGAGGTTTTTTTTCTCTTCTGTTTATGCTTTTCATTGCTAGCTTGAGGACAGGATCTTCTCATTTGTACTTCTGTGTTATTGTAATGGCCTCATAGCAGGGACTTCATGAACCTTTCATTGAAAATGTAGATAAATTGTCTCTTCTTGTGTTTATTTATCTGCCATACAACTAATACTGTTTGAAGTGAAATACTGTGGGTTTAAGCCCAAAGAATATGTATGACTTGCAGCTGTAAAATAGAAGCAGATGATGATATAGGCATCTGTCATACAGTTTGTTTGTTAAGACAATTACAGAGATCCTCTGTACTCACCAGTTTTAAGTATCATAGGAACAGGAAGCAGGAAACCGAAGAGAGAATTTCATCTTTGGACTCCATGTGAATATAGAAGTGTCAAGGTCAATTGGACCAACATGAAGAAAAGTGCTTGAAATCCAAGGCTTAAAATGAAAACCAAATGAAATTCAGTTTGTCTGCTTTGTCCTTGTGTGGGTGGCTAATAAAGCATGTGTATGCATTTCTGATTCCTCCAAAGAACAATTTTGGCAGCAGTTATGCCTATCAAGAACCATTTGTGTTTCCCTGCTTGCCCAAGGGATATACTTAAAGGGGAATGGCGAGAAATAAGCTCCTGGAGTCATCTTCACTGTCAGACCAATTCGTGTTTCAGGGGCAATGCCAAATCTTTTGCAGGAGAGCTTTTCTCCCTCGTGTGTATCTGTCCCAGTCAGGGAACACGTCCTAAGCTGTGAGCACAGGGGGTGGGGAAGTGGAGTTTAAATATACCTGGAAAAAGATCTGCTGCCTGCTTGCCTTCTGTAGGTCTCCATCTTGGAATATCTCTTATTAATTTAATTAGCTCTACCTTCTGCGAAGAATCCTCTCTGATGCACTAGTCACACTTCACAGGTTGCCACAGAGCTCAGATGTTTTTTCATGTAAGGAGTATCTATCCCATAGTGGACTCAAATTCAGCTATTTTATTCAACAATCAAAAGACTATTTCACCTGCAGGGTGAGGCACATTGCAGAAGAATTTCTTTGTGCAGGTTGCTGGATCTCCACAGGTTTGCCTTCAGTTAGTCACACAAAGGATGTATTTTTTGGTTTGACTTGGCTTTAGGAGCCTGGAAGACAACACTGCTCTGTTTTTGAGGGAAAGAACACATGGAGCTGAATGTGGTGCATGTACTGCCAGCACTTTGGTCCTAAATGAGCAGAACAACCACAAACAGACAACAGCCAGAGTTTACGTAGAGTAACTCTTGCCAGAGAAATCTTTTTGTTTTACTTTCTAATTTAAAGATTGGTGGCTGAGAGGAATGCAGTTTCAAGGCAAACATGAGATACACAAGGAGGAGAGTGATTTATAGAGCGTGAACAGGAAATGAAGGAAGATGTGAGCTTGAGTGGATAGGAGTAGGAAGGAAGTGAAACAGCCCGACAATGAAATCGATTCATTCCTTAATAGCTCTCCCACTGGATGCATAAAGCCCAACTGATACAAAGAATTCTTACTGTACAGCAGGGACAGATTCGTAATGGGAGAGACACAATATGAACTCATTTAGCCTGTTTAACATGTAACCTTGTATTCCACAGGTTTGGGAGTATTTTTCCCAAAAAACCTTTTGCTGGCTAACTGTTAAACTGTGAAAGCCCAGTCACTGATCAAAAACTGGGAGCTGTTTTCCTTTTTTTTGATCACAGCCTGTTTGATCTGTCCTGCTGAAACAAGTACCCACTTAACTTGATGGGGTGACAATTTTCACACGTTACATTCTGCATTACTCTGTCTGTCCAATTGCAGAAGAACATGAAGAATGATTCGGGATGGTTACCCTGAGTGGTAAGCACATTTTTAATCCAGGATGATGCTCTGGTCATGGCCAGAGCATGTATCACTCCTGATTGAATCTTAGAAGGAATTGCTACAAAGCTTACAGAAGGAACAAAGCCAGCAGCTGCCTGGCCTGGCTTTGAACTTAAAAGTCCAAACCTTACATTCCCAACAGACTTCAGCCAGGTGCACTGCTCACCTGCCTCGGGGTGCTCTCTGTTACAACATGAAAATACGGCTACAAGGGCTATGCTGAGAAGTGCATCCGTATTTCTTTCATGCCAGGGCGTGCCCTTTGGGAGGTGCATTTGAATTATTTGATAGGCAAGATGGGTGTTGTATTTTAAAAGTCTGGGAGATACTTGCTAAAACGCCCATTTCTTTTGAAAATGCAGATCTTCAGTTTCTAAGCAGATAGATATGCTAAAACACACTGCTTCAGTGCTCTGCTGCCTCGTTGAGGTTTTTTGCTTCATATTTTCCAGGAATAGAAACTTTTCAAAATCATAAGCTTTGTTTTATTAGCTTTTGTTATTTATTTTGCTCAGAATAAATGATGTCAGCTATAATAATAAGTTAATAACCAAATGCATGTTTGAGTTCTATATGAAAACCATGACTGTATAAAACATGAGGTAATGAACTTCGCATAAATTGACATACTTGTCTTAGGGCAAAGGTCCATTTTATATGTGAGGGAGAAGGCAAAGAAGATGATCAGAAGCAGAGTCTATTAAAGCCACGCTTAGATTTAGTTAGAAAAATAAAAATTCATCTTTTAGAACTGTACAAGAGCTTTTGTCTACTGTCTTGTTTTGAAGACCTAATCCAGAGGGGTTCTCTTTTGGTTTAGTTTTTTTAATCACCCATTTCCTATATTCTAAGCAGTTAAATGTTACGTATTTTCTGAGAATTAGATGAACTGGTGTTTGTGAGGAGGTTGGAGCCTGTACTCCATTCCTGCTCTTTGGTCGGGGCACAATAAATAGACTGACACACTGCAGACTTGGTCACTCAACTTCTAAGCTAATGTTGCAGTGAATTTTTTTCACAACTGAGAAGCAGACAGATGACGTATAAGATTAGTCTGCATTCACTCAAATGCCTTTTTTTCAGCAACTGGAAGACAATATATTGAAATAGCAGCAGTGATGAAAGTCTAGGGGTATAATAGTTTCACAGACAGATGACCCCTTTTGTTGCCCTGCCTGATCTGCATGGGAAAGCAGGACAAGCTTTTGATGAGTTATTTAATCAGCTGAAATATCAAAGCACATTCTCTTATCTGTACATTGTGGAGATCATGTTTTCTAAGATTTTCACGGTGATTCAGTAGTTCTTTAAATACTCGTGTTTAAATCAGCCAGTGGGAATAAAGAATTACCTTTTCTGCTACAGAAAGGAGAGCGTTGAGAACAGACTCCCCAAGTCTGCTTGGGAGACGTCTGAAAGGTTTCTTTGGTGTATGTTTTTTGAGCATTTCCAGGGGAACTAGTTGAAATTCAGCCACTCTTCATGTGCTGGGAGCTGCAGTGAGGTGCTCATTTTAAGTTGATGAATGGACTCAATGAGAGCAATGTAATTCTGGGATCATGAACAGGGGAAAGAAATTGCTCACTCCAGGAAGAGCTCTCCTGCCTGCTCTCGGATGTTTGGCCTTTCTTTTAATGGTAAACTGTAGGAGTCAGCTGCCAAATGCATTTCCCTGGTGTGGCAAGAGGATGTATAGTGTGTTCCCATCTCAGAAATGCACTCGGGCTGTATTTTTATATTCTTATGAGAGCTCCCTGCTGCTAGATCTATGGCAAAGAAGAGGCAGTGTCTCAGGCAGGAATGTTTAGCATGTGATAAAATGATGGCACAATTAGCAGCAATTTGTAATGTGCCTTTTCTTATTTTCAAATTTAGTTACTCCTAGGAACAAACACTGAATGTTCAGGATCTCTGAAGTATATATATGTGTGTGTGTGTATATATATATATAAAAACACATAATATTTAAGCAGTCCTATATTTCACTGCATACATTCATTTTTCTTTTAGTTCCTATGTTTGAAGGGCACATAAACACTGGATCCCATAAAGTGCTCTTTAAGCTAAGAAACTGAGTTGACTGACTGTCACTGAGATGAGAACTACAATAGGAAGTTTGTTATTAGCTCGGAGCAGGACAGTCTAACTTTGCTCAAATCCCAAAGCTCCTTATCCTTCACACCAATACTTTCAAGGAACAACAGCCACTTGGAACAGGTCTGTCTCAAATCTCTTGTACACCTTCTGTTTGTTAGTGTTTATGGTTTTGTACCTGTTTTCCCATCTTAAAACCTGTTTCCCTGGTGCCTAAACACCTGTACAAACAGCAAAGTGGACAGGTTGTAAAAACCAGAAACTGCTCAGTGCACAATACCCAGAATTAACAGGTGTGTAATGAGCCAGTTTCTGTGTAAGTTCCTTTTACGGTCTCTGACTGGTGCTGCAGTGGGACTTTGCTGGTTCTCAGCTAGGTCTCTGCATTTTTACTTTATTTAGTGAATAGGGGAAGAATGTATGAGTTTTGCCCTGATCTTCCATTCACAATAATCCAAGGGAACTGGAGTGACTTTTTTAATAAATGAAAAGACCATAATTCTATCCAAATTAACATGTGCTTTCATCTGTGTGCTGTTTCACCAGGTGGTTGCACTGTTGTGGTACCCCTTTGTCCTTTCTCATCAATGTTATTTTATATCCTCCTCCTCCAGAAAACGTAGGATCTGTGTCCACCCCTGCTTGCTTGCCTATAATAGAGACAGAATGGTAGGAGAAAGGCTGCTTGCCATGAAAGCAGCCACTCTGAAAAACAGAGGCTGGAGAGAGCTGCTGAGCTATACCCAGTCTGTGGTTATAGTGATGGCCAAGGTGAGGTCCATGTCAAACAAAAGCAGAAATTCTCTGGTGAATGCTTTCTTTTCATCTCACTCACACAAAAGTCACCTTGGCTTGGTGAAGTGGATTTTTGCCAAAGAGTTTTTTCTCAAGACGTTCCTCTCGTGGTTCTGGCAGATGAGGCCTTGGAGGGGACTTTAAATAAAGCCTTTGGCTTTGAGACTGGGCTGTAAGTAACAGGAGCTCTTGTAGCACTTGTGCACATCAGACAGCTCTGGAACAGGGGCTTTTAGGGGATGTCAGGAAAAATATCAATAAAAATACCAGTAAATCTCATCTAGACAGAGTTGCATTTCCTAAATCAAGCTAGCATACGCAAAATGGATTGCATCAGATAAAAATCCTTGAGTTAGGATGCCTGAGCCACACTTACCATAAGCTGATGTAGTGTGATTTCCTGGACAGAATCCATCTTCTCCAGCCTGGTGTCAAAGTAGTTCTTCTTCTTCCTCAGTTCTCTTAAATCTTGTATGTGGCAGCTTTGACCGTCCCCTTCAAAGTGGGCTCTTTCAGTTAAATTGCCTCATTTGATTCCTGCTGTGCTGGTCAGGAACCTTACTGCAGACACCATTTGTTTCTGAGTCTTCCAATGTGGAAAAGGAGTTTCGTAAAGCTTAGAAGAATGAGGCATGTAAAGGGATCATTAAAAACAGGCAAATCAAACATTCTCTGTATTTGCTATCAGCATTAATCATGCTTAAAGACTTTTCTAATACTGTCAGAGCAGGCAGAACTGATATAATTGGGTTTCTGTCATACAAGTGGTAGGAAAATGGTTGGAGTAGTTGAGTGCTGGGTGAGAGAACCAAAAGCAAGTCCTTGCAGTCACCTTCGTGGTCAGGCACAGCATTGTTCTGTCTGTGCAGTGCCTGGTCCAGGGCACTGAGCTGAGGTCCATGCAAGTGAGCTGCAGAGCTTTGTCCTGTCCTTGGTGAGAGGTGTTCACTGTACAGCTTGTGAATGTAGTCCACAGAACCGGAGTGATGCCTCCCAGAATGAGCTTCACATTTCAGGTATTCAGCAAGTTTCCAAGTCAGTCATCTCAGGTAAATGTCTAAAACTTGGGTGGGACAGTTCTGGACTCCGCTCTCTCTCTCTCTCTCTCTCTGAGAAGTGCTCTTTCATATATTTGTTTTGGTTTGCCCATACAGGGAATGTAATTACATGCTTTGTTTTCTTTTCAGTAAAAAAATAAATGTAGAAATAAGAAAGCACTAGAAGGGCACAGTTCTGATGTAAACAACACTTTTAGATTAGGAAACTGTCCCAGATTCCTTTCAGTTTCCAAAAAGTGGACCTGTCGTAAGAAAAACTCCCCCATTTGCCTTCCCCCTGCCCTTCTCTTTGGTTATTCTTTTCCCAATTGTTCCCTGCTTTCCTGGAATAAGAGTAGTAATTTTGGTGTCAGCAACAATTACGTTATTTCCCTTTTTAATACTATGAGTGACCCTATCCTTCACATTCACAGTTTCCATGAAAAAGAATATGGAATTTGAACCAGTTTGTGTTATAGAGTGGGGAGGGAGATTTTCCCTTGGGCAGCTTCTATGCTTTTTCTAAATTAAATGTAATCTTATCAAATTAATTAAGGATAGTTTCTCTTAAACATGAACTGATCCAGCTGCTTAATGGAAAGGCAAGTTAGTTTTGTTAGACTAAAGGAAAGCAAACTATTCTTTCCTGGCTCTGTGCCATGAAATGACCACCAGTACTGGCCTGGGCTGTAAGACCTGTAAAGGGGGACACTGGACCTTTTGTAATACAGTGCTCAGAAATAAAATTTATGAGATTTTGCATATTTTAGAGGTTCAGGACACTGAAGAAGGTAGGCTAAGCTGTCAGATAGTGCCATATGTTGCCATTTATTGCCAGGTACAGCAGACTGTAGGGGACAGTAACTGGGAGTTGCTGTCAGAGAGCAGGGGATGGGTACCAGTGCAGAGGTTAGTGCTCAGCAGTCTCAGTAAAAGAAGGATCTCCACATCACAAAATTTATCATGGCACTTGGGACAGATAGATGTTCTCAAGCATTAAATATTGGTTGGGTTTCAGGATTGCTTTGTGAAGTAGTGGTGGCCTACTGTTGTGATATGGAAGCCCTGATTTAAGGCACTGCAATTCAGTGCATGGGGTTTGGTGCTTCTGTGCTATGGCATTATATTCCTCCTTACTTACAAGGGCAGGGGAAAAGGTTTTTCCCCTTATCTAACTTACAGGGTAAGGAGCAAAACAGGAGTAGGACAGCGATCAGACTGTTTTATGAAAACATCCTTTAATCTCACGGCCCTTGAGGTTTGAAAGGAAGGTTTGTCTGATAGACTTTAGGAGGATTTTACATGTGATTCATCCATGCCTCTGGAATACCCTCCTGCCCAGGCCTGCCAGAAAGGCAGCGTTGTTATCAGACCTATCTGAAGCCTGCTCGTAGTCCCCCATGGCAGGACAGAGTGTTGTCATCCTGAGCTGTAAGTGATTCCCCCAGCGCTGTTTTTAACTCAGTTTCCGAGCAAGCAAGATTTGTGTCAGTGTGCTGTATTTCTGTTCAATCCCTGACCAAAGCAGCTGGAAAATTCCAGCCAAAGAGGAGTAGTCATTTAAAGAGAGGAAGGTTTACAACAGTTAATGAAAGCAGGCAACAGTGTTAAAACAGAGCAATAATCTTATCCTGGTAAAGGCTATGACCTGTTACTATATAATAAAAAATCAACACCATATTTAATTAGAAACTTACAGTTTCCAATAGGAGGAGTAACTGCATTTTCTTTGCAACTTATGATCAATGAAATAACTCAAGAAAGTTGAAGTGTGTGAATTCTTTTATCAAGAAAAATTGACTGCGGTCTTTTTGCAGCCTTACCGTTGGACTTAATGAAATTCACACAAGAAGGTTGGTCCTAGACTAGCATGGTTTGCACTGTTATTTAATTCACCATTCTCATTTTTGCTCAGCATTTCTCATTTGCTTTAAAATATAGAGAAGGTGGAAGATTACTATGGGCTGTCTCAACATCGAAATATACATGGATTTATTTGAGGTTTTTTACAACTATTCTCAGTTTTAGAAGCAGTATCTGAATTAGCTGTCTCTTTAAAATCATTGTCGGTGATTTTAAAATAGGGGTGGGATGCTTGCTGGAGAGGGGAGAAAGGAAGACACTGGCATCTGCTGCCTGTTAAGTCCATTAATTGAAAAGAAAATACTGCTGGTGCCAGAATGTACAGCCCTGCTTCTAATTAAGCCTAGGGAAGCAATGGGCTGGTTTTAATTGAGAACAGCATCTCCCCTAATGGTGCCAGCAGCTAAAAAACGCAAATGGATTCAAAGCATGAAGCACATGCAAGACAGTGGTGACTCTTTATTTGTAGGGTCAGTCCTTGTGCCATACTTGGAATCCTGCAGTATAGCACAAGACCTGGAGGGATAATTGGGTCCCAGTTAGGAGCAGAGTCATGTAGACTTTCCTAGGCCTGAGAGAGGGTGTTTACAGTACAAATTAGCAGTAGTCATTAGTAGTGTCCTTTTAGAAACAGCTAAGGAAGCAAGAATTTCCTGGTGGCTTTGGTGGCAGGAGGAAGAGCTGCCATGCCTTGCTTTGCTCGTGGCAGTGTGGTTCCAATTAGCGTGGTCTTCATACTTGAAATGCTTTGTGCCTGGGTCCCCCACAGGCTCAGGTGTCTGCTGCATGCACCCTACTTCAATCCCTGATCCCTCAGTTATTCCTATTTAGCATAACAGTTAGAAAACCATAATAAAAGTCTTCATTCTGAAATGGTCAGCCATTAGGAGTTCTGTGCTGAAAAACGTCCTAAATGACTTTTAACCTGGTTTCTGAAGGGAATGAGGTGTATATGATTGTATCATCTAATTTCATGCTTGTCACTCCTGTTGTAAATGCTTTTGAATTCACTAGGCAATTTCAGCTGGAAAGTTCAGTGAAAATAGGTGGCCAGGCAAAGCAAAGAGACACACACAAATTAATTCCCTGCTTGAGGGGAGGTTTAGGGGTAAGCTCAGCTGCATTATTAGACATTAATGAACCCACACGGGACACATGCCTCTGCTTCTAGAGAAGCTCTGAGTAGAGCTCCCACTTTTGTTAGACATGGGATAATCAAACCCCAAGTCCTGGCAAATCAGCCTTTGTAAGTTTCACTGCTCACTTGCTTTCTTTGATAGATAAATTTTGCCTGGTCAACTCTGGAAAATATCTCTTCATTTCTCCAGAGCAGGAGGCTCATCCTTTGCCCAGCCATCTCTTCCCCCCATGCCGTGGAAAAACTGCAGCAGGCTTATCCACCATTTCAAAGCAGCTTTTTGATCCATATTCCCTGCCTTCCAGCCCAGATGCCGGTGTCCCTTGCAGGGAATGTATTAGATAGATGTATGTTGCACCCCTTCTAGGGCATGGGAGCCCCATCTTTTTGTTCAGAACCTGGCTCTTTATCTCCAGCTACAGACAAACCCAAGGCTCATGGCTCCAGAAGCAGCTGCTTCTGGCCATTCTATGAGCTAAAATGTTCCTCCATCACATCAAACTGCAGACATTTAACAGAAGCAAGGGTGGGGTCACAGAAATATCTCAGGTCCATCTGTTGCCTTGTGGATGCTGGGCTAGTGAGCATATTGAGTAACACACTGAAATCCAAGATGCTTCTGGAACTACGGATTCGATGAGAGTGTTCACCTTGAGTGATGGGTGGCACTCTGTGAAGGGAAAACCACTGGCCTCCCTGTCCTGCCTGGCATAAATGGCAGCTCAGGGTGCCAGCTGCTTACACCTGAGTGCCTGAAACCAGCCTCTTATGAAATAATTCCCAGCCCACACCTGAGTACCTGCCAGCAGAAGGGGTTTTAGAGAGGACTTACACCATTGTAGTTTCATAAGTGCAGTTTCGAAGGGGGCTGAATCATATCTACTTGATCTGGGAGGTAGGAAGAAGTCAAAAGAGACTTTACTCTCAGTCTGGGACTTCTGTCTGTTTGTTAAGCTTAAAGACTCATTTTGCTTTGGCGTTAGTCCAGATCGTGTCGTATCCTGGCTCATCTGATTCAGGCTATAATGACCTGGCTATGTTTTTAAGCTGCTGCTGTGAGCCTAATTGTGGATTTAAACGTGGCTTATGTTTTCGTGGTAGTGGTCACTAAGTCCTGTGTGCATGTTGTAAGCCTTTTGTCACAGTACCTGCTGGGTTTTTCTCTTGATTGAATTGCTCAATTGTATAGCTTCTTAAACCTTTTTCCTGTAGGATTCCAGCCTGTGATTTGTTTTGAGGTGTGCATTTTCACTTTGATATCTGCCGTAGAGTGAGCTTCTACATTCAAGTTGTTCATACACAGGTGGCAGGAAAATAGTCAGTGAACAGTAAATTGGCCAAGAAATATGATTAAGGGTGGAGGGAATCAATGTTACTCACAAATGGGTTACATGTTGCAAAGAGTTTCAGTCAAAAAAATTAAGGGGTTTTTCCTTTTTTTCATTCAATATGGAGGGGAAAGGTCTAAGACCCAGAAAATGGAATTGCTTTGGTATAAGCAAAACTGAAGCTTCTACATTAATTTGGTCACTGACCTCTCTGATGAAGACAGGGAGGTTTTCAGCCTGGAGAAGAGAAGGCTCCAGGGAGACCTTAGAGCCCCTTCCAGTGCCTGAAGGAGCTCCAAAAGAGCTGGAGAGGAACTTTGGACAAGGGTCTGGAGTGACAGGATAAGGGGGAATGGCTTTAAACTTACAGAGGGCAGGGTTAGATTGCATATTAGGAAGGGAGGCGAGGCCCTGGCACAGGATGCCCAGAGAAGCTGTGGCTGCCCCTGGATCCCTAGACATTTCCAAGGCCAGGTTGGACAGGGCTTGGAGCAACCTGGGACAGTGGAAGGTGTCCTTGCCCATGGCAGGGGGTGGAGTAAGTTCATCTTCAAGGTCCCTTCCAATCCAAACCAATTGATGGTTCTTTGACTTAAAATATTTTATGTAGCTCAAAGTTTAAGTTTTCTTTGACTCTCCACAGCCAAGACCTAGGATGCCTCAGGGTTTCTGTATTTCTCAAGGTCCAGGCTGCAATGTTCTCGTACCCTTTGACTTCTCTAGCAGTGTCTCTTGAGATTTTGTGGTTTATGTGGTTGTGCTGTTGCAATTTGTGCTTGGGCAATGACCTCTAAGCACAGTTTCAGTTTTTGAAGTAATGTCTTTGACCTTCCAGGCAGAACAGTTGATTGAACTTTATAAACTGACCTGTGTTCATGACTCAGTAATTCTGAACTCTTCTGGGACCACCACCTGGGAGGCTGGAATGTAGCCTGGGGCCTGCTGACCTGTGGCACTCTTTCTAAAGACAGTCAGGAGGCAGACAGTCTGGCATTAAAGAAGCCTTGTTTGTGTGTGCCAGAGGATGCAGCCCCCAGAGCTGAACCCTCACAGAGCCCGAGCTCTGTGCTCTGGCCCTGCCTTGTGCCAGCCGAGGGAGGCAGGCGCCTGTCCACGGCCTGATGGGGACAGAGTAGGGGCACAGAGCCGGCAGTGAGAGGTCACTGCCTTTCCCAGAGACAAGCTGCTCCCAGCTGTGTCTGCTCCTGAAAGAGGGGAGCTCCAAACTGCCTCAGGAGTCAGGAGTGCTGCCTCTCACAGTGTGCCTCTGTGCAAGAGAAAAGTGACACGGGCACAGTTGTATTTTCCCTTCACAGAATGGAGGTTACCTGGCGTGTGACACTTGATGGGCTGCTTACCCCTCGGTGGTTACACACTGAGCCTGAGGTCACGACATCCAGGGGCTTTCACAAGTTTTGCCGCTGGCCTGCTTTTGAGCCCTTGGGCAGCTCCTGTCGTTCAGTCTTCCATTCATCCTTTGTCTCAGACGTTTAAATTATAAGCTCTCAAAGACGCTGCCTCTCACTCTCTGAGTGTGTCGTACCTGCCTGCACCAAGCACTGTTTGTAGCCTGGCTGCTGCTGTCACACACAGTGACAGGCTGGAACTGATGAATACCTTTTGTTCCTCTTGAGTGAGATTTGGCCCCATACCATGTGCCTGAGGGCCCCTAGCACTGTTCCTGGCAGCAGACTGCTACTCCATGTTGGGACTTTCTGGGTGGAAGAACAACCTGGTGGTTTGAAGGGTTGTTCTTGAATAAAACTGCCCAAATAATTTTTTTTCACTGATGTGGAGAACAGGAACATTCTTAGCAAAGTGGTTTGGAACTTCTAATGAAATTGTCTTGAAATTAAAAATAAAATGTGGGGGAAATCGCAAGTTTCCATAAGAAGCCGAGTAATTGGTTAAATAGTTAAACAATTCAAAATTAAATTCATACCTCCAGTAATACTGACTTTTCATTTTCACTGTTGTTCCCTAAAAACACACATTCAGACAGTCTTCATAGGGAGAAAATAAGTGTGGCCAGCAGCTGGTAGAGAAACTTTTCCTTAGTGATGTTTCTTTAGAAGTGAAAGAAATCTGAAAGTGGGTGAACAAGTGGGCAGCACTGAGATGTCTGTATTAGTTCTTTCCAAGTTACCTGTCAAGCTTGCTTCTAATTGGTGTTTTTTTCCTCCTGTTTCTGTCCTGCCAACTTCTCTTTGTCTTTTGGGGGGCCGTCAGCTTTGCTGTGGGATGCCTGGCAGGTAGCACAGTGCTTTGGGGAGCTTTTATCTTCTGCTGAAATAGTTTCTAAAGGTGCTGTTTAAAAACATGGGGGGGCTGTGATTCATTCGGGTTGTGATTGGAGGTCTGGAAAACAAGCATGGGTAGCAGCTCTTCCCTGTTTGGTGTGTTAGATTGGACATCATCATCCCTTTCAGTTGATTCCTGTCTATTTCTGGCTGACTCAAGCAGCGCTCTCTCTTAAGACAGGCCGTGATGCTGAAGTGAAAATCTACCGCCCTGTAATGGTTGAGGGTATCACAGGGAGAGTGAAGCAGCACCTTCCTCATCTGTTCTCATTTTCCTCCTCCTGCCCAGGGCTGAACCACACCTCTGCTCTTGAGCCTCTCTCCCCCTCCCCAGTGAACACACCTGAGCCGTGTTGGAGCCTCCCTGGCTGGAAGGACTCTCAGCCCATTAGCAGAATGCCAAATCTCCCAGGCCTCCACTGGGCTTTTTAATGGAGCCCTCTGAAAGGGAATGCTTTATTTTGGGGGCTCTGCTAGACAATAGGCTCTCTGGATTCTCCTCCAGGGGACAAGCTTGTCAATCAAATTGTCACAGACAATAATTACCCCCTGCTTTATTTGCTCTGTCTGTCTTCAGAACAGTCAATTAGAGCTATTGATACAGACAAGCCATTCTCACCAAGTTAGTTTTCAGCCTAATTAAAAGGAACCTGTCAGTGCCTTTCCCTGTAACCCCCGGGCTTCTAATGGCTTCTCTTTGTGTGTAGTGCAGGAACTGAAACCCAGCCTCAGTCCTGCAGACAGAGGCTTAGTTAAGGTGCAGGCTTTCATCTCAGCCTTTTCCTCGGTTATGGTGAGAGGGCGGATGAAGGGAGGGAAGGGAGGATTTTCTAGAAAAGGCAGTCCTGTCTTCCTGGTTTTGTTCGGTGTTTTTAATATTCGTCGTGTGGAAAGAGAAGAAGTCCACTGAACTTGAGAATCCTTGAAAGCACTCTGATGGTAAATAAGTGTTAATTCTCTCTGAGCATAGAGACCTTTAAACAGAGAAGTAAGGGCCCTCTTCAGGGATGAAAAACAGTGCTTTTTCCTGCCAAAGTGTCTTGTTCTGCCTTTTTTTTTTTTTCTTAAAATGACTAGAACACACAAAAAGACATGCCAAAAATCTCATCATCTTCAGGATACTGCTGATCTGAAGTGTATTCAGGAAAGTAAATACTTTGACCAGGCTTTCATTGTGCTGAGAAAGAAGAAGAAAGCTGTTTAAGAAATAAAGCTGTGTAAGAAAGAAACTGCCACACTCCACAATTTAAGCTCATTTCAACAAATTGTGTCCTAGCCATAAAATAACCTCTGTGTCCCAACCTTGAAGGGGAATTCTGCCACGAGTTTACACCTTCTGAGATCCAATGTATATGATCTAGTTTGTGGGGGGACAGTGTGCAAGATCTTCAGGCCTCTGCTCTTACAGCACCAAGCTGTCTGTATTAAATAAAACTCCTTTTCTGAATTAATGGTGTATCTTTTCATTTTTTTTCTCTTCCATATTTTCCCTGGATGGATCTTTCACTTGTTGGATCTTCTGTTCTTCTCTTCATTTATGAAATGAAACATACAGGTAAGTGTAAAATCTTTTTTAATAAAAAATATGAATATGTCTTTCTTCTTTGCCTTTCTCCCCAGTTGTATGCTCTATTACAAGTGACTTTTGAGTAGTGTGTTGCACAGAGGAGAAACAGTAGTGGTATGACCCCCAATGCTCTATAAATACATGTCCCAAAAAATGAGCCATTTCACAAAAAGAAAAGAATATCCAAACCCAAGTTTCCCATTTAACCCAGAAACAGTATCAAGTGAGGCAACACAAGTCTCTTGCCAATGAAATTGCCAACCTCCCACTTTGTGCCAGTGTTGCAATGAAAAGCGTTGGAATTCAGAACTCTGTATGAGGAGACTCTTTGCTTTCCCTCAGTGAGGCAGATCTCAACAGGAAGTCACAAAATAATTTCAAAGTGTAATTCAAAATGGGAGTGGGATTTTAAATGTAAGAAAACCTACCAATACATTTAATCAGTATAGCTTTGAGCTCAAAACTCTCTGCCCACTCCCACAAAGTGTTTGCTGAGTAGTTTGCTGCAGAATGTTACATTTGCTGTAACACAAAACCTGTCCCAAATCCTTTTCCCCAGCCCTCCTCTAATTATCAACCACGTAACAGGGAATAAGAAATACTTAATTTCTGGAGTCTGGGAAAACTTCCTCCCATCTTTGAAGATGTGTGGAGAGCCAAAAGGGTTTGTGAGATCTGAAAAAGGAGCTTTTAGAGAGGTGAAGCCTCTCTTTTAGAGAGGTGCCTGAAGCCTGGACTGTTGCACCTGAGTTCACTAGCACAGGACAGCCCAAACTTCTCCCACCGTCTGTGTGACCTGAGCTTCCTCATGGAGCTTTGGAACTTGCTCTGGAACTCCCTCCTGATGGCTGCATTATTTGGAGGGTGTTGCAGGTATCTCCCACACATTGCTCTTGCCAGTGCTACGATTTATTTTCATAGCAATTTGTAGGCAACTGCTGAAAATTCAGTCCTGTTCTCAACCTTGTGTTTCCTGCCTCTTTCCTCCCCTAAATATCTGTGACTCTGCTGATGCTGCAAAGGCAGAGTAGCTGTCTTTGTGCTGCTACTCATTCACCATATTTTTTTCTTAATTGGGTTAAATCTTGTTTTAAATATATTTGGTTAATGCAGTACTGCAAAATGATGCTGCAATAGCCAAAACACCCAAAACTGCCATTTTTTGAGAAGCTGTTTTGCTGCATAAGTGAACTCCAAAGCAAAGGGTAATTGCAATTCTAAAAGCACTCATGTAAACTGCATGCTTTAAAAGCTTTGTGTTAGAGCTTTAAAATTTTAAATGTAACAAAATACCATCAATATTGCATGTACCACAGTAGGGAGCTGTAGGATTGAGCTGTATCTGTATGAGCAGAGTTTGAAGCCATCCAGCTTTGGAAGCTTTTGTGCACACATGCATGTGTAATGTTGATACACTTCCACAAATAGATATTCACCTTAAATTGTGTTCATATGGGATGTTGCCCTTTCTTGAAAGAAAAAAGAATAAGAACAGCTGTACTGGAGCAGGAGAAAAATCTATCTAGTGTGATAGCTCCAGGAAGACTAAAACAGGGCAAGCATGTGATACTTCCCCTTAATAGTTCTCCAGCTTCCAATTATTTTCAGTTTAGTGATTTCCTGAGCATCGCAGAAATAGGACATGGAGAGTGAAAATTAAACTTACCAGACAAATGTGGGACAGAATATGTTTCTGACCTAAGTATTTAAACACTGCTTACAGCAACACATTACTTTCTTCTTCAAGTCCCACCTTCCTTAAAGTTCCCAGCACTGCACTCCTTCTGCTCACCCACCAATGCTGGCTTTCTCCCAGAGGGCAAATAAATCTTGTGCACTGATATACAGGTTCCTTTGATGTAGCTCTCTTAGAACTATTTCAGTGTAAGTGATAGTTATCCAGTGAAATTGTAGTTGGTGCTGGAAAATACAAAGCAGTGGTTCCTCTTCTGGGGAAGAGGGATATTTGTCTCTTTCTCCTCCCAAAGGCACTAGTCAGGGCTGTGTGAGATATCCTTGCTTTCCCCCTCTGTGGTTTTCACATGCTCTTTTCCAGGCTTGCCAGTGATGAATGGTCTTCCTGGGTTTGTTTAGTTACATAGAACAGTTGGAATCTGTGTCTATGCCAAAGTCTTTGTGACTGTGAGTGGCTTATGCAGCATTAGAATTAAATCTCTTAGGAGCATCTATCTGCTGTCCTTTCCAGTACATAAGGGAATATTGTGAGCCCTAGTTTAATCCTCCAGCGCCAGTGATGTTCTCGAGCACAAATAGCTGGCCTTTACTTTCCTTGAACAAAAACAATCACTGGTCATCATTTTGAAATTGCTTACTTCAAAATTAATATCTGTCCTTTACTGAGAATGTTCAGTTTGGTTGCAAGAAGTGGTGTTTTGAAATGTAGCTGAAGGTAGGTAACATGCAGGCGTTGGAGGAGTGGAGCTGGATGTGTTTGTGGTATTACAGAAAAACTGGGAAACAAAACCCCTGGATTTGCACTCCAGAAGGAGACTTCCCTCACATGCAGCTTTGCCTGCTGTGTACCAAGTCACAGTGGCAATGTGGTGGGTTTTTTGTTGTGGGTTTTGGGTTTTTTCTAAATTCTTCTTGCAAACAAAAGATCAGGCTTTGAATACTGTAGTGGAGAGGTGTATCCTTGAAAAGACAGTGTTCAGTAAAGGCTTCTTCAGAGAAATGGTAAAGATAAAATCTATTTAAGTGCAGGAAAGAGAAAGTAGCAGAATTATTAACCATACCATTATTCTTTTTACAAAATGTGTGTGTGTTTGTATGCACAGGAATTTGGGAAGGTAGCATATTTAAAAGGAACAACATTCTGTTTTCATTTTGGTTGATATCAGAGTAAGAATTCATTGCTGGGGGTTGAATGAGACATGAACTGTCAATTTGCCAGCTATACATGTGGAAGATTTCCAGACATTTTGTTTACCATTTTTGGCAAACTGTGCCCTTGGGGTGTTGTCAGCTGTGATTGGGAGGTTTAAATACGTGTAAGTCCTGTTTAGAAGGAACAGTCCCTATTCATAACAAACCTTTCCATTGAAAAAATCCAAACAGGTTCTCTTTTTGCCTCACTAGGAATCCACTGACTCTCAAATAATTTAATAACCTGGACATTTTCCCCATGCTCCTTTTGTTCAGTTCCTGAACACTGCTCAGTCTCTGGTGTTGTAACACACCTTATATTGAGACATGGCAAACTGAAGCAAGCTTCTCCCAACTTAGCAGTGAGTAAGGAGCTGCAGATCCTGAGATAAGAAATCTCATGGTGGACAAAATCAAGTCAGATTTTGGCAGGATGAAGACAGCATGACAAATGAATCTGCAGATTTGAGCGAAATTTAGCGTAAAAGAACGAAAATGTGTCAGGGGTGTCCTCTGTCTCATAAACTTAAGTTTCACTTTTTTTTTTGTGTAAGCATTCCAGCTTTCCCAGCCTGCTGTGGGTCATCCTACAGTGCCCACAGGGACAGAGCAGGGCAGTGTAGCCAGCTGGGGTCAAAGCCCCATCAAGGGTACCAGCACCTCTTTGATGTGAAGTATTAGGCTTGCTGGTTTAGACACTAAACTTTAATATACACATGTAATTGTGTGTGAGGGCTCACATAAATGTTAAATAGCCCTGCACAGCTACTTCACAGCCTGTCACAGGAAAATTCAGCTGGAATTTGTGGTTTATTAAACCTGGATATGTCTGATAGCTCAGCTGAAGGTTGCATGTATTCTCAAGTGAGTTAAGTGTAGTTGGCTTAAGTTTCTGGAATGATGTGAGGAGTGAAGAGAAAGCATATATCCAGTACAGAGAATCCTGGATTTTCTTGTGTGTACTTGAAAGTGGCATGTGAATCCCTGCCTTCACTGCAGCTACGATACAGCTGTGTCGGTATCAAGTCCTCTTGGTGAAAGTTGCTTTGTAGTTCCATCATTTTCCTTTTTTTCTGTTGCTTGTAGTATTCTGAAAACATAATCCCTCAGGTTAAGGCATTCCTGCTCAAAGCTGGCCTGTGTGGGAGGGAGGACTGCCATGGTTCATCAGTTTGGGTGCCAGTCTGAGGTGGAAGGGAATTGACATTCTGTTGAGATAACTGGAAAACAATTCTTGCAATTTCTTTTGATATATTATCATGTTGTTCAGCCCAATAATACACATGCATCATGTCTAGCAGAAGATAAGTTGTAATAGATGTTTGAGAAATGCAAGCATGTAATTAAATATTGTACCATAACATACTCAAGTGGGAGTGCAGTTAACGTCATCCCTTAGCATAAATATTTTTTCTTCTTTGGAACGTTAATTATACAACAGTAACTCTTTCTTAATATGTTTTGGTTTATAGCTTTGCACTCAAAATACCAACATAACCAAAAAGATTTACTTCTGTAAATTGAATTGCCTTATCCTTATCATGAAATTGTCTGAAAATTTATTGGCAGAGTTACTCCTGGGGTTTTTTTTGTGTCTTACGACATTGTTGCAAACAGATACAGAGCTATGATTTTGATCACAACAATATAAGAATGACTAAACTGGCTTCATGCTGTTGTATCACCTCTGTAGGTGCTGTTCCCTGCTTTTATTTTGGCATTTACCTTGACTGCACACAGCAGAAATAAAAGAACCCTTAGGAGGTAGAAACGTGGAGGCTTTTCAAGCTTGTGATGATACAGGGTAAAGGGACAAAGAAATGGGGTGTTAAAAAGATGCCTGAAGGTCAGAGCAGGCTTTCCTGCTTCCCTGGAGACCCCTGTGGCTCGGGATGAGGCCGGGTGTGCCTGTGAGTGGCCTTTCCTATGCAGCCTGTAGAGCAACGTGCCTTGATACCAGCTGGATTTGGTCCTTTTATCCTGATGGTGATGGTCAGAGGAAAACAAGTTGCAAATACCTCTTTCCTGGGAAAGTGGTGTCAGGTACAGCTTGCAAAATTCAGTGACAGCACATTTTGGTGGGAATCAAGCTGACATCAAATGGCTGTCCCATTGTGAAGGATACAGGACACACAAGTGTCACAGTTGTTTTATTTATGTGTTTGCTTATACAGGTGGACAACCCAAAAGCCATAATGAGTCTCAGTGAAGCTGAGCCTGGATGATGAAAAGTTTTGCTGTATTTTATCCCACTGTTTCTCAGTTCTCCTGAATTAAAAATAGCTGGAGATACAGTTTCACCTCTTTTTTCCCTGCCATTTTTGTTTTGATTCCAGAATGATTTATGGTTTTAATTATTTTTTGGAGAGACTTGAGCTGGCCTTGGATCTAGAGGGACAGAAGATTTTAAGAGAAGAAAGCAAGAACTCTTCAGATTTGCATCAAAGAATGGGGCACAGACATTGGTTTGCATACGTGTGTCTCTCAGAAATGCACAATGTATTTTTTCCTTCATCTTGTGGGCTTTGCTGTCCTGAAGATTGTTACTGAGCTTGGGAAGTGCCTGCCAGTTCATTGGCTAAAACAAGGCATTGCATTCACATCTGGCATTGTTTAGGTCTCCTACATCCCTCTTGAGTGCATTTTTGCAAGTCGCTATTTCCCAGGCAAAACCATGGCAATCGTTCTGATTGAAATAAAAAAAAATTTTAAAAAATCATTAGCCAGACTCAGAGAAGTATTTATGGCTTTCCCCTCTGAATATCAGTGGCTGACAGCATCATACTGAGAACAGGCTAAACAAATTCAGCTGGGTTCCCAAGCAAAATTATTTCATGAATATATGGAGTTTATTAATACCAACACATGTCCTCCTGCAATATCAGCAGATGGTCCAGTCAGACAAGCAAAAAAGTAATCCATCTTTCCAAAGATCAAAGAAAAAGAAGAAAATAACAACTCAAAATCTAGAGTTTCTTAGTAGATGTGTTGGGAATTCAAATGTCCAGAGAGAACAAATGAGCCGTGTCAGCCCTCAGAATACAACAGGGAACTCAGCATCTTACCCCTTTTCACCAGGGTAACTTCCTGGACATCAGCTGAGATAAACTATGCCAACTTACAGAAAATAACACCCATTGCTTAGAATTCTCAAGGGCTTAAATTATTCTGATAGTGCATCTCCAGCCCTTGTACTCTTCCCCTGGAGAGAGAGTCTCTGAGGAGATGCCAGACAAGTCAGGAGATGAAAGACCCCTCTGCCCCTGGGGTATTAGAGGGGGTGAAAAGCTGTCAAAAGGTTTAAGAATGGCCATGCCAAGTACTGACCCATTCTCAAAATTCGTGCACAGAGCTGATTTTACCAATCTATACCTACACCTCATTTTATTTCCCAGTGCCCTGTAAAACCTCTCTTTCTTTTCCTATTACAGCCATCATTATCAGGAAGACTGTACCCAGCTACAGTGCTGCAATTTTCCCAGGCTCTTACAGCCAGAGGTTGACAGGAATGTTTGTCTTGCTCAAGTCCCAGATATATTTTTCTCTTATTTTCCTGCTTCTCCTGCATAGTATCTTACGAGTATTTTCCTGCCTTGGGGAGTTATTTCATATTTCTAACGTAATACAAGTAATTTAATGAAGAAAGGAACTTGATTAGCAAATATAAACTAGCAAACATTTTATGTGTTTAAGGATGGAGAAACCGATCTCACTATGATTCTTAGAAGGAAATGTGACTGTCAGTGCAGCTGAGTCTCTATTACTTAGTTTAATTGCTTTTACTATGTTTGAATCCACAGATAAAGAATGAAAACTGTTTTTTTTTTTTAAGTGTAAAACCACACAGTGAGTTACCTTTTTGAATTTTGCTGTACAGTTGTTCTGTAAAAACTGTTAATTATGCATTCCTCAAGATGAAAAAATAAAGTTACAGCATGTCTGGGTACTACAGAAATATCATTGGTTCACATAATGATTTACAGGTGCCATTGACCAACATGAAAATTAATTGTTGGACTTCCTAATTTTCAGTTTCATTTGTTTCCTGAGAAGTATCTTAACTGGTAAAAAATATGAGGGTGTGAGTTAATTTTTTTTTAAGTTTTTAGGAAAGGTGGAATTTGGTGGTCCTACTTGACAGGGACTTTTCTGCATAAGAGTTTGTCCAGTTTGATCGTGGGCACAGAAGCCTTTGCCTGAACCTATTAGACCTGTTGTTTTCTTGTAATCTTGCACTGAATCCTTGACCTTGTTGATAAGGTCAAATACTTTCTTGTGTGGGGCCAGTTCAGTTCTTTAAGGGACTCCTGACTTAAGCTTCTTACAGAAATGTTCCAACCAAGCATAAGCTGCATCTGTTTCTCTCAGCATTTACCTGCTGCCGGGCAATAACAAAGGCAGCTCACAGAATATTTAGTTGGGGTTTTGTTGCAAAGGCTAAATAAAATGACTTTCATGAAGTATTTGCAACAGAATTGCAATTAACTCAAGTAACTTTTAGGAGAATTTTGACATTGCTGCTGATAGCAGGAGGAAGTCCCATTGAAGGCTCTATATCTGTATGTCCGACAATTTCTAGGAGAAAGTGTGTTACGAAATCAAACTAGTGGGAAATAGTGTGAGACATCCTGCATGGTTTGTAGTGTAAGGCTGCTCTTGGGAATTACCTCTAACTGTTAAAGCTGAGTACGAAGTCACAGTTTAATTTCAGCTTATGTTACCTGATTTGGCATTTATAATACTAGTCGTGAGGCATCAGCATTCCACAGCCTTTATTGCCTCTAGGAGGGGACACAAACTAATGGTCAGTTTCATGTATAGTTAGGAAATCCAAGTTTCTAGTCATGGGTTTCAATTAATGGGATGAAAATCCACTTAGGCAGGAAAAAAGCGAACTTGAGAGCAAGCACCTCACTTTGGGGTTTCTTAGCCATACCCTTGGCCTTAGCTTTGAGATGATGGGGACACAATTCCCCTGCCCCCTCCTGCAGCCGCTGAGTCTCAGTGCTCCCTGTGCATCCTGCTTTAAAAAGCTAGTGAGAAAATGTTTTGAGTGGAGCAAATTTGAAGCTACACAGATTAATGTTGCTGCTCTGAGTTTCCAAGTAAACTGTTTGGATCTGTTGCTAACAAACCATTGTCTCCAGGCCCAGGGGATCCCCAGATGTTGGCCACCAAAACGTGTAAACTGCAGTGACTGGTGCCATGCTGCATGTGAGACTAGGAAATGCTATTTGTTTGTACATCAAAATACTGTTCACTTGTCACAGATTCCAACCCAGCCTTGGTCAGTTGGATGCTGTCTGACCCCGCTGGCCACTGGCCAGCCTCTGGATGCCAAGTGTGATTTCAGTGTAGTGGAGTCTCACCTGCAGTCCCAGTCCAGTGTGGATACATGCTAGTGTGGCTGTGTTGGATCGTGAGCCTCTGCTTGCAAGTCACTGTGGCTGTGAGATGTATCTGTGCACAAACGGTCTTTTGGGGCTTTGTCCTGTGGATTCTGTATTTATTGCTGGGACTAAAAGGATTAACAAACTGGGGCTTGAAAACACCACAGCGTTTCCTCTGTGGCCATCCTAAGAGAGTTGGCAACCTTGTTTTTAATAATGTATACTTGATTGGGGAAGAGTATATGGAATTGCTTCTGGTTCCTTGATGTATTTTTTATTTAATGATATTGGCCTGACAGCCTTATCTCAGCAGCCATTTCTGAGAGGGGCTCTGTGCCAGCTTTACAGCCTTGTCAGCTGCATCAATCACACAACTCATCTCAGGTCACAGCAGTCAGCGACTCAGCCAGCTTTAAAATCAAGAACTTTCCACGATAAGCACATTCACCTTTTTGTAAGAACAGATGGCGGGATTAATCCAGGGGTGTTGGTGGCAGTGAGTGTGCCGAGTCACCTCAGCAGGCTCTGTGCTCTCTGCCTCGGGTGACTGTCTGCCCCCACTGCAGCACAGGTACAGTGACTGCCAGCCCCACTCCAACCTGCCAGCGACACAGCTCATGGGTTCCTTGAGAGAAATTAGGAACTCACTCCAATTAACGAGTTGTTTCCATCAAGTGGATTCTTGAGCTTTTCTCCCAGTTTTCCCTGCCTCTGTGACAGGCCGCTGAAGTCAAACAGTGCATTAAAGGCAGTGGATAAGCAGCATGGTGCTCTGGTGGGAGGGAAAATGGTGTATTGATCTGCTTGGAAACTGCACAGCAAAGTAAAGTTTCAGTGCTAAGAATACAGACAGCTGCGCCCATATGCTATTACTAATAAGGAAGCAAAAGGTACTATGTGAAGGGCCCCATTATGGAGCAGTAGCTTTGGGTGGTTTTGGGGGCATACCCCAAAACTGTTCTGATTATTGTGGACTCAGTGCACCTGCTGATCTTGGAAGCCAAGCTGTCTTAGGCTTATCCAATACAGGGATGAGAGACTGCTTGGCAATCTTAGGTATTGTAGGCAAGAAGCAGGAAGTTCAGACTGAAGAGCTGCTGCATGTGAAACACTAGAAATCAAATGAACTCCAGTAATTAATTTGCTCCTTTCCCTGCCACTAAGCTGCAAGTTGTGCAGAAGAAGATATTTCAGAGTCCTTTGTCCTGCTACGTTGTGAAGATTTTTAGTAACTTTCCATTTGTCAGCTGGTACCTACATTACTGTCTAAGATAGCTGACTGAATTTGCTCCATAATGCTACACCTTCTGCATGGTGTTCCTGCTGCTATACTGAGACTGGCAGGAGCAACCACAGTCCCGATAAAAGGTGGTCCTGGTGGTTGGGTGCACTAGGAGATTTCTCTGCAGAACCAACCTCCAGTGCAAACAACAACAAAAAAAAAGACTAGAGGCAGGAGGAGAAATAAAGAGCTGGAGAGTGAGGGAGCGTGCTTCGCACGTAGCAGGTCAGCAAAGGGTTTGGGAAAACCAGGTCTTCTGACTCCAGCATCCAGGGAGGCAATAAAGCATTAGAGCCTGCTGCTATAGCTCTTGACTGACTGTTGGGACTTGAATCATACATCTTCATTTTGAGTTCAGCAGGCAGAGCGCTGGCTTTTTTACAGGTTTTGAAGCAGAGGAGACTGCTGGAACATGCAATTATTTGCTTAAGGTGACAGACATGCCTGGGTCCTGAAGGACAGTACTGCTTGAAAACTGGCAACCGCAGACCTGTTCTTGTTATGTAGAGGCATCTCCCTGGGGTGATGAAACCGGGAAGAACTGTGTGAGAGTTTGGAATAGTGCCTGTCCTCTCTGCCAACCCATCTCTCCGCGATGCTGCTGATGTGGCATCTCGTGGCTGTTCCAAACAGAAACACTAACTGGTGGTCTTGAAACTTGATAACATAAATGGTGGAGGCAGACATGTCCTTTGGTCTCCTCTCTAGCAGTTAAAAGTATTGAGGACAGGATTGCTGAATTTTTATCCACATCTGCTTAGGCAGAAGTTCCGTGGTTCTAGTTCTGTTTGGCCAGTGACACTTTTGGAGCTGGTTTCTGAGACAGCTTTTCTCTTTACAGGATATTTTCTCTTCAAATTACAAGTGGTAATAGGCAATATTCTGCAGGAGCACAGGCAATGTCGTATGTGAAGGAAATTACTGAACTTCTGATAACCTTGCGGTCTGATTTGATTACTCCGTTCACCTTTAGAATAAAGTCTGATTCAGAGATAGGAACTGATCTAGTTTTTCTCGTAGTTTTCTTGTATCTTTATGAGCTAAACTATCTAACCTTTTTCATGTGGGTTCTTTCAAGTTATCAGGGTGCTGCAGCTGCACTTTTGTTTTTCTGTTTCTCTAAGCCAAATGTGCAGCTCTGCTGATCCTTCCAATTTCCTAAAAGTGGTCAAAAATCTAAAATCTAACAGAGCTAACTTTTTTGAAGTAGTGGAAGCCCAAGTACGTTCCCCCTCCTCCCTATTCTGCCCCATCTCTCTGTCTTTTACTATGCTTTTCCCATTGTTTAGCCCTTCCCTTCTTGATTGTCAGGTAGTAAATTCAGCATGAAGAGTGTCTGGGATGTACAGAATTCACCCCTCTTGGCATGGTAGGGGGTCTGTTGGGGTGGGCAGGCAGCCTGCTCTTGACCTTGCAGCATCCTCCAGGCAGCTGTGAGGGCAGAAGGGATGGAAATTATGCACACTGGAACTGCAGCACCTTCTCCTGCAGAACTTTGAGTACTGGATGTACTTAGGGCAGGTATGTGTATTGTGCCAGTGCCCCAGGAAAAATGTTCACCTCTTGTCTTCACGAAGGTGCTTATTTCTAAATGAACACTCCAGTCCGCTTTCCCCTGTGCTGTGCCTCTTACTCCTGCTTTGGCACTAAGGTGTCTGCAGGTAGGGAGAGTGATCACAGGGTGAAGGAAGAGTGATGTGTGGTGGGTACAGCCCTGTGCTGACTAGCTCTGAATAAATGCCTCGTTACTAATGTTTTGTGAGAACGAGAAGAAAAAAATATAGGGAAACTTGCATGTGATATGGATTGTAAATGATTTGGCTGCAACTCTTAAGTCCTCAAAACAGTCTGTAAGAAGAAGATAAAGGAGGTACCAGAGGTTTATAAAGTCTTGCTTGATGCATTGCCACTTGGAAATGTAGCATGGCATCTCATTCCTTTCTTGGTGGATACAGCCATAAAGTGGGACCACTCAAAGGCTCTGAAGTCATACATTTTTTTTTTATACACATGTGCTTTCCTAAGTGTCACTTATTTGGGATGCTGTGTAAAACATTTTGATTTAACTTAATTTCATCTGATTTTATTGGATTGTGAAGAGCTGTTAGTTTCTCATTTAAACTGCCACATAGCATTTAAATTCATTAATGGACAATTATCTAACAAGCAACAGGAATAGTTCTCTTGCTGGGCTGAAGCCTGAAAAGCCCATTTGAACCTTTACAAATGTTAGCACATTTAATGAGCTAACAGTGAGTTTGAGTTTCTGCAGGTTCAGTGGGAACTCTTCCTGATTGATGGCCAATTGGAGTTTTCCCTTCAGTCTGGGAGAGGTAGTAAGACAGGGACAGTGTTCAGAGCAGTCCACAGAGAGTCTGTCTTCAGAAGCTGTTCCTTCTGTCTCCATCCTGAGGCTGAATTAAAGACTGCCTCCCATTTCAAAGGGTTAGCAGCTGATACACATTATTTAGAGTTCCTGTAATTTTATTTACGAGGAAATTGGGGGTTTATTATATTGCATTTCAGTGTCAACTGTAATCTATTCTGTCGCCTAAACTGCCTCCTTTTAGGGTGGAGAACTAGAAGTATGATTATAGTTAGCGCTGGCCAAGACAGCACAGTGGTGTGATTCAGTGCTTGCCCAGATACTCTCCTCTGGAAAGGAGGTTTGATGTCTTGACAGCAGTCCATCCTTTGCCTCATTTATTTGCCTTTGGTATGTACGTGATACAGATACTCATGGGTTTAGGTTTTAGTTTGTCACTTTGTGTGTCTGAACATGGAGTACTCATTACATCACACAGCTGCTGAACGTCAGCCAGCAGTGTAACACGAGGCAGACACAGAGCTCGACCTGAAGGCAGAATTGGTTGAGGTGGTTTGTTTTAAAAGAGCTTTTTCTACCTTTACAAATTCAGGTTCAAAGTCCTGGGTGAAAGTTGGCCTCAATGCTAAGGTTAACCTAAGAATTGCTGGGAGAACTACACTGGAAGTGCTTTTTCAGGGAAAAAGCCACCATACTGACAAAGTGCTCTTGCTACGGAATCAGCTGCACTGGCAGAGCTGTTCATTGTCCTGGTTTAGGAACATTTCTCCCTGGAGTGGAGCGCACACGTGAAATGAGCTTTCCAACCAAAAGCATGTGCTGCCAGTATAAACATGTCTGCACAGAGGGGCTTCAGCTGGCACAGCACTGTCCTGCAGAGACCCACCTTCTCCCACATTCACACAGAGCTCTGCCAGCAGATGCCTGTGATATGTGCATGGTCTGATTTTAGGCTGAATTGCTTATTCATCTACTTTTCTGGAAGTCCATGTGACATTGAGTGTAGGTTGGCACAGTGCTGTTCACAAACCCCAGCCTCTCAATGTCAGTCTGTCCATTAATCCTTGCAAAACCTATTAATTCCTGCCTCTTAGTGCACTTCCCACCTGCTTCACTCCACAGTACATGTTCTTACGGACACTGTGAGCACACAGATACCAGTAGATTAAATTTTCACAAGTGTCTGAGTGAACTTTGGGACTTGTGCTTTTGAGAGCCTTACTTTGTATAGTTTTAAGGCTCATTTAAGGCCTACAGTCTTGTGTTTATATTGACTGATCACTTGTACAGGTAGGTGATCCTCATTAGACTGCAGACAAAATAAGCCAGATCATCGCTGATGTGAATCAACATCACCCCTTAAATTTTGATGAAACAAGCTCATTTACACCACAGTGAGGATTTGCTGCCTTATGACTAGGCCCATCTCAGAAAAGGTTTGTGTGGAGCATCTGAGCCCCCAAAATGCTGTTCAGAGAATCTGTCCCACTGCCCCATACCAGAAACTGTAGCCTCAGACAGCTTCCCCTCTTATAGCTTAAGTATATGTCATATATTTGCAATACCAAAGATGGGTGGACTATGAAGAGCAGCCTAATTTTATGTTTTCAAAGCAGCTGTAACACTGCTTGTAATTTGTTATTGGGAGTTACTTGCTTTTCAGTCAGTTCCAAACTGGGAGACAGAAAATAGATTGTTGTTATTGCATGTTCTGGCAGGGACTATGCAGGCTCTCACACAGGTTCCCTCTTCTACCTCCAGAACAGCACAAAATAAATTTTCCCAATTCTCTCAAAGTATTTACGGATCTTCCCATTTTTTGTCCGTCTTGTTCTGTGTGCAAGAAATGTTACAAATGGCTATATTTCCAGAATAATATCCTTTTGCTCATATCTGTCCTGAATACAAAGAGGTCTTAGGACTTAAGCATCAGGCCTATTGAGCAAATCCAGTGCATTTCCAGCAGAGTTTCTCCCCTGCATCAAACAGCATTGTCAGTCAATCCAGGAAAAGCTGTACTGTTCTATGCCACTGCAGAGTCATTCTCTCTGATCTGCATATTACATTTTTCATTTGTGTAGAGGAATATGCCGTGCTGGGGTTTTTGCAAATGTGTCTTGCCAGTGTCATGGGAACTTTGTCAAAACCATAGTGCTGAGGAAGTAGAGAAATCCAATCTGGGATTTACTTAGGACTTGTCAGAGTTGCTGGTGCTTTGTATCAGTGTCAGGCAGGCAGCTGGGCAGCAGAAGGGAGGGAGACAAATGATTTGGTTTTTTTCCTACTTGTTAGGAGTGACTTGTTAGCTAAAGCAAATCCTAAGGTTAGGTTGTGAGCACTTTTTCTGCTCCATTGTGCTCTCCAACTTTGGAATGGATCCTGTGATGTTTAGTTAGGAAATCTACTAACATCTTTAATTCCATGCTCAAGGCCTCTGTCACTTAAGAGGTCATGAAATTAGAGGTCTGACCCCAAGTGAGAGAGGGAAGATCAGGGGTAGTGGCCAGATGTTGGCTCTCCAGCTTTCAGAATTAAGTGGATCTGCCATTCGTGTAACAACTCAAATTATTTTCATGCCTTGGAGAAAGGTCTTTTCCTTCCCAGATTTCTAATGCAAAGAAATAAGGCTTTTTCACGGAGCTTTAGCCCTTGGAGAGTCTGATGCCTTTCTGCTCGAGCCCTCCCAGTCTCCCTCTATTGAAAGTGAGGTGATCCTGATTGGAAAGAAAATCTTCAAAAACAGGACTGGGACTTTCATTCCCTGCCCTACCCCTGCTCTGCCATGATTTTCAGGAAGACTTTGCATCATTAATGGGCTGGTTTACTTCCTGTCCTCTTCCTGCCCTGTCTGTTTAGGAACCTAGAACTGAAAATTCTCTCTTCAGCTGTAGGTGCAGGCAGCCACACAATGCAGAGTAGGGAAGAGGCTGTAACACACCTGCCTCAGATGTACACACATCTACAGGCTGCCCAATGCTTCCCAGTTCCCTGAGGAGCAGAACCTGAAACTGTGGGGATCACGGATGTTTTAGGTCCTTGAACAAGCAGAGGTTTGTCCAGTAAAACCTGAGGTCACTATAAAAGGACACTATGCCCCGCTCTAGACAGGGCAGAACAAAGGAACAAGCCTCATCTTGGCCATGGAGCAGCTTTGTCCCTGCCCCCATCAGGGACCAGTGGGATGGGCATTATATATTCCGTTTGTGGCAGGGTTTTGTCTGTCTTGGTGCTAGCCTACTACAAATAAATGCTAATAGTTGCAGATAAAGGGAATACAGGACTTTTCTTCATGCTGGACTTCTGCCTGCTCTTCAGAGGTGCTGAGCCCAGACAGCAGCTCTCACTAATTTCATGTGTTTGGTGCTTTTAAAAATTATTGGACCTTCAATATTCCCTAGCCAGCACTGGGGGGAAAAAAGTAAAGTAAGTTAATAATCCTCGAGAAAATGTACTTTTTCATCTTTCTTACTGTTTTGTACAGAATGAGGGGAGAGAGAAAAAGTAGAAGAATTGAATTTTGAAGATGTTCAAACGCCTTGATAACGTTAAGGTGTCTGTTTTGTGAGCATTGCCATGCTGTCCCAAGGCAGCCTGCCACACTGAGGGCTCGATATGAAATGTAAGGGAGAGCATTTAAATAAATAATGTGTGAAAAGAGCTCCTCCGGCCCAGTTTTTATTCAGCAGGAGGATGGATGTGAAGGAGAAGGGGGAGGGCCTGTTTCTGAGCTAAGCGGTGAGGAAAATACAGTCATTCACATGTGAAGAATTTTTAATTGGGGGAAAGGGAGGCTGAGAGCGGGCGGGACTGGAACAGGGGAGGGAGCAAGGAGGCGGCAGAGCGAGTGATAGAATGACAATTCTTAAAGATGCATTAAACTGCAGGGAGCCTAAAGTAGGCTTACAGATGAGCCTAAGTAACTGGGACAAAGTCTGCTCAGAAGCCACAGATGGGCCTTGGCTTTCACTATTATCTCCTTGAACTCACAAAGGGAAGGAGAGGTAGAGGAGGGGGTGAGGGTAAGGTGCTCTCTCGCCTCCCTCTCCCTGGCATTTGCATCGAGAGAAAAGTATTGTTCATTTCCACTCGCAGGGAGCCGGGCAGGAGAGACAGAGGGTGGGAGAGAGCAGCAGCTCCGGGCAGCTCAGGGGATCAGACAGCCCTGGATTCTTCCATGGTGCTCCTGCCAGGCAGGGTGTTAATGTGGCGTGAAAGCAGTTTAAAGCGCGGGCCTCCCCCTCAGACAGCGGGTGTCCCGCGCAGGCCCGAGTCCCCAGTGGGTGGCTGTCACCGGCACTTCGGCCCCTTAGGCAGAAATTTATTACTATTATATTTCCCCCCCTTTTTTTTTGTTAGAGCGGTGGGGAGAAAGTGACAGCTGTATTAGGGGCTGAAATACCTCCAAAAGGGATCAGAAGACATCTGCAGGGAGGGCTTCTGACAAAAACCCCTTTCAGTATGCCTCAGCAGCAGCTTCCAAAGATACCACAGCAAAGAAAAGAAGGGGAGGTTTACTGCTTCTGAAGGGCTCAGGCTCCTGCCTTTTTATTTCTCTGTTTATTTCTCTGTTTCTTGATTCCTTTCCAGCCTTTCACAGCACGGGCACCCTTCCCGTTAGCACCCCACGCCTGGGAGAAGCACTGCTCGGTGCCCATCGCTGGCATGCTCCTCTCTCGCTCTTTGTCTCCTTCCCAAATAACGAAAAGTGGAGGCTTTGAGGAAAAAAAGGTTGTCTGGGAGTCACATCTGAAGCAGTTGCTCCCGCCCGAAGGCAGGTCCTGCCGCAACCGGTGCTATTCGGGCTTGCCAGAAATATTTTAAGCAGTCAAAATGGCTTTGTACTTTTTAATCTCTCTGTCCCTAACCATCCTTCCCCCTCTCACAGCTCCCATCCCGCTCAGCTGTGGAGCTTGGGAGGGGAAAAAAAAAAGAAAAAAGAAAAAGCCGGCAATCGCTTTTATCATTAACCCATTCATCTGCAAATCCCCCTCCCCAAAGAAAATGCACATGCTGATTTGCGTATGCAATCAGCTGTATTCTTCATTTCTATAGCGCCTTTCTCATTAACCACCTCTCTCAAAGGAACTCTTCAGGAAATAAACTCGGTTAGAGATTAAACACAAAAAGTCAGCCTTCCATGTTAAAACAGTGCCATTTTTGTGAGGGAGGCAGCATTAGCTGGTCTTATCATTCCACTTTCCCATCTGCTGCCCCTTGGAGATGGGCATTGACACCCAGATCGGGGCTGTGCCAAGGAGCTGGGGGCAGCCTGCCTGTATCAGTGGGCTTAATCCTTCATTACCTTAACAGGTTTTACTGCCTGCGATTCTGATTTATTCTTTTTTTTTTTCCCCAGGCTTTGAAGCGCTCTAGAGACTAAAATGCAACCGTGTTTTTTTATTGATGCTCCAGAAGGTTGCATTCAAACCTTCCCGCGTTCTGTTTTTTTCAGCTTATCTCACCTTTCCTGGGAGCGGAGAGAGCTGCAGCAGGAGGAGCAGTGCCTGCTGGGCAGGTCAGGAAGCTGCCACAGTTAGTGGGGCTGCCAGGTTTGGCAGCTCGCCTGACTTGTATCCCCCCAGCTTTGGCTAAATAGCCTGTTACAGTGATTGCTGGCAGTACAAGCGTGACTTTTGCTGGGTTGGTTTTTTTTCCCCCTCATTTAAAATAATACAAAAACCTTTTGGGGATTAAAGCACTAAATGAAAAGGATAGTATCTTGAAGTTTTTAAAAAAGAGAAGGTTAATATTACTTCCTTCCATGTATAGAAAATGCAGATATAATACATAAAGGAAGGTGTAGCATCATCTATAGCACCTTTCTTTCTGATTGCAAATAAGCTACTGCTGAGCATCAAAAGAAATTCAACAGAGAAGCATTTTTATGTTCATTAATCCTCTATGTTGTTGTTTCGAGTAAGTTTCTTCATTTTCTGAGTTCCTGTTTTAAATCCGTACTTATTAAAACAGTGTTTGAAGCTATAAGTGAAAATTCGTATTATAAGATTTCCCAGCTGGAGGCTTCTGTGTCAGTTACAGCTGGACTGATGCTGAGTGCTTTACTGAGTACTGGCACAAAAGGGCAATTTTCCCATAAGGAGTCGAGAAAGTGGAAGAAATTACTTTTCAGATTCTATCATCTGTAAGGAGTAGTACCAAATACTGTCATTTGGTTAAAAAAAAAAAACAGGTAATTTTGAGTAGTCTCAATTACTGTAAGAAAGATAAGAAATTCCGAAGTGTTTGCCAGGGGGTTACTGAAAAACATCAGTATTGTTTAACAATTTTGCATTCAAACTCCAAAACAAAACGCAAATGGATGTCATTGTGTGCATAATCAGTATCCAGGGACATCTCATTCCTTCATGAGAGTTTGTTTTCTGTTAACTGTCATGACAAGAAGAAATTTTGCACTAGTGATTGTTCAGTCTTGTTTATAAATAGGGAATAAATCCACATTATAGTAACAGCAGTGCTCCCCAAGGCCAAGCGTTCACACTCCAGAAGGTGCTGGAGTTTTATTGTGACTCTCGCCTGCCTGTTTTGTGCTTTAATAATCGAAAACTCTTAAAAACACAAAAGTTTTTGGTAATTTACAAGTGTGAGGTAAAGCAACACTGAAGATGGATGGGAAAAGACATTGAGAGCTGCCGAATTGCCATTTGGCAAGTTTCCTTTTAATAATGCATAACTCACCTGACAGGTCTTTGTAATCCCCATCCTGAGAGCAAACCGAGGCTGCAGCTGGAGCCCGTGTGGAAGGGGCCACCACCTCATTTCTGCTCTTTACAGTGAAACTCACTGTTCCTGAACGTGAGTTACTTAACAAAAGCACCAGACTGAAAGTGTAGATTTAAGACAAAAGCAGATACCTGCCTGCATCAGAGAAAGTTGAAACATTGCTTGTTTTAAACATTTGTAAGGGGTATTGTTTGCATTTTAATTAATGCAGAAAACTATGAAAATCCCGACTGAATTGAAATAGTGTAGTGAAAACTGAATCAGGAGGAGTACAGAGGTAGTGAAGCTATCCCCTTGTTTATCCCAATGTACTGATGCTTTACAGACCTTTAAAATGCCTCTCTGACTGTTCTCACAAAGGCTTCTGGTTCTTGGGTTGCCCTTTGGCTGACCAAGATCCTGCTCCCTCACTGCTCAGGTTGGGTTTGTTGTGCCCTGGGCTTGTGATGCTGTTTGTGATGACTTCTAAGGTCCCTGGATGTACTGGGAAGCAGGGGAAAGGGGGACAGCACTCATCCAGGATGGAATGATTAGAGGAAACGGCGTCTAAAGATGTTTAGACACAGCTGTTTTGTTGGAGTGCTAAAGCTGGAGCTGCACCCAGTAAACGGGAAGCTGAGCAACCTGTGTGTGTCAGCAGAATCTTTGTTCAGAAGTGTAAATTCCCCGGAGCAAAATAATGAGTGTTCTGCTTCCACTTTTTCTCGCCCAGCAATTGAATAACCCGTGCCTAAGGGTCAGAACCACAAGAATGGTGTCTCTGCCCTGGTTTTCTCTGTAATCCTTAAATGCAGGCAGCCCTGGCCCAGAAACTCAAACCACATATGGAGAATATGACTGCAAGGAAGAATCTTTGATTTTTAAAATAGGAGAATGAAGAGAGGAAACGCAGGGAATCTTACTGCACACATAGAGCCTCACTCCTGGGTGATTCGTTGCTCATTAAAAAGACAGTGATGAAGAAGTGCTCCATTTTGTAACAAATGGGGGAATTGCATGCAACTCCCCTGCCACCTGCCACGCTCCCGACTGCCGCTCTTGTTCCGAGATCAAGGAGTGAACAAATAAAGAACACAAACCACTTTCCCTTGATGAGACAGGAGCTCTAATGTTGCAGGATCAATTGTAACAGTGAGAATATTACGGCCATAATGATCAAAAGATTTAAAAGAATAAAGGATTGTAGGGATAGTTAGTATGTTTTGTTTGGCTAACTAATACAGCTGCAGAGAATGGGCAGGCTTTCATCAGCTCAAGTGAAGTTGGGGGGATGATGCTGTGCTGCTGTTGTCTTAGCTGTACCTGTTCCTGCATGATCTGGGAGCATACGTGTCCTTTGTCAATCAGGAGTGTGGAATGAGTCCCTCAAAAAGCCTCTGCCCTAAAACACACCTGAGCACACGCTCAGGGCATGACAGGCTCTTGCATGTGTTCTCCCCAGAGCGTGGTAAGCAGCCATGGGGCTGGTTCTGCTCCAGAAGGGAGATCATCAGAAGAGGAGAGGGGGGAAAAACCAAAAAAAACATGCATATGAATGGATTTGACACAAGTTAAGCATGAATGTCACTAGTTTAGTACATTTTCATTGGTCCTTCTGTGTAGTACATACCATTTCTTAAAATAGGGAAACAAGCACAAGCTTCACCTTTGTTTTAATACCATCCAAGAGAGATTGTGATTGTTGACAAGGGGTAGGAAGGAGGAGAAGGAGGGAATTGCCACGAGGATTTCTATAAATAGAACTTTGCTATAGCAATGCTTTTAGTGGAGAGTGTTCTTGCAGACAGGCTTGTAATGAAGAGGGAGCAGATTTATTGTGCAGGACTGTCAGGCTTTCTCTGAAAGATTTGTTGATGCTGTGCCAGTGTGTTCAGTTTAATTCTGTGCTTCTGTCTAAGAATTCCCCCCTATGCTTTTTGCTTAAGATTGTCTTCTTTTTTTTTTTCTGTAGTCTGAACAAAGAAAAAGAAACAAAATATTCTATGTTTTATAGAGTTTTGATAGAATTATTTAATGTAGCTAAGACTGAAACAGTAAAGAATCCTTCATTATTGTGTGCAATTTTGGACTTATTTCTGAGAGGTTTCTTTTCCTCTCCTTTACCACAAACACTCATTTTTAATTTCTGTGGATATGTTCTTTCCCTGGGAGGCAGCTGGACAATGCTCCTTGCTGCCAGAGTCAGTGGAAAGGTTCATGCAAGTCAGCCTCATTGGCTTTTGGCACTCACTCAAAAGCAGACATCAAACAGAAGTAGAGAATTTAATTTTATTTGGTTTGTTCTTTCCTAAATTGTATCTACATCGGCCCCTGAATCTTTCTGAATTTAATGATCATATTTTAATGTTCCTTTGTCAGAAAGAACTCAAGCCTAAACATACTCGTGCTGCTGTTTCTTTCCTTTTTTCCAGTGGAAATAGAAGGCTGAAAGTCCACTCTAGAGAGTAGGAAGCTAGGCAGGATCTGCATGCTGACCTCTCCATTGGCCTCAGCCCAGCACTCAGAGCTGAGGAGAGCTCAGAGAGCAGAATCTCACTGCTGTCAGCTGGGTGTGTCATGCACCTGACAGATTCATCCCAGAATCATCCCTGAGGAGCAATTCCTTTCCCCATTTTAATCATGAAATTGTTCATTACTGTGTCCACTATGTTAGTGGCAATTGGTGAGGCCATTTGTGTTCAGAAGAGTTTCCTATCACGAGCTGTCTCTAGTCACCAGGCATATCAAGACAATTGCATTTAGAAATTGGGATGGATGGCAGCTGTTCAAATATTCCTTGAAAAGATGTTATTTTATGGCTCAACTATAAATCTCACAAACATCCTCATACACCCCTGTTGAGGAGACACAGATATCCTGCACTTGATGGCTAGAACTTACGGGTAACTGTTGCTGCCTGTCCTCTTCTGGAAGAAAAACCTGATAGTATGGGCAGGTTTACTGGTGCTGGTGATTCTGCTGTGGCTGGGCTCTTGTGGGTTGCTGAGGGTCAGAGCAAGGTGCCCTCCAATGGCAGCACCAAGACCTGTGTGAGGAGTGACACTAGAGTGTCAGATTCAGAGATGCCCATAAATAGGAAAATGGGTGCATGGGGCACTAGCCTTTTTTAGGAAAGTATTTTTATAAGTTCAGGAGTAGCAACTTCATTTTCTTGATTTTTTTCTCCCTCCATCTAGCTTGTTTCTAATGCAAGAGTCTGAAGAGAGGTGAGTGGCCGTAATCCTGGCTGCATGAGGCTGACTGTCGTGGGAGGAGGCAGCTGTGTGCTATCTCAGGATGTAGGGGAGGAAATCCAAAGTTCACCCAGAGCAGACACTCCTGTCAGTCATAACGCATCGCTGAGCAGGATGAACCTTCCCTCCTCCCTCCTGCTGGCAAACACCACAGAGGGGCCCATTGTTGCAAAACCTGTTATCAGAACAGACATGCTACAGTGGCATATTTAATCCACAGGAAGCTTTAGCAGCAGTGTGTGTATTGATCACAGCAGCTTCATCGAAGAAGGGCTGATAAATGAACATATGGGGAACATGGAAAAGGAGGCTGCTGGTTAGAACTGGGAGTGTATTTGGATCAGATTTGTAGGGCTGAGCTCATTACAGTTTCTCAGGCCTATGATAAGATGTCACAAATATAATTGTATTTGACATATCATCAAAAGGGACAGAGGCTGCTCCTTGCCCTAATGTTGACTCGCCTCGACAGTCCAGTGGCCCATAACATCTGACCTGTAATCTCAACAGAGTTACAACATTAAGTGGGATCAAATCCAGTCAAACCTTCTCAAGGCTGCTCCAGGAATGTACAGAAGTGTCTCACGAGAGGACAGTCTGTCTGTCCTTGAGTTACCATTACAGGAAGATGCTGACAGCAGCACTGTGTGGTGCTTTGCAATTAAAAGCTCCTTTAGTTAGAGCCATGTCTCAGCTCTAAGCACTTCTGACTTTGAAAGACTTTGACTTTTCTACTTTAGTCTGTCAAAAACAAAGAATGGGTTTACGTAGAGATAGAAAGCATGGTTGTAACACCGTTTTTGCCAGCCTGTTGGGGGCTGTAGTAGAAGAATTTTTAAATAAAATCATCTTCCATCTGCAGGAAGGAGGGGTGAGGTGCCTTAGTCCAGGTATGCAGAGAGCTGCCTTTTTCAGGTTGCTCTGTACTGCAGTTGAGGCAAAGAGCACTCCTTTTTCTCAGAGCTTTCAATGCTCTGCAAGAGACAGCATTAGAGTTGCCATCTACACTGCAGCAGGTCCATTATCACAGCTATATTTCCTCTCCCTCATCTTTTTTTAGGAATACCATCTGTTTAGTCATTAGCCCCATCAGCTCTCATTAATTGAGTCATGTCTCATTTAGGTTTCTGTATTAGCTTCTCATTGTTCCCTAGACAAGGCTTTTTTCCATATGCCTTGCTTCCTGTCGAGCTCTGTCCGAAGTCAGGTGTCAGCTGGAGAGCAAGGATGGGATCCAAACCCAGGCTGTCTTTCAAAACCTTGTGCCAAACTGCCAGCTTGTTTCTTCAGGGCACCGAGTGCCAACTTGTCTGTGCTGGCCCAGCCTTGGAGAGTCATGGGGAATATGGAACAGCCCTGACTAAAGAGAGAAAGCCTTCTGTGTCCTTTCCCCTTTGATTTCTCTGCTTTTCATCATCTTTGCTACAGCTAATAGGGTTTTTTTCCTTCCTCCCAATGGCACAGTGGGTGCATCTGAGCATCAAAACCCTGATGCAGAACAGATATTAAGAACAAATCACCTAGAAGGAAATGATGGGTTGCATTTCAATTAGCACACTTTGGTTACACAGAATTAGTCCTGTCACAGAACTTTATCAAGAAAGCCTTCAGAAAAGCAGGGAGGAAAAAGGAGCGCTCCTGTGTAGTTGAATTTCAGCACTGAGGGTTTGTTATAAAATCTTCTGTTTAGCTCAGTTGTTCCGGACTTATGTTTTTTTACCATTAGTTTTATTGAGCTTGCTGATTTTTATTGTTTGAAGGGTAGAAGGATTAGTTCCAGCACAGCCCTTTGAATGATTCCTTATCCTTAAAAGAGCTCAACAGGAGTGGGAGAATGTGTTAGAAACTACCCAGTTCACTGTGAAACAGATCATTGTTGAGACTACAAAACATAGGTGTGAGTTTGGAAAAGATGCCCAAGAGCATGATTTAGGAAGGTGTTGAAGTAATCAAGGCTTCTCAGAGTGACGTACAAAGAAATAAATTAGAGAAAATTGTGAGTTCACAGTTTTCTTGAATGACCTGCCTGGCTTGTATGCTCTGGGGCCTTCAGACAATATACAATCCCTAAACTTTTGAAGCACTTTGCCAAAAGAGCAAGAACAAAACATGAAGCTGCTGAAAGAAAAGTGTTTCTTTTTGCGGACATTTAGATGAAGACCTGTTATGTCTGTGTGGCTTTCCCAACTTGCTTAGCTGTCAGGTAATTAAACATTAGCAATAAATTCTTCTCCTGCTCCTGTCATTCCCATGTACATCCGCTTTCATTTTCATTTTGCTGCAATGAGGTGCCTACAACTTCTTCCTAGGGCTTCTCTTTACACCTGTCAAATCGAGGACATAGCTTCCTCCAAAGCTGTGGTTCTGTGTAGATGTCATATGTGCCGAATCTCCCAGAAACAGTGCCGTGATGAACCTTCTTCAGTGGGCAAAAATCTGGAAAACTCTTGACTCAGGAATGAAGTGACACATAGACTCCAGATTGGGTGTTAGATCGAGGCAGTGCTGAGCTAAACTATGTTACTTTCCACAGAAGACCAAAATTACCTGTGCCTTTTAATTTCACCTTCCCTCCCAGAAATGCAGTGTTGCTTTGACTTGTTTTACCATGCATTTGGAGCCAAAGCTGGAGGAAGATTTACCAAGACTTAAGAGGACATAACTCCTTGGCCATCTGTTCTAGCTGTACAGCCCCTATGCCTTGGGGCCTGGTGAGTGCATAGCAGGGCTGGACAAGTTATTTCTCCTTTCTGCATGACTATTTGTAGTTTCCACCGCCACCTCCTTTCTATTGCTGCTCTAATTAAACTCTTCTTAATGTGAAGCGGCCATAGACTATCACAAACTCTGTGCATTGGTTCATTGCCTGGCTTGTCTTTCTCCAGCTCCTTTTGATTCTAAGGGAAAATGAAATACTGAAAGACAATTTTCTTCAACTAGAAATTGTGTATATTATCCACATATGAAAAAATGTATGATCTACTAGCTCCCTGTAACAGCTTGAATATTTTATTATAAATACATTTTAAAAATAAGGTTCATAATTTGAATGGTTTAAAGTCTAAATAAGAACAAAAAAGTTGAAGTTCATAGGATAAAGCATAATTGCCTCAAAATGGAAAATTAAAAGAAAAAAAAACAAAACTAGTAGCCACTTCTTTCTTAAATGCTGGGGCTAGGATGTTTCATGCCTTTATTCACTCCTTTTCTTATCCTTACAAAGACTAAACAAAATGCTTATTCCAAACTAAGGTGTGGCAAGATGAAGCTTCAAAGGTATTGATTTCTTTATAGGGGAAGCTTGAGCTGGTTCCTAACAAGCCATCTAGCTTCAGCCTTAATTGTAAATATGGATTCTGGCTCACCAAGGTGCCAAGGTGTCCACAAACTCTCCATATCTACTCGTTTTGCAAATCAGAAGAATGTGATAACAGCGCTGAATGCACTGAAGTCAAGTGGAACAGCACCTGTGATTGAACTGTCTGGGAGAAGGAAAGAGCTGAGGGATCAGCGGCTCTTGCATGGCTGTGCAGTGCCATGGAGGCACCTGCCACACTGGGATGTGCAGTGAGCAGGATCTGCCTGAGTAACCAGCTTGCATTAACCCTTCCACAGATGCCAGAAACAGAGTTGTTAAGGTTGGAAAAGACCTCTGAGGAGACCTACCTTGTTCTTTCCCAGGCTGCCAGGCTAAAGCGCAGGGACAAGCAGGGTTATCCCAGAGCCAACAAGCTTGTGCTCCTTAGGAGGTTTCAAATCAGCTTGTCATAGTGAGCCAAATACAGACATTTTTCTGATTATCATCTGAGGGAGAGAATGAGTGGGGATAGTTGTTTGCCTGTAAGTATCGTTTCTAGGAGCTGAGAGGCTTAGTGGATTAATCTTGCTTCTGGGATGTGGATCAGGCTGAAGTGCAGGGCAGGATGATTATTAAGACTGAAATTCTCTGTCAGTTTGTTGGCAGAGATAGTTTCTCTGCATCAGGATGATGGTGGCAGAAGTGTCTCATCTCAGAGGCAGCACAGGGAAGGGCATATCTGAGCTGAGCCTGAGAACAGCAGGCAGCTTTCTGCAGCGGAGGGAGGCTGGGTTTGCCACACTGCATTTCTCTAAGTCTTTGTGCTGTAAGAATTACTTTCTTTTTCCTGCAGAGTTTTTTGTAAGATCTACGAGCATTGCAGAGCAGCACTCCTCAGTGGCCTGGTTCTGCTCTTGTTTTGGAGGCTGAACAGTCCTTTCTCTGTCCAACCAAGGCTGGAGGTTTTTCTTTGCTTTCCCCTCAAAGACCAGAAGGTCTTTTTCTGTCACATTCACAATCAGAGTGATGGTTGCACTCAAGCTGTGCTGAATGCTGCCTTGGTGCCATGCAGTTTCCCAGCAAGGAGTGCTGCTTTGGAGGCTTCCTTCTTTCTCAGTCCTCGCTAGTCATTGCCTCCAGCTCCTCCTTCTCATTGAGGAATAATGGTTTGGCCTGGAGCATTCATTGCATATTCCTAATGTCACAAATGCAGAGAGCGTGTGACTTTTTTTTTTTTTTTTTTTTTTTTTTTTGCCATATTCATTTTGCACTGTGGGAGGTTCTGGATCAGGAACTGAGATGTGAGTGTACATGAGCTGTGTGCCTTTAACACTGGCTTCAGTCGTGCTGCCAACATTCCCATTGCAGTGCTGCACAGGAGCCTAGGGGGCAGGAGGCTCTCCCTGTGCTGGGAGCTGGACCACCATAGCAGAGAGACAATCCAGTATTTTTGGTCCATCAGCGTTTCTCCTGTAAGTGTAAGATCAGCAGCTGCAGCTGGAGGCTGGCATGCAAGGACACAGGGAGCCAAGAGAAGCCAGTACTATATTCTTGTAGTGATTTTTTAATTTGAAGGCTGGTAAAAATAGAAGACAGGTAAAACTGGTACCTCTTTCTTCTGTAACATTTAAACAGCGCCCTTTTGATTTTGTTTATTTTGTATTGTAGAGTATATTCATTTAGTTTAGAAGTAAGTGGTATATTGCGTTCTCATTTAGAAATGAGCCTGTATCTGAAATACTCTGAAGAAATGTGAATTTGCACTGGACTCTACAGTAGAAAGAGTGGCCGGTTCTACCCTTGATAGTCACAGGAGCTTGTAGGCAGGTGTGTCTGCAGCCTGGGGCAGAAAATAGCTTTGTGACTGCAAGTTCTTGTCATGATATTTGTGTTAAATGTAGCCCCAGGAGCTAGTTTCTGGAAGGGTCTTCTCCAAATGGGGCCTGCCTGAGCATGCTTGTCTTCTCTCTTAGAGTGTTTTGTACTCTGGCTTCTCCTTTGGGCCAGTCCGAGTTTAGATGTTGAAGCACATGGTCAGTTGATTCCAAATGTCCGGAGACATTTCTTTCCTGCTTGCATACTTTATTTTAATTTTCACGCAAGTTTTATTTTTAAAAGATTGAAAAAAGATAACATCAGCCATGTTTTTGGCCATTCTCCTAATCTGCAGTTCATTTTTCTCCATTGGGCATTGTGGGAAAGAGATGTGTGTGCCTGACCTTGGATCAGTCCTTCCTACAAAGCTTTCGAGTCAGGAGACTTAATCCTCCTTTTCATGCCTCACCTCTGCACAATCGGGGCCAACCTTTGAGCAGAGCATAATTATGTAGTGTGGTAGGCTGGGCAGATGGCAGGGGAAAATGCATGTGAGGTATTTTGGTACTTCTGGGGAACAACCCCCATCAATTCTAAGATGATTGTTATAATTTGAGCCGTGCCTTCAGAGCTTAGAAGGGACAGTAGCTGGGTATGTGTCCATGCCTCAAGGCTTTCCACAGTCTCAGTTGCCTTTTAAAAGGCACTTTTTGAAAACTCTCCGGCACCAGAGCTTAGAAATGGCCAGATGGCACTGAAAGGGTCAAGCCAGGGCCTTGCCTGCAGCTCTAGGGCATCCTGCTCAGGCTATGCCTTGTGTTTCTGTGTGAACTGACAGGTTTTTAATCCTAGTCTACTTCTGTTTTAATGTCATATTAAATACTGGAGACACGTGCAGAATCACCTGAATGAGCGACTCTCAGAAACACATATCCTGAGGGAGCTGGAGCCCCGGGTGTCCGTGTGCCTCGTTCCCCATCACCCCTGCGCTGCCTCTCACACCCCTCCCAGCACAAGGAGACCCTCGAGAGCTCACACACTGCTCCAGGACAGGTTCATCCCTGTCACAACAACTGCAAGCAGATTAGAAAATACACTTTTAATAGGGAGTGCTGGGAATGGGAGCCAGCTCTTAAACTACTCCCTGCTCAGGTGTGTTAACTGTTTCCGTGCACAAAAAGCTGACTGCAAGCCAGGGTGATGCAGATCAAGGTGCAAGATTCATGCCTGCTCATGCCCTTGAACAGAATGCACTGCCCTGCTATAAATTTTGATTAAGCCCTCCTGAGGCAAAGAGTTGTTGAAACATATATCAGTATGCTGTAACCTGACAAACCCCTGAGGGTGACGTGTTGTACCTGAAGCACAGCATGATTAAAATATTAGGCTGACACATGTGTAATATCTGAAAAGTTTTCTGCCACAGCCATTAAGCCCCTTAACGCTGTGCTTTGGAATGTGGCCATGAGCCATAAAAATGTCTGAACAGACAAGAGGGTTGGTAGTGTCATAAATAATAATGGCACAGCTCTCCAAACATGCGGGAGCACAGAGAGAAAAGGAGGAATAAGGAGCAGAACAGGATGACACAGTGAGATTTATTAACCTTAGCAGATGTAAGATTTAAGATTGGAAATTTTCTGACAAAAAGCAAACAAAATACTGTAAGTTCTCCTGAAATAAAAAAGGGTGGACTCTGATTAGTGCTTGGTATGTCAGTAGCTGACATTTATTTTTAGCTGCAACTATTGTAAAAGATACAAAAAGAATTGAGCTGTGCTAGTTTAGTTTACTTTAGTTTGACACGCCATACTGTCACTCTGCCTAATCTGCAGTGTGTGCTAGGCAAAGGAAATTCAGATTCCAGGAACAGTGACTTCAGTGGAAGTTAATGTTTTTTCCTGTATGATGAAGGAGATGCACTGAAACACTGCCATTTTCAGGAGAAGCTGCCAGTGGCAGCATTTAGGGGATGCTGTGTGAGAAAAAAAAAGCCTTGTCCCAGTCTATTGCCTTTGCACAGAAGTCACTTTGTGAGCAGCAGAATTGATGAACCCCTGTTTCTCCAGGAGCTGTGGCCTGTGGGTTGATTCTTCAGTGTGGCAAGATTTGGAAAACTTTGCGTGAAACTGGCATTGATAGCAAGCCTCTCATGCAGAACCTTTGGTGTCTGACAGAAAAATGCCCTCACCACTGCTGTTGCTGTAGTCTTCTCTGGTGTCTGCAGCTGTCTGGGGATGGCAGCAGCACTGGTGTCAGTGAGTGGGAAATGCTCTGAGGGGAAGAGTTGAGAGCTGTTCTTGCTGTGTCTGTTCTTGCTGCCGTGTTGCTGTGCACAATCCTGTTTTTAACCAAGTACTCTTCCAAATGCTGAACAAGGTATTCCAAAGACTCAGTGCTGCGTGGGAGAACCAGCAGTGTTGGGACACCTTTCCTTCAGCACCGTTCACGGCCAGGTGTGGGGAATGCGCTCAGCTGGAAACAAACATCCTGCTGTGGTGCTGAAGAGCTGTGACAATGGCACGGTGAGCAGCGTTGGCACCAGCTCTGTGTGCAGGGGTCTGATCTTCCCCAAGAGCTGAGATGAAATCATCACCTCACCTCCTCTGGACGCTCTCTGTGTTGCACTTGGGGCTGTGTCCAACTTCCCGAGTATCAGGTGGTTGTTACATGGCTGCTTCAATTTGCAGGGTTGCAAATAGCCATCCACAGACTTGGAGGGGTTTGTGGACTTTGTGCTTGTTCTTGTTTATTCAGTGTGACCTCAATCTCTCTGTATCTTCCTGTGCTCTGTTGCACATATGGATGCAGCTTGGAGACCAATATCTCACTGACAGAGTCAGATTGCACTAATTTAATCCATTTATATAAAACAATGTGACAGGATAGTTCATGAAATCCCTTGCCTCAGTACTGCTACTTCACATACTTGAAAATACTTTGACTGCTCTGAATGATATGAAAAATAATGTTGACATTTCGCAACAAATTGTTATCTTCTCAGCTACAGGCCAGACCTTGTGCACACAGGGATGGACCCGGAGCCAACCTGCAGAGCCAGGAAGGCTGGTACAAAATCCAGGGAGCTTTTAGTAATGCCAGTAGAGGTTGTAGACCCCTTAGAAGGGTTTTGGGGATGCTTTATGAGGAAGTTACTTTTATGCATTATAAACTGAGACCTTTAGGAGAAGTAGGTCAGAGAGAGTTGGAAGTGGTCACAGGAGCGAAGCTTTAGAAATGGTGAACTCTTCACCTCCAGATAAACTGGTTTAACCACATGGTGACAGTCAGGCGGGTGAACTAACCCACAGAACCACAACACCAGACTAAAGGGAGGTCTGATCCTTCTGAAGACAAGGTAATAACGTTAGGAATGTCCCTTTGTTGTACTTCATGCAGCAGTACTTCAGTCTTTTAGATGGCAAGGGAGGATGTTTTTCTGACACAGAAATCTTTCTGTGGAAGGTGGTTCTCAGCTGCACCCCTAATAATGAGACTCTTTCTGCCTGAGCGACTTATTTTCTTAAACTTAGGTTTTAGTTATTTGTAACAGGCAAACCAATGGTTAATGTTACTTAAAGTTTGAGAACTTCAACATGTTTGGTCTTAAATTTCCTTTCTTTCTGCAAAGTTTATGAATACAGTGCTGTATATATTGCTTGATGCCGAGTTCCAAATGCATTATTAATGCTTCATTTGCTGTATTTTTGCCGTATTTTCTGCAGAGATAATTTTGTTCTTCTTCAAAATACTTGTTTTATATTTGTTTTCACTGTCCCTGCCTCCTTGCACTTTCCTAGCCTTGGCTCAGGTCAAGGTGCAGTTTGAGAGGCTAAATAACAGGACTCTTTGCTAGTGCAGTGTCAGATTAAAGTGTCCCCATTAAAGTGTACATTGGAAACCATTTTGGAATTTGTAGATTTGAAATACCAGCAGACAAAGGCCAAGTGACAAAGAAAAGTGAGGCTGGACTTCAGAGAGATTACGAACTTTTTTGCACGGCAACATTGATAAAAGCCTCCTCCCCGCATCCCTGTTTCTGAGGGGAAGCAAACAAAGCCGAGCTTTTTAGCTCTGTCTCTGGAATAGAAATGGACATCAGAAGCCGCATGTAAAATAACCAAACCAATATACAATTGCAAACTTGGATAATCTCTTTAGCCTGCTTTCCTCCAGTAAGCGTCGGCTCTCTGAATCACTATTGAGAGCCTCAGAAAGCACCCCCGGAGCTGTGCTGCGGGAAACTCGCTTTTCCTGACTTCCAGGCTGCATTTCTTTTTTTGTTTTTATTCTTTTCTCCCCATGCCTCCCGTCTTTGCCTCTTTCTCTATTTTTGTCCATGCAAACATTATAAAAGGCCTAAAAGTGGATAAGTGTCTGCTTCTAGTGTATTTAAGAGGGAGTACCATGCAGAGAATCCCCCAAGACAGCTGCTTTGGTTCCAGGCCAAGCCGGCATTAGTGCTAGAGGGATTTAATTATCATATATTAATATACAAACATAGAATACATGATGCATTTATCTGTTGAAACAGACTTTAACTTTGTTTATAATTATTATTCTTTGCATTTATACACTTTCACCTGAGAATCTCAGTATACTTTGTCTGCCTTTAGGCATGTTCAAGATGCTGTGTGAGGACAGGGACCTTTAGAAAGCCTCTGCTCTATATTTAAAACTTTGGGAACAGGCTGTTTGGTGTATGCACACAGTGTACAGCTGTGAGCTTGGGACACAGTTCTGGGGTGTGGAATTACACAGCAGAGGAAGCTCTGGTGGTATGCAGAAGCAGCATCTTTTAATTTCAGAATGCAAGATAGAAGAGATACTAAGCTGTCATTAGAGAAACAGTTTATGGAATGTCCTCGTTCTTAATTACAGATTTCCTCTTGGATTTATTACATTATCTGGGTGCTTCCCTAGCATGCACTCAGAGAGTTCCTGTCTCTCTGTTTTCTCCTTCTTGTTATCTAATTATGAAAATTGATTTTAATGCAGCAACTAGACACTAAGTGTATTTAGTGAATGCAAGTCACGGGAACAGTTTCTTACTGCTAATACAAACTATTACTGAGCAGTTCTCTGAACTACAAGTAGTTATTAGAATCCTAGTTTTCCTTGTTTTCTACTGAGAATTTCCAGAATTTTACTCCATACAACTAGCAGTGTGTACAGACCTCACCCAGCCCAAGGGTGTGTTAAAGGCCCATGAATCTCAGATGTTCACATATGGCAAGTGCTCTGCTGTCACCTACCCTGTGGCAACACATGGCTCATTCCCTGTGCTGTCAGCAGCCTCCCCGAAGTGCTGCCCTAAAGCCATGAGGGGGAAGAAGGGGAAGGCTCCCTCGAGCACTCCCTCCTCGAGCACCGTTCCTCTGCTGCACCATTTCCACATAGATCCATCAGTAAGGATGCTTAGGAAAATTTGAAGTTTACAACCACAGATTCGAAGACAAAATAATTTCTTGGGGCAACGTGTGGGCGAGGTGGGCTGCTCCCCTTCCAGCAGGGCTGGCAACCTTCCTCTTCTTCTGGGAAAGAGAAACAAATTCTTAGCAACCAGATTTCACCAGGTGCAGTGAGTTCACTGATGTCTGGCTACAGCAGCAGCCAAAAAAGGCAAGGGATGCAAACTCCATCATCTCCTCACTTCCTCCCTGCTCTGGCCCTGCTCAGGGCTGCAAGCACAGGGCAGGAGCAGTGTGTCCTGGCTGCTGCCCTGCTCTGCTGGAAGAATGGGGAGCCAAGGGGAGCCAGGGACCACACAGACCAGCCTTGGTCATTTTATAAATGCATATTCTCATCTGCAGTTACTGAGGCTACATTTATGGCAAAGTTTTGGATGAGTCTGCTGTGGGGGAACTGCTTGAGACCAGTTAATGGGGGATTTAGTCATTAAGGAAGATCCATTGCAGTGCTCTTTCATGGGAAAGAAATACATTCAAATGCTGCCCCTGCCCCTTCCTGCTTGGGATGGATGTTCAGAAGGTCTAAGCTGAAATGACAGCTAATGCCTTGCTGTCCAAGGGGCAGATGAGACTGCTTTCCATTCCCCACTCTGTGCATGCCTGTTCCTTTGCACTGCCTTAGGGGTTTGGTTGGCATCTCAGTGAGTGGGTTTGCCTCACTAAACTTGGAAAAAAACCCCAATATTGAAAAAACAGTGGGGGTGCAGATTGCACCCTGACTTGGTGTGGTTTTGCACATAAAAGTTTGATGTGCTGGCACGGCTCAAGGAGACATCAGGTGGGTGCTGGAGCAGGAGGAGAGGGCAAGACCTCATGTACCAAGACAGGGAGGGGAGGGCAGCATGGCTCCTGCTGGCAGCCACAGGCTCTTCAGGTGGCTCAGCTCCTCTCATCAGAACATGCTCACAGGGTCCCTGCTGCCATCCAGTGCTGCTCTGAAAAAATGTCGTGAATCCCAAGCTCCTTTGACAGAAGTTGCATCTCCCCAGGGCATTAGTAAGGGCAGTGCTACCACAGCTTGGGACTGAGTGCTCTTGTGTCCTATGAGTCTATGAACACTCAGTATACTCAGCTCAGGTACCTTCAGCTGTTATTTAGGATTTGTGTGGGCTTCCAGCAATAGCTGACCCTTCTCAAACTTCCCTTTGTGTCAGAATTGTGTTTGCAGTCAGCCCTGCCTGTATCTGAGCAAGATCGACTTTTTTAAAGGTTTTGGTGTTGGCAAAACCCAGCTTCAGCATAAGGGGAGTCCCATCTCCTGAATGCTGTATTTTTGTAGTATTAGGGAAACAAAAGCCAAAGTAGTTGAGAATTCAGCTTTGTATTTTTCCCAGCTCCCACTGGGAGGAAAACAGTTGTCCACACAGTATCTTCTAGGGGGTCATGGTTGCAAATGGGTGCCATTATTATGGGAGTCTTTTCATTAAAAGCCAAAAGGATGGGATCTCTCTCCATCACCACCCCAAAGCTCTGCTTTCCCTAAAGAAGAAAACCCAAGACCCCAGGCAAGTCAATTAAGCATTGTATAGACCTGTCAGACAGATAAGAAAGGGAAGCTTTGGCCACAGTGAGGCCAAAAGAGGGGAATGGATCCCAGAAAGTCTCTTGAGCAGATAATAAATAGCCTTTATCTGGGAGGTGTGTCTGTGTGTGTTTTTTGAGGAGATGAGATGTCAACCTCCCAGACTCGCCTTCTTTGTTGGGCAGACATTCACTTTAATTAAAAACCTCCAAGGGAATGTTAATTGGCCTGGGTTGAGGGTGGGAATCATTACTTCATCCTCTCTCTCGTCCAAACCCATGCACACACACATGCAGGAACACACATGCTTTCTTTTACAGCACAGAGAAGCAGCAGCAGCTGGTTTCCGGCAAGGCCCCCCCTTCCCCAACGTGCCTGTTTGCGTGTCACGGATTGGGAAAGGAACAACAAGTACATGTGGGGCTTTGATTCCTTCTTCCTGAGAAGTGAGGGAAGATCTGCCAGCTCCTTGTGTCCACCTGAGAGCCCTGTGCAGACGGAACTTTGCCGCCAGGGCCGCAGCCACAGCCAGCAGCTGCTTCCCCCAGCATTGGCATTATGTAAAGTGGAGCTGGACACACTTGGCTAATGAACATTCTTTGGCTTTGTTCCTTTGAGCATTGTTTTCCATTGGTTCATTTTTTCGAATTAGGTCATTTTGTCCCATAGTTCGGATTGGGAAGCCTCAAGTGAGCTTGCAGAGACATGACAGGGCTCTGTATCCCATAAAACCTTTGCTTAGTTTTCATTCTTTTCAGCTTTTCCAAGATGAGTAAAAACAACCTTACCCAGCTTATGTGCTGGATCTATACATTATCACAGTGTAACCTCTCCCCATCATCTGTTTTTTCTTTCCTATTGTCTCTCAGAGCAGTAAGGGCAGTTTCTTAGGAGTATCCTTTGGAAACAGCAGTGGTTGATGGTCCTGCTGTCTGAAGTCTTGGACTAATGTGAATCACAGTTTCAAAGTTTTTCTCTTTCCAAGCTGTCATCTTGTTAGTACCAGTTATTGTTGTGACTGTAGGTTTTCCTAAAGCTGTTTAGTTTCAAAATACAGTGATTTTTTTCTCACATCTATTGTGACAGTTTGTAGAAATAAACTCCAAAATACAGATAATAATTGAAATTTTAAAAAACAGAGGCCATACATATGTATATATGAACATAAGGTGCAAGAAAGTACAATTTGTAAATCATAACTGAATTTTATCTAGCGTTTTCCAGAATGGCCTTGGGTTTGAAGGTGCTTAAGCACAGGGATGTGTGCTCATACTAATTCACTCTTACTCAGGGCTAATGTGCGACTTCAGACCATCACAGCTATAACAACAGCTCAGTACTGAACTTCAGGCTTTTTATATTGTTAACAGAGAGAGAGGCTTCTGTTTGACATGCTTTTATCACCTTCCAGGGGAGTCTTTCTCTCCTTTGACTGGCCAGGAAGGCTATACCTGTACTCCCAGCACAGGTAATCAGAATCAATGTCAAAATTTGGATGCCATAAAACAGGAGTACCTGTGTTCCAAGGGCTGAGGCCTCTGCAAAGCCAAGGAGAAAAATGAAGCCCGTTCATTTGCCCAGAATTATATTTAAAAGGAGTGAAAACATGTCAGGCTCTTGGGGGAGGTAACACAGCTGCCTTGTATTGCGTTCTGGAATGTCTTTTAAAAGTGACCTTTTCAAAGGATGTTCTTGTGCTCATGGCTTGTACCCATTTTTGCTCCTAGGTATTCAAGCATGAGTGTGATTTTACTTGATAATTGAAAGAGTAGAGCTATTGAATTCCTAACAAGGACATCCCTTCTCAAAAATTGCTCATTAACTGTTGGAATTTTAAACTAAATACTAGAGCTTTTAAGGAGCCTAGGTTGAAAGGTCTTCTCTGTTACACAGCTTTCATTCTCTTGATTCACGTGCTGTGGTAATTTTTGGCATTAGCACGACCTTTCAAAGTAAGCAAGGCATAAATCTGTATTATACATAAGAAGCAGGGGGAGAAAACTCAGCAAAACAAGAAAATCTCAGAACCCTGTATCATTTAAGCTTTGTTTATTCACCCTACAAAGTGTGAGCCCCAAGTGGTCTCTTTGGAACGTCTCAAGGTAAGAAAGAGAACATTTTAGTAAATCATGCCAGCTTCCTTCATGTTATTGACTGATCTTAAAAGATGGATGACAAGGCTGGAAATCTTTTCAGTCTCTGGAAGAGCTGCAGGTTTGAGCCTCCAGCAGCGCAGCAGATTGCACAGATGTGGTCCTTAGCCGATTACTGCAGAGTGCATCTGCCTCGCTGCCAAATCTCCTCTTCTCGGGCCACGTTTCATCCCATCCCTATTTTAGTCATAGTTTAGTTCTTATTAGCACCTGATATCAATTATAAAACAGGGAGGAAGTGTCAGCATGCAGTTAATTGTCACAAAACACTGGAATTAAACAGCCACGTGGCTATGGCCAGTGCTACTCATGACAAATACATTTTGTTTCCCACAGGTTTTTAGCCAGTTCTTTTAGTGCCTGTGTGAGCTACAATAAACAGTACAGTGGTAATGCATCAGAGATAGGCTGGGCTAACACCAGCTGTGTAACCTGTACACTCGATGCTGTGTAACCTGTTTGCAGGAGAACTTTAAAATCTGTGATGTCTTTCACCCTCATCTGTACATTCAAAACATTTTGATTCTTTTACAAAATTTAGACAAGAAAGAGAAATCCTTTAAGTGGACAATTAACAACAATTCAAACAAATTTTCAGGCTGACAGACAGATTAAGGGAAAGGAAAAACACTGTGAGAAACTAGACTTGGTCCCACTTTTCTGGAATAATCAGTGAGCCTAGTCTCAGACTCAGTCCCACATGTGCTGAAGTCAAGCAGGTGGCTCCAAATCAGTTTTTGCAGGGTGAGACACTTTGATTCTTTTTATTTGTCAAGTTGCATTTGTTCAGTATTCTAGTGCACAAGCAGCACTGAAGGCAAGTTAAAGGACATTTTTAAAGTATAAAACATAGGAGGCCTGCATAAATGTAATTTTGAAAACTAATTACCTCGAAAACCACAAACTACTGCTTTGGCTACTCTGGGTATGTCTTTTTGTTGTAGAACTGCCTTAGAAATTGCTGGTTTTCTTCTTTTTTGGACTACAAGGTCAACATAAGCATTTCTTCCCACAAACCTCCCAAATCACTTCAGTCAATCAACAAATTGGGTCTGCTGATGCACAGTTAATGAAATGGGCTAGGGTGCTAATCTCTTGCCCAATAAAAACCTGAGATTAGGTCCTAGCTTGTAAATCACGTTGGCTGGAATGTTTGTAGTTCTTTCCTAGAAGCAGCAGCATCCAAACAAGGGATGTGTGGGAGGAGGGGAGCGCTGGGTCTGGGGTGAGAAGAGAAGGGAAGATTTGCTGGTTGCTTTGGAGCTGCACTGACAGATGCTCTCGAGGAAGGTTTGCAGGCAGCCAGGAGAACTGTCCTGCATCTTGACTGAAGTCAGCCCACTTGCAGTGTTGAAAAGAAGAAGGGAGGCAGCTTGGTGGTCTAAAATAGCTGATTTGCAGCTATGGAGGAGTTGCTGAGTGTCCATGTGGCAGGACAACACGAAGTTGTCTATAAAATGGATCTTTCAGCCTATGGGATGTGTCGACACGAGTAGGGAGGGACACTTGTGGAGTGCAGGTGGTTTGCCTGGAAAAATGTGCTCACAGAGAGTGCAGATGGCCAGGAATCATGCTAGGTGATAGGCAATTTGTCATCTATTTATGCTTTTTAAAGTATATTTTTGTAAAATACGGGAGTTAGCAGAAGATGATCCTAATGACTCCAGTCTGCGATTTTCTCCCTCTATTCCTTTTAGGAGAGCCCATCAAACACCAATAATTCTAATCTTTTACAAGTACCTAATGGCTCCCTGCCAAGAAAGGTTTTAAGAAATAAATAGGAGCTCTTAAGGCAGTGAATTTCAGTTTTGCCTAATCTGTGCAAATTGATGAATTAAATCCCTTTGCATCTCAAACCCACTTTGGTGATTTGCATGGTGATTATTTCAGTTTTCATAAATTTTCCCTAGTCATTTCCTGTCATTTCTCGAGAACAGACATCTAGTCTCTGCTTGTGTAGTATGTGGTGTTTAAAACTTGTCTGTACATATTCAGCTATTGCATGGCCACAGATAATGTATGTAGATGCATGCAAGACACCAGAAAGCTCAGCTGGCCCCGATGAATGTGCCTGCAATGTCTGCGTGTGCGTCCTCTGCAAAGAGCAGAGGCAGATTTGGAGCTACAATGAATGTGATTCAACAAGCAGCGACTAGGTTTGGCTGCCCTGCCTTTGTAGAGGCCTTAGTGGAGGCTGGTTGTGATGTATGAATCCTGCACCATGCACCTGGAGAATGTGTTTAGTAAACTACATTTTATGTGTAAGATGCAAGACTGTGCAGTACAGTCCAGCTGCTGGCACGCTGAAGTGACAGCTGAACAGATAAGCCAAGAAAGATTCTTCTGTGTTCTGTTCCTGTTCCTTGGAGTGCTCTAGTGAAGTTTAAATGCCTGCTCTGCTCATGCATTAATTGAAAAGCATCCCTTAAAATGCAGCTTCTTTGCCTTCTGGGGCCTTCACACAGAAGTTTTGTCACGTAAGTCTGTCCCTCTCATACAGCCTCTCAGTATGGCGTGAGCTGGAGAATATTCCTTTATCTTAGAGCTTGTCTCGTCCTCATTTTGGCACATACAGGCACAAAAGGGAGTATTCCTGATGCATGTGATGTTTTGGAATACAAGGGTTACAGTGTACCATGGCAGTCAGTTATTGGTTCTGGTGTCAGGAGTTGTAATAACTCACTTGTACTATCAGAAAAGTTTTGCTAGTCTGAGATGGAGTCTCTCCACTGCAAAAATAGCAGATTTAAGTACCAGCTATGGAATTACTGTTATTGTATCCTTAGCCTTAATGCTTTTCCATTTTCTTTCTCATCTTCTGTTTTCATGCTTCTCTGGAATGCCTGTTTATAGAAGCAGTGCCTGTGTGTTTTGTAGATGAACAGTCACCAATACAAATGGAGCTAGAGAAGTTCATCATGTGTGTGTTTCTGTCTGTGTGCCTATGCACTTCACATGTTCAGGTGAATTAGGAAGTGCTTTATCCCAGTTTTATGGCAAGGACAGCATTCTGAGAAGCTAATGGTAGTTGCAAAGGTGAATGAAAAGCCAGTGTCAGAGACAGGATCAGAACCAGGCTTCCACGCTCTCTGCTTTCATCAGAGTTGCAGAAGATCAGCCTAGCAAGGACAGGAGGTCTCCTCCATTCTGATGCCCCCAGGCAGGATCCATTCAAAATAAACTGCTCATGACAGATCTTCAGCTAACTTCTTCTTAAAGCTTCTGACAGTGGAGCTTCCCAGGGCCCTGCCAGCAGCCACTTTGGCTGCTAGCTGGGTATTTGCCCACAACACTGTCCTGTTGCTGGGTGTTGCCTTGCCCTGCACAGGATTACACAGCAAAAATACAGGGCAAAGTGGGAGCATGGGTTGGGTAGATGACTGCCTTTGGTGTGTCACCCTGGAAGTTTAATAGACTCTTTCTGTGATGAGATGCACTGTGGTGCTCCATGTTGTGCTATTTCTGAGTCTGTTTAACAGAGTCTCTTGGGTATCTGTTTAAAAATTATGAGCCTGTTTCTTAATCTAGAAAAGGGAATGTAATACTGTAGCCGGTGGAGAGTGGTCTTGCTGGAAATTCTGCATTTTCTTGGTAAATGCTTAGAATGTTATTATCTCATATGTTTGGTTGGACCCATGGAAAACTCATGTGTAGGGCAAGTACAGCTGAACTGCAAGGACGAGAGAGACCCAGTTTGTCTGACTCTGAAAATCCCAAAACCTAGTGGTAAGGAGGCATGGAGTTTCGTATGATGTTTTTTGAGTTATCTTCTGGTTAGTAACTAACTCATTCTTTTCTTAATATATGAAATGAGGCAAAAAATAGTGTGATTCCACAAGGTTGGAGGATGTGAGGTTCAAATTAGGGCACAGTTTGAAGATCTAATTATTGGTGGCTTCGATGGCTAACAGTTCCTTTGCTGCCCTCTCCTTTCTCCCCGCCTCCCACAGCTACTGGCTCCAGGGCTGCACGCTGAACTGGATTGGGAGAGCAGTCAGGGCTCCCTTCTTTGCTGGGTTATTTTTAACTTGTCTCAGTTGCTTGATCAAGCCCAGCATTTCGTCTCCATGAAGCAGTTGTTCTGACACTGCTGAAGTGAATGCTTTGGGGGTGGAAAAGAGCTGTGCAGGGCAAGGATGGATGGTGGGAGCTACTTCAGTTGACCTTGCTGCCAAAATAAATGTAGATCATTCTTCCACTGGAATGCAGCACAGTGGAGAAGTGCTGCCTTGAGAACGCTGGTGCACAGGCTCCCTCTTCACCATTTAGACTCATTATGGAGAGAAGAACAGTTTTCCCTGCAGTCCCCCAGCAGAGAGTTTCCTCTTTAGCACGAAGAAGCCCTTTTAAGAACATTAGCTGAGCTATTACAGTGATGAGGATGCATGTAGGTCAAAGTGGTCATTAATTCGCATGTCCTCATTCCTCTGCCTCTGTCCTGCCTTTGGCACTTACTGTCCACCAAGTTGTCAGGGTTTGTTTTTTAATGTAGATATCTGTTGCCTGGGCACTGGATTAGGAGCGCCCCAGTTTATGTCAGGCCCTGATCAATCTCTAGGTAGGAACATCTCTCGAGGCCGAATGTGAGGCTGTGACCTTGGAAGGAGAGTGTGGCTGTTCATTATCTTGCCCCTGAGCTGAGTCTCTCTCCCCACGTGTGTAATCCTAGAGTTTGCGTATTTCCCATAGAAGAGATTCCACTTGGCCTTTGATGTCACCTCAAAAATATTTATGGAGGACAAGTCAACTCTTTTATACAGTGAGTGTTGCATGTACTCAGAATCAAAGTGTAAATTATATCTTTCTAAATGTGTGCACCTACTCTTGAGTATCAGAGCTGCTCTTAAAATACATACTGCTCATGAAGCTCTTTATTGCCCTTATGAAGGAGCTAAATGTCAATTTAGAGTAAGATCTTGGTAAGCCTTATATATGAGAAGGCTTTTTCCACCTGTGATGTCCTTGCCAATGTTTATAATACCACAGTATCTAGCAATTATACTGGATGATTGGAGTGTACCCATAATTAATTTGCAATGCTGAGTGCTGTTACACCGGTTGGTGGAGGTATCCTGAATATTCCTAAGGAGGACAATGTTATGTACAGGGGCATTTTAAACTGGACTTCTCAATTTGCAAGAAAGAAATGCAGTTGCTGTAGCATAGTAACTACAGTTAGCTATAACTAAGTTAGCTGTGCCTTTCCACTGCAAATCTTTGCAGTATTTTAAAGCTCGCCCTTCCCCATGGCTGCTAACCACCAGTCCAAGACAAAGGTGAAAGAAGTTACAAAAATGTGACTTTGGCAGTCTTGGTAAAGGATTTTATGTCTCTGTGTGTGAGATCCATCGGAGTGTTCTGCATCCACCATGTGTTGTGTGTTCCCAGCAAAGCATGAAACTTGTGGTGTGAACATGAGGAGTGCTTATCCTTCGTAGGCAATTACATAAGGGTGGCTTTGGAGCTGGGCCTTTTATTGGGGCAGGCTGAATTTCCACTCTCATCTTGGTTTTGGACATGAAAGCTTGTACCCCTGAAGAGTGATTTGAGAGGGCACAAGTTAGGGGTGAGCAAGCCAGCAGAGCAGCACTAGCCCCAGAGCCTGAGCTGGGAAAAAGGCAGTTTGTATGCAGGTCTGTGTGCCTACAGAGCTGCAGGAGGAGTGTTGGGGAGGATAAATGCACTTTACAGCTCATAGGGAACATTCTCTTCCACTTTCTCTTAGGATTATTATCTGGATTCATAATTAGCCTAGTGCAGCTTCTAACTTGATAGTAGAGTGGATTTTCTTATGGCTGAAACAGCACTCTGTCCTTCTGTCAGCGCATCTTGACTGCAAGCTATTGCTTAGTTTCATTGGAGAGATTTCCCCAGTTTAGCTGCTTAAAAGCATTTCTTAGGAGGCTGCAGGATTTCACAGAGCCATTTGTCTGGCATTTCTCAAACAGTTTGCTTCCTGTTGATAGTAAACTGATGTAAAAATGCCAGAGTTGTAATAAACCTTGTCCACTCGTGCACTGTAGACCAGCTTAAGATTTGCTTAAAAGTCACTGGAGCTGTGCACCAAGTGCATATTTTTTCTTACTCTTTTTATTATTTTATAGAGGAAAGGGCAAAGCCAGGCTGAAGGTCAGTTTATTTCTTCCTGCAGAAAGGTGGTGTGTCCTTTTTGTGTTTGCCAGTGTTTAGTTAAGGGATAAACAGACAAGAGAACTGGCTTGCCCCAGAGGACTGTGGAGCTGACCCAAAGGCATTCAGATCCCGCAAAACTATTTTGGCAAGGAGCTGGCCAGTAGGGACTGAAGCAGGAGCACGCTTCTCCTGCTGGCATTCACCTAGGAGATAAACATGGGCAGTAATAAACTCATCACAAAGGTCCATATGCAAATGCCTAATGCTGGAAAATGCAAAAGTGCCACGTATGAGCATAGATTAGAACTGTTCCTGACTTCTTTGGCCAAATGGTTTCATAAGGCCAACAAGATAGCTATAGAAAAAATTGACCTGAGAGAACAGACAGCACAGCCATCTGTGGTGCTGTGCCTGCAGCCAGCCCTGAAGGTGAGTGAGGGAGTGATACTCCTCATGTAAAAGTTTATCTCCACCCATGAGAGTTTACTGTGAATTTCACAGGTAGGGATGCAAAAGATAAGGAGAATATAGAATTAAAGCAAGGTTGTTCTAAGGGTGTATAATCACAGGTCACCCAAATCTTTCCATCGAGGAAAGAGGGTAAAATATCAATAGTAAATACACAGGTGGATAACTAGGCCCTTCTGGTAAAGTTTTAGCCACCAGAATAGTGCACCTTGAATGTTCATAGAAGCTGTGAGGTGGAAGCTACCCATTAAGTCAGAAGCAAAATAACACAACACTGAGGGAGGGCTTCCTGGAGGAGCAGCTGGCATCAGCTGGTCTGGAGACAGAAGCTTCTTTCTGACATGTTCAGAAAAGCTCTTGCTGTGCTGTGTTGTGTGTTAAGGTGAGCTGTTCTCCAAGCAGCAGCACCTGGGTATGGAGGAAGCCATGCAATATTTGTCAAGGAGTAAAATGTTCCACGAGGATGTGGTTACACTGCTGCATTCCCTTTTTCCTGGGGGAAAAAAAAAATGTATTGCAGTGGTGGAAGATCAAAATAGCCCTCAGCCACAGACCTGGCAAACATCTATATATATGGTAAGCATTCTATGTTGAGGCTAAATAGTGAAGCCATTTAAATGCTCTTTTCTTGGTAATGATTTAATACCAGAAGATGCTGCCAACACTGCAGTCTGGCAAGGAAGGGCAGAGCCAAAGCTAAGTCCCAAATGTTCTCTGTGGATGTTACTTGGCAGGGCAGGGTCACTACAATAGTGAGTTCTCAGGTTCTCCTGAGCTCCCTCTGGGAAAGCAACCGTGAAGGAAAGGGAGAGAGAAAACAGGCTAAGTTTGGTCCTGGAGAACACCAAGGCAGGGCTTCCTGAGACAGAATGCTGGAGAAAGGGGAGAAGGTGGAAGACAGCCACACTGGGTCAGGCCACATCCATCTTTTCCTAGTAGTAGTTAGAAATGGTGCTCAGGGATGACCAAGAATATGTCAGGCATGTAGGATACCTGCCCCTAACACCCTCCCAGCCTCCAAGAGGAGTTTTGGTCCTTCTTTTTACCCTTTGTGTGTTCAGAGGGGAAAAAAAAAATTACTTTTTGTAGATTCTTGTGCACTCCTCCCTTATTTACAAAAAAATATTGGATCCGTATCAATTTTTCATGGAAACAAGACAGGAAGGCTTTGAATTTTGCATACTGGTTGGGCTAAAAGGGCAACAATATGATGCATTTTAATACATGCACTTTAAAATTCTTTTAACAAAAAATATCAAGTAAGCAAGTTAAAAGGATGCCAGGGCTACTTCTGAAGCTTGCGAGATAGTTAAAAGCAAATAATTTAAAACATTTCATTAAAAATGAACCCAGAAGTTTTTTGAAGCTCGACATTTTGTTCTGCAAGCTCAGCATATTCATTAACCTCCCAGTGAAGATTGCTGAACAGCTGGATCCAATTTTTGGGAAGATAATCATGAAGAAACTAGATTAATAGTCTGCAAGTGAAGCAGTTGGTGATCAGCTCTTTCATATGTAGCATGTTGTTAGCTGTTTGCCATGTGAAGATGGTTCCTGCTGTCCCAAGAGGAATGAGGCCGTATCTCGATGATGCAGATATCAGTTCTCCTGGGCTGTGAACACAGCAAGGCACAGATAAGCAAGATTGCTGCTGTCTCCCTTTTCTCTTTTCCTATCTCCCTATTCTGGATACATGCCCTCCATGACCCATGTGCATATTTGCTGCAAGGGAATCACTGCCCTTTCAGTATCAAAGACAGGACATTTCTGCCATTCCAGCTAGTGCAAAAAGGCTCCTGCTGGCCCAGGTGAAGATTAAGTGCCTTTGTCTGGTGCTTTATTGTGATACAGACAGGTGAATGTAAAGGATGGCCTGTCCCTCCAAAGGCACAGCCACAAATGAAGCACCATTTAGTGCTGGCTTGGCTCTCACTTGATTTAAGTGACAAAACTCTGAGTTCAGCAGGAACTGAACTGGGCCAAGGCTGAGCACGTCCGAGTCCCTCATCAGGCTGTCCTACCACCACTCTCATTTGTCACTTGCTTTGACTTTTCCACAAGAAAATCTGAAAATTTTCTTGTGTTCTTCACTCAGTGCCAGCCACCTTTGTGGAAACCCAAAAACCTCTCTGACCCCGGCTCCCACATCGTGTCCTTCCAGCAAACTCCTCCAGCAGGGATATGTATTTCCCTGCACAGCCCACTGCTGCTCTCACATCCCTGTGTTCAGTCCAAACAAGTGTGAGACAGCTGTGCCTCATGCTCTCAGTCTTTCCCTGGCAGTCTCCAAACACTGCATCCTCACTGAAAAGTGCCCTGGTTTGGCCTGCATGCAGCAACTTCATTCAAAGGAAACAAATACTGGTTTGAATGCAAATGTAGGGCTCGTATCAGTGATGTCCCCACTCCGTTCGTGTTCGAGGAGCTTTCTCTCAGGTATGGGACAAGCCAACAAAAATGTAACAATAAGGCAGGAATTAAAGCACGTTCATTTTTGCACAGGGATTGGCACATCCTGCAGCCACCTGGTTGCTCTCTGCTTTGCCTCTTAGCTCACTCATTCTCTGACCTGTGAGTTTACTCCCACTCAAGCAAAGAGCTGCAGAATAACCTGGCAAACCTTAGGGCTTGATTTTCCTGGCTAGGTGAAACAGGAACAGGTTGCAGTTGTTTGCAGTGTGATTCCCAGGCAGCTTAGCAAATGCCTTTTTTTAAAAAGTCCATCATCACCAGCATTCACTGATCTTTCTGTGTTCTACAATCCCCCAAATGATACACTGGTTCTTACCCACTGACATTCAGGCCTTTCCTGGGCAAATGTACATCCTTGTATAACTGCACAGGTTTTAGGGATAAACTGCTGCAGTAAACCTTTAGGTGACATCCTGTTGATGTCTTTGCTGCCAGATGCTCTGAGCTCTCAGCTAAGTGACAGGGTTTGATACAGGATACCCCAAAGCTGCCTCTTCCAAACCCACCAGTGTGGATGAGTGCCAGTCCTCCGGCCAGGACTGTGGACCCCCAGCTCCAGCACTGCCCCACTGCCCCGTGCACACCCACAGGCACATCCTCCCAGTGCACTGCTCCATCCGTGGGCAGCAAATGGCTTAAGCACGTGTCTGAGGTTAAATAAACTCTTCTTACCCTGACTGGGAGCGGGTCTGGGCCCAACTGGAGTGTTCCTTTGAGTCAGCGTTGAGAAAATCCTTTTTTTGTTGTGTCCCCCACTGGTCCCATTCCAGAAGATCCCTCATTTTGATGGAAACATGGAGCAGAATAGGCCATGTCTGACTTCCGCCGTGCTGGAAGCCAGCCAGATCTCTAAAAGTGTTAGTCCTTTTCTTTATGGCCTGAAAGGAGTGTTTGAATTAAGTGACAGAGCTAGGTAAAGAGGCAGAAGGGTTTTTTGTTTTCCTTTTTACTCAGACTTTCAGTACATGCTTAAAATGTGACATTCTTGTCTGGTATTTTCAGTTTAGACAGAAAGTGGTTGTTTCTTGGGTTGAAAAACCAAATTCCAGAAAGAAATAATGCTTCTGGCAGAGCAGCCTGCATTCCAGGGCATGATTTCCTCTGGTAACTAGTCCAAGAGAGTCAGTATTGGCTGATATGACCATGACTGCATGTATTTCTCATTACTTTTCATCAAAACTTGCCAGAAAATTCATGGTTTGGTGCCAACAGATCACTCTTCCTTTCCATATATTTTTACTGTCATCATTCACTAACCCCAAAAGTCTCTCTAAGGAAAAGAAAGAGATGTGATGCAGCACACTCATCTCCTCTCACTGCCCACTGCAGAGGGACAGAAGCTGACAGATGGAAAGAAGTCCTATAGCAAAAAAATGGGAGGTTCTTCAGGAATGTGGGTTTGGGAGTTCCTTGCGGGATCAATATTTTCTGGTGCATAAGAAGACATGATTCTAAATGAGGTCATAAAGTGCAGGGTAGCTTTGACCTTTTCTTTCTGTTATTTCTTTCTGCTTCAGCTCTGAGCAGAGCCTCCCTCACACACGGTCTAATTTTTATTTGTGTGCCCTAAATTACCTCAAAATGTGTTTTGAAAATCCTCAGGCCTTTCTCGCTCTCCTCTTGTGTTTTGGCCCCTTCTGCTGCACTGTAAACCTGCAGGTTTGAGGGCTTGCTCTCAGTCCCACAACACGTGGAAGAGTGGGATGTCTCTGTGCCTCTTTGGCCTGGAAGAGTCCTGAACTGGAATGAAGCCTATTGTGACCATAATTTGTCAAAGATGGAAGAATGCAGCTGCAGATCCCAGGACAATCGATGACAATAGATCCCAAGTCCTGAATTCTCCAAGTGGTTAAGCACATTTCAGCACATCCCATCAAGCAGCTAAACAATTTCTGTGTTCTCTGTCCCTAAAAATTATTTAATTTTATCTTTCTGCATGAACCAGTTTGTGATGAAACGGCCAAAAATTGATCCATAAAGGGTTTTTTGAAATTCCGCCTGGGCATCTGTCACTTCTATGTTCAATAAAACAGCTGTGAGTGATCCATAAATCAATATTACATTCACAAGTATTTTACAAATGAGGGATGGGAGATAAATATATAAAGATAAAAATGTATATAAATATAAAAAAATTTAAATATAGAAGTGTGTATATGTGGTTAATCATTGACTACACTGAATTTACCTGTAAGAAATAGTGCTTATATTGCTATATATTGTACACAGAGGGAAATTATGTTGAATTTCAGCAAACTGAGTTGGATTAGTTGAAATAACACACAAGAATCAGCAGCTAGTATGTATGTTTATAGCAGCATTTCTAATTGAAGGCTTTTTATATACTACCACTGTAGAGTTTTTTCTTATATCTCAGCTGCTGAAATTGCACTTTCACCTTGGACTCCTGTTATGGAGCGGAAGGAACTTGTTTAAAATTTGGGACTTATTGTACAATAAAAGCTATGACTGTGCAGGTGTGTCTGGAGGTGGAGGCTCCTAACTCATTCCATACTTGGCCTGGCACTGCTGTATATGAATGTGCAAAGAGAAGACAGTGGGGAATCTGATCTGCCTAAATTCTCAATAAAATCTATACAGCAGAGTAATCTGAGGGAAAAAACTCCAGTCCCTGCTCAGGCACCTCTGTCCCCAGTGGTGTGGGTAGACCCATCCAGCTGATCAGATTTTTTCTATTCCCTGATCTGTTAAATTAAGAGGTTTTGAGAGCTAAGTGACAGAGCTCCTTAATTCCAAATCTGTTACCAGCAGCAGTGCTGTCACCACCTGTCCTGAGAGCTCAGCTCTGTAGGCTGCCCTCTGTGAGGCCACGGGGCAGCAGAGGCAGCAGCAGCAGGGCAGGCAATTTGGGGGATGCTCTTCTGCCCCTCTTCCCTCCAGCTGCACCCTTTGCTCTGTCTTTGGTAGGTTTCTGTCCTCTGACTGGGATTTCAGAGGCAGGGTCATAGAAGGGGGCTAATGCATTTGGGAATCATGGAGCTGCAGGTGATGAAGAAAGACTCCCAAAGAGACAGCTACATGCCATCCTGCAGACCCAGGCAATTTGGACAGTGTTAGAAAAACCAGCCTTATTTCTCCCCCGTTTTCTCCCTAACATTTCCACTTAGCAAAAGAAGACGAAGTTACATCAAGTGAAGTGATTGTTTGGATTTACACGGCACCCTGGATATGGACTAGGTGCTTGCTTTACAAGATGTGTGAAGCACAATTTTCAACTGCTTCCAGCCTAGGGACATGCATGAGATGTGACAAGCTCTGCTGGCCCAGAGGATGTGCTGTGGGGATATTCCAGGTAGGGAAAGGAGGATAGATGGAAAGTAGCTCAGTGCTGAATTCCTGTCTGCCAGAAATTAATCCCTTGAGTGGGTGCTCACTGCAGCTGCCTGCAGGAGCTTGAGCTTGCAGGTGGGAAGAACAAAAGTAGATGAAAGGCAGCTTCTTTTTTTCTCTCGCTCAGGTGTGATGCAGAATGGTTTGGCCTGACTCTCAGCAATGATGCTGAACCCAGGAAAACATTACACAGCTCTCAAACCCCCATCAATTTTTTTTCCAAATAGTTTCTTATTCTAGTCCATGTTGGCAATGACACGTCAATCCCACCACGCTCCAACCCCAAGTTCTTATCAGGGCTTTCCTACTTATTTATTTTAGCTTTTCTTGAAGTTCTGTTGTATGGCAGAACTCCCTGTGAAGGTGGCTTTTGTCAGAGTCCTGACAAAAGGCAAAGGTCAGACACGGCAGTAGGTGAGGTTTGTGTTTAATCTTTGCTGCACTAGTGCTGAAAAGCTGTCGTACCTTGGGCTGAAAGCTGCAGAGTTCTCTTAAAGACAGTGTCTGTCTTTCTATTTCTCAAAACATAAGGGGTTTGTAGTATCAGGTTTGCAATTTGTAGATTGCTTCAGCATTCATTTAGCTCCTATGATGATGTGCTCTACTGAAACACCAAAATTACATGAGATCTCAAGTGAACAGTCCATCCCCTCTCAGGAAGGGGCCAGAGCACATGTGGAAGACCTGCCAGAACCAGTGAACATGAGGCTCAAACTGAGCATTAGCCCTGTCAGCTCTGTATCTGGTGGTACTGGTTTTTTCCCGTTTATTTATCATCATTCTGAAGCTAATTTGGAAGGTAATGATTTAATACTGTCAGAAAGCGTACAGAAGGGGAGGAGAGGCCTCTCTAATTGTGTTTTGACATTTTTGACATCAGCGATTCTTTTGAAGGAAAGAGAAAAAAGAAACAAAACAAAATCTGTTCAGTCAAGATTCTTCTGCTTTTTGTTTTCTTTGGCTAAGAAAAATCAGGTTGCAGAGAAGCTGGTGCTGCATAACCAGAGCTTGCCTTCCAAGCAGTAGTTTTTCAGAACCCTGTTTTCATCTAAAGGCAATTTTACAGAAATTTGCTCTCCTGTGAGTGTTCACTTTGTAAATGATACAGGACTTTATGTTGTAAGGCCAACACCTAAAGCAAGATTCATTTTCAAATCCCCCTTTATTGGTCTTTTCACTGTTTCTTTTTTAATTTTGAAAGGAAAATAGACCATTTCCAACCTTTTTTACAGTTACTTACCAAACCTTAGGACTGATTCTGTATTCGTGCCCTGTAACAGAGGAAATCCTGTTTTGCTAGCATGAGACAAAAAGTGACAGAAACAGTTAAATCCCAGATCTTTGTGGGGAGGACAGCTTGTTCTTCTTCCTGCTGCCCTGCTGGAGTTGGCGGTCCAGTGTTGGAAGGATCCAAAGCCACAATTTCTCCTCTCTGTGTATCAGTGGATACCTCTGAGCTCGTTATAGGCAAGCATTACAGAAACCTCTGGGTCTGCCACAGGGATGTCTTGATAGATGCCACTACAAAGCCCGTTCCCATCTCCCTTCAGCATGCCTAAAAGGCTCTCACCACAGATTTCTTTCCCATAGGTGTTCAGGATATTTTTTTTCAGCGGCCTGGTGAGCTTTAACACAACTTTTTTGTTGGGTTTGACAGGTAAATGAGAGCACAAGCGTCCAAAGTGGTTTTACGAATTACATTAAAATGTCTAAATTTTCAAAAGATCAATAAAACCTGAAATCTCCCGAGAGAAGTAGGGCTTTTCCCTAGGATTAGCCCCAAATGAAAAGGCCATTACTGTTTGAATATTTCCTCAGTACGTCCTAGATGTCTTTTAAAATTTTGATTGAAAGTTAAGCATACAAGTTGTTTTGAAGGGCCTTTCTGATCAGTTGTCAAGAAGGTGAGTTAAAAGGAATGAGTGACTGAATTTGAGCAAAATTGAAGCCTTGTGGGATTTCCCACAGGTGGGTTCTGAAAGAAATCTGAACTGTTCCATCACCTGTGGGATGTGGATATGGAAGCGACTCACAAGGTGATGTACAGAGAGCACAGCCTCTGGTGCTGCTGCATGGCAAACAACATTTAGAGTCAAGCATCATTTCAAAGGGGAATGAGAAGAAAAAACACTGAGTTTTGTAATAAGCTGTCAGTAGTTTTCTGAGCCCCAGGAAATGGAGTAACACCCTATTTCCCCCCCATGTCTACAGCAAGGCACCCCAATCCAGCCAGGCAAAATGAATGAGCACATTTTGTTACATTCACTTGCTGGTGAAACATCATGTGAATGAAATTATTCAACCCCACGGCTGTTCTCAGAGCACTGTTTGCATCGCATAAACTCCTGAGTTTTCAAATCTCCACAAAATGATGTGCATAAATTATTCAAGTGGCTTGAATTTGTCCTTACAACTGAGTTAAGAGTCCACCATCTGAAAAGCTGGGTTAATATGCAACATGACACAATTTCTTCATAATTTCGCGGTTCCTTAAAAACAAAAGCATGAAGTACAGACAATACACTCTCAAGTCATTGCTTTGCTCTGGTTAAGGCAGAACTTAAAGCTGTATCCTGTCTTACTGTCATGAAACATACTGAGAACTCATGGGAAAACTTCCTTCAGAAATCTGAATGTCTTTGTTGTTTGTTTTTTGGAGGTTGCTGGTTTTTAATGGTGGTACTTCCATTTCCTTTATGTTTAAGAATTTGTACCTCCCTGATACTTTGCTGACAGTCCCACCGGTCTGTGAAGAGCTCACTTCAGCAACGTGCAGCTTGCTCCTTGCTGAATACAAACAAACAGTACTTCAGTGCATTGATGATGGAGGGGTATTCCAGGAAAAGGGGCTGGGACAGGCTTCTGGTGTGATAATCGAGCAGGGACCTTCTCTTGCTTTACTCTTCTGTTCAGACCTTAAGAACAGTTTGCCATTTGTAAGATTCCAGAAATGATTGTCCTGGGAGAGAGACAAAACTCTCTCTTGTTCAGCTGGCATGCCAGGGCACATCAGAGCAGTTTTGTCCCGGAGGCACATTCTTGAGCATTCTCCTCTCCCTGCCCAAAGCCAAGAACCAGGATCCATCCTGCTGTAATTTCCTAGACCACTCTTTCATGCTTCTGACTCCAGCCCTGAATGAGATGTCTCGTGGAGCAGTCCAGCCTTTGTAAGCTGGCACGCAGAAGCTTAGGAAGTAGCTCAGTTCTGCTTCCATGCATGTCTTCACAAAATTAGGGACTGCAAAAGGCATTGTGACTCAGAGCTGTATTAACAGCCAGATGTAGGAACTTTAAAGACAGGCATTCTGCAGATTGATCACAGCAATGCTATTACCATCAGTGGTGTGTAAAGTGTCAACTGCAGCTGTGTTGAATTATTCATTATTTCATAAATACAGTGAGGCTTCCAAGGGCAAGGTTTTTAAGATCCATTTGAAAAGTGAAATGAAAGCCCCTGTAATTAAAAATCATTATTAAACTTCATTTATTTAACTTCAACTGTTTCCTATGTGATTATTATTAAAGTTATTATATTTATTGATTTTCCTACTCCCTTCCCTTTCTCTGCCAGCTAATGAGAAAAAAGTGGTTTTGAATTAAGCAAATAATCTTGCTCTCCCCAGACAATTGTTCTGTGCTCTCATGTTGACCTCTGGAAAGAGATTTAGTGGGTGATGCTCTTATTTTTGCTGATAGGAGACACTGTGCCCATCAGCAGAAGATAAAAGGAAATAAATTAAAAGGAAATCTGAGTTTTGATGTGCTTGCATCTTAGACCCTTAAAACTGTCGGTAGCTTTGGAATGACTGGAATCTGCCCTGGGCTCAGCAGGGAGTGAAGTGCAGCAGACAGAGAGCAATGCTTTCTTGTTTAAGAGCGAGCGCTGGAGACAGAGTGCATGTCCAATTCCATACAAACCACATTATCTTCAGCTCATCTCTAGTAACAGAACATATTTCCATCAGTACCATGCCATTTGAATCAAGAAAAAGTTACAAATCCCTTTGATACCTCAGCGGTCTTTACGGCCATGCCACAGTGCTCTTGGGATCAAGGCTGGGGTATAAATAGCTGCTCTGGCTCGTGTGGCAGCACCAGAGGAACAGTGATGATGCTTAAAATACAGCCTGAACTGAGCTCCATCATGGCAGGGATCACAGTTTGCTACTCCTTTGCAGCTGGTAGGGGATGATCCAGACAGCAGCAAGGATGCACTGAGAGCAGCACGCCTGGCCCAAGGGCTCCTGGCTCCCCAGCCTCATCCAGCCTCTGCTGGCCATTGTCACAAAGGTGGGAGCAGCCAGAGGGAGCTCTGTGTGGTGGGGACACAGGCAGCAGGGTGCTCACAGTGCCAGGTCTCAGCTGCCACCATTTCTTACCCTTCCCTCCTTCCCAAGCCCCTCAGCACTGCCCCTCCTTGCTTGGCTCGTGGCATCAGCACCAGCCAGCCCAGGAGCCAGGCTGAGGCCAGGGCCAGTGAGGGCTCTGCTGCTGACAGTGTAGTTGTGTGGGCATCCACCTCCTGGGTGTCTTTAATTATGGCTCTCTTGGGCTTCAGCTTTCCTGCCTGCCTTTTGGAATTATTAGTCTTTGCCACTTTCTCAAGGATCCTGCAGGGTGTTTTTACAGATGTCGTCAAGGTTCCTCTGACCCTGCAGTAGGAGATGCTCTTAAGATGTTGTCACAAATGTTGTTGCCTTTATAAGCATACATGTTCACAGAGCTCTTTTAGTGTTTGGCCTGGAAAAAAGGACTAGTAATTCCATTTTTCCTTTATGTGTGATCTTTCAATAGTGCAGTATTGTCCACAGTTGGAGGCAAAACTGGAGAGACACAAAACATTACATATTCACCTAGAAAATGGGATCTTTTTGTGGAGTTAGTTGTGTAGGACTCTCCTTATGCTGATTCTGTAGTGCAGCCTCAATATTGTGCCTCCAAGCATCAGAGTGTCTTAGTGAGAGTAAATTTCCTTGATTCCTGTGCTGTGTTCCAGGCCCCACGGCAGAGGACATGTGCTCCATAGCTCATTCCAGCTCCTCATGGGGAAGTTGAGCTACAGGGCTCTGCTGAGGCAGAAGAAAAGATAAATAATCTTGTGAAAGAAGTTCTTACAAAACTCCCCATCCCTTTCAGACACCAGCTGCTTTTCCCCCAACCCAGAGACAAGAAACCACCCAGGGGCAGATGTCGGTGGGAGGGAGGAGCTCTCAGACCAACCCTCTGCCCAAACTCCAGAGCCTTTGGGGTGTGCTGCCTTACAGGGCTCGCTCTAACAGTTGCTGGGGTTTTTTTGAACCACTTTCCACCATTCTCACTGCATCCTTGTCAAAGATTGACTCTGAGTGAATTCAGTACCTGGATGAGTGTCAGGGCAATAACAGACTGCCTGTGAAGGTTTTGGGGTGAAAGTCAGACAGAGTTCGTGCTCCCACTTACTTCTGTGACCGCATGAAATGCATGTCTCATTACTCGTGCCCTTGCTCATTTCTCATTCATCTTTGCTCAGTAGTTACTGAGGGGTGAGATCATAACTGGAATTCATTTAGAGCTGTGTTCTCTCCGCCCTGTTGGGTCCTTCAGCACAGTGACTTTATCCAAGATTTCATTTCCTCCTGTCTCTTTTCATAAACAGAAAAAAGGTGGATGGAAGAATACTCTGGCAGAAACGCTTTGGCAGAAGGCCCTGGTTTTCCTCATAGCCTCACACTGAGCGAGAGTGAGCATCATCACTGGAACTCATCTGCTGCCTCCCCACACGTGTTGGGGGCCAGTCTGCAGCACCCAACTCGGGCCTGGGTGAGGAGAGGAGGCTCACTGCTATCACAGGGTATTCCTGCCTGGAATATTCCTGGAACTGCAGCCAGGCACAGCATGCTGGGCTGATCAGCTGCGAGGCAGCACCTGACCCAGCTGGAGCAAGGGTCTCCTTACATCCTTTCAAGGCTGGGATGAACAGGGAGCGCATGTCTTCTTCCAGCCACCACAGCAGACACATTTGCTGTACTACCCCAGCACATTTACAGTTGCTTTCTGTATTTGTCTGTAATCTTTTTTGTTTTACATCATGACCTTAATTTCTCTGGAAGCACAACTCCTTAGTTGTGTGCCAGGTAGGGTCAAGTATTGCAGCTCAAGTGGAAAAAATAGAAACACTTAAAAGTTTTTTAATATTCAAGCCAGCTTGATTTTGCTTTCGCAGAAAAGGTTCCTTTTAGGATTTAAAAAAAAAAAAGCTTTTCATTTTTATCATCACTGAAAATGGAAAACATTACAAAAATAATTCAAACATGCCATGCCAAATTCATTATGTTTATCTGCAGGCACTGGGGGGAGGACACAGGTGTTGTGAGAAAGAATTTCCCATTTACTTGGGTTTTTTCCTCTGTTCACAGACACTCATGTCAAACCTTCTACCACAGTGTTGGAGCACTGATGATGAGGCAGTTAAAGGAGTTGAGCTTGCTTCCTGCTTGCTTCCTTCAGTCTTGCTGGAAACCTCTCAGTCTAATAAATTCCCCAGGAAATTCACAGATTTTCTGGCTTTAGAACAGTCTTTGTTTCTTTTCTTGCAAGTAATCCTTCCTTTCCCTTTTCTGCACCTTCATTGCACCAAACCTGTGTTGTTTTATGGATTTTTGTTTTAGTGTTAACAGGTCTCCAAAGCCTTTTCCATTGCTTATGCTGGAAGTAGCCTACTAATAGAGGGAGAAGGGGCTGGATGTTAGAGCTCTGCCTGAGGCTCTGGGATAACGTGGCAAATGCAGTGGGCTGGGCTGGTACCACGGGGAACTGGAGCTCTGCCAAGGGCTTAATGCTGCTGAGTGTGTGCAGACAGATCCATTGATACATATCCTACCTTTTCCCTCTGCCTGCACCCAGGACTTCTGGTGGAGTGATGTGTGTCTCTGTTAAATTTCGTAGTACATAAAATATCTTCCTGTTACTCCTTTGATGACGTGTCATGAAGGAATGCTGGTAAAAGATCATTTGCATAAATCTTTGAAATCTTTTTCCACTGACAAAAGCACTTTGTGTCACCCTATTTCATTTGCCCCATTGTTTTTACTTTATCGTTGCTTGGAGAAAGCAAACTAAATTGAATTAAAATCTCTCTTTTATTTTTTCCTCCTTAGCTGGCGTGCTTATAGTGAAATACAAATCTAACTGTGTATTTTCTCTCTCTTTTTCTTTTCCTTTTCCCATTTGACCCGGATTTGTCTTTTGATGGCTTTGATATCTCTGTGTGATCCTGTCTGCTTCATTACTTTAAAGGTAAGATTATTATTTCCTCCGTCAGTATTCCACACGTTTCAGAGGTACAGAAATATAACTTGAAAGCTCTTTGGGGAAGAGGTTGGTACGGAGGCCATTCAGAGTGCAAGAACTCCAATTAAGAAGAGCATTTTATATTTAGTCTTCCCTAACCATTGGCTGCAAGTAGGGATGCTCCCAACAGAGGAGGCTGGATTTTCCTGGGCAGCACCCCACCACAGTGGACATAGTGCCACTGTGCCACTCCTGCTGCCACCCAGCTCTGCCAGCTCCCCCACCACAGCTCAGAGGGGGCATTGGGGCAGCCTTGACACAGCAAATCCGCCCAGGACTGCAGGAGCAAGACACAGTCACTTGATGTTTCCCTTGACACACGAGTTCCAGAGAACTGGGACTGTCAGAGGTGGCTCAGTAATTTAAAGATCACATGCATCAGCCTGTTTAAATGACAACGGAGAGAGGGGATGCCAGTCAAGAGCAGAATACACAGAGAGGGGTGTCCAGAGACAGGCAGGGACATTGTCTGTCTCTGAAAGCTGGCCGTGTTTTCTTTCTATTGCTCTCTTACAAGAATGCCTTTGGTTCGCACTGCATTTTCTGCCACTTGGGAGTCTGCCAAAGTCTGAGGTGAAATATCTCCAAGCCAGTCCTTCCCAGAGCTTGCTGCCTTTTCATGCCTTTTCAGTGCCTTCTGTCCCTCCGGAACCAGGACACTTAGGAAAAGGAATGTTTCACAGGCAAAATTTAGAAATGTGCAGACGTTGGGAGGCAGGGCCGTGTATTTTCTGACAATTCCCAAGCTCAGAATTCCACTGAAGACAAACAACAGCAACTGCAGTAAGAAATTTTATTTTAATGAGCACTTTTATCTGTAACCAGCAAGTGGCAAATAGTGAAGTCCTGATGCTTCCCAGCTTGCACAGAGACAGTCCTGGTCTATGACAAATCTGGAAAAGACTGTTATTTTTCCAAACTTTATACTTCCCCCACCTCCCAGAGGTCCAGAAATACATGCTGTAGTGTCTGGGTCATCTCCACAACCCTGCAAAGGCCTGGCTGTGTTCCAGAGTCTGAGTGACAGAGGGTTGGACCCAGTAGCCTTGGGCCTCTCTCAACAATGTTAGGTTGCCTTCATTTACATAGTGACAGTGGAGTCACAGAAGACTCAATGAATTTAATTAGTAGGAACTGGAAAATGTGTGTACTCATTATGTAAAACATGTAAATTTAACCCTTGAAATGGAATTTTCAATGACTCACCACTGTGGCTGGATGCCAGCGCCAGAGGCAAAATGACAGAAACTGCAAGTGTGTCACAAGAAATTAAATCAACTATATGAAGGTTCCTGGGTTTTGTTGAGGAGATGGTTGTTCGTGCCCAGTAGAGTAGAGACTGAAAACTTGTTAGGAATGTTGAAGTTTCTCCATTAAAATGGGCTTTGAAGTGGGATATGTGTTTATAAGAAAGCTAATTGATAGAAGACCAGAAAAACATGGTAGGAGTAGAGGAATCATATGCTGGATCTCTCCCAAAGAGCGTGCACAGAATAAAAGGCCATCATAAACATTACACAGTGGTGGCTACTGGAGGTATGCTCAGGGCTCTAATGAGTGTTGCAGTGCCAAAAAACAGCTGAGAGGAAAGTTTTTACTCACCCAGTCACTGCAGATGTTAATTCACAGGCCCTCAGACAAGTTACATGTGGCTGGATTATCACTGTGGGATGCCCTGGGGTCTCATTCGGCTTCATTGTAGAGGATGTGGAACAAAGAATTTCCTGGGGAGCTTTAGAGTATTGTTGTCAGTAAGAAGGGAAGGGACTTAACCCTGGGACTGTTGCTGACACTTCCAGATGCCATCCAGGAGCAGGTGTGTAGCTGCAGCTCTTAGGAATGTGCACAAAAAAGAATTTCTAAGGGTCTTCTCAAACTGTTGCCACTGTTAAAAGCAAAAGGAATGTCTCTGAAGAACTCTGAATATTACACCTGTCATGTGGTAAATGGTCCTCACAGGCTCTAATTTTTCTGTGCTATCCTGGGCTCAGCATGAGGATGAAGCAGGGTGGGAGCACAAAGGAGTCTCGCTCTCTGAGGGTCCCCGGGGTCTGTGTCTGGTCTTTCCTGGCTTTCCCACTCAGCAAGTCCCTGTCTGACAACAAGGCACAGCCTAACCAAGGCTGGCAGGGCTGGGAACTGCTCTCCAAGGGGTGTTTTAATCTGCTGATGGTGTGTTTTAAAGAGGAAGAGTGCAATCAGGGAAACATGCCCACCACCCATAGGAAGTAGAGCCAGTTGTCATGAATTCTTTTCTGTCCTTGAGCATGGCCTCAGTTTATTTATTAATTTACTCCAAATTCCTCATTTTTCATTATTTATTTCGGAGCTGCTGCTCTGAAGTTTTCCTGTGCTCTCTAGGGACCATTTGATGAGTGGCATCACTCTGCTTTGGAGGCTCTTGCTTATCCTGCACTTCTCTCCACAAACATGCTGGCTTCCAGAAAGGGCTGTGTGCTCCAAGACCTGCAGAGAACAGCCTTTCCTGACCCTATTTCCAAATGTCACCATCCAGGGATTTCCTGTGCATACTCCAGAAAGAAGTCATCAACATTTTTCTCAGAGACAGGCAGTAAATGTAGATGTGAAGCCTGGCAGGCCTGAGACAGAGCCAGACTCCCACCTTCAGCAAAGCCCACCTCATGGAGCAGGGAGCACACCTCACAGGGCAGGTGTGACACTCCGAAACAAAAGTGCTGAGAGCAGGAATTGCTTTCATTCAGAGACAAACTGCACCCTGATTTGTCTGTTCCTGGCCTGGCTGTCCATACCCCCAGCTCTTTGTACCTGCCTGTTTGACCTAGCAGCTCGAGGTGAACAGGTTCTTAGCCAGGAATGACATGAGTTCAGATTTTTTTGTACTGTGATGCTGCTTTATTTTCCAAGGTTTGCAGCCTGACAGCCCGAGGCAGTTATTAGACAAGGATGCTTGACTAGATCAGAGTCCGAGATTATTCCGGTCTGGGGTTACCGTGTCAAGTGCTGCTGTTCGCAACAGTAGTTTGAAGGATTTAACTTCTTAATACCCCCAGTTACCCAGGGAGTGAGCTGTACTCGTTGTGGAAATGCTTGCTCATGCAGAACAGTGTGTGATTTTATGTCTGTGATTTACACCGTGCTTCAGACGGAGTGGAGAAGGTCATCAAGGAAAGTTTAACTAACAAGGATAGAGAAAAGGTTATGAGAAGATTCTTACAACATTTTTCATACCTAGAAAAAGTTCTCTTCCTCTTCCCAAGCCTGTCCCAGTGCTCCAGCAGAGTTATACAGGCCACATATGCTCTCTCTCCGATTGCCATCCTCTGCTGCAAATCCTGCAGCATTCTGCCCAGGAGTTTTCCTGACTCTCTCTTGGTTTATCATTGCTGCCAACAGGCAGCCATGGCAGAGCAGTGGAATGCATGGTCCCTTCCTCTCTTGACCCTTGTGCAGAGGGTACCTGTGGGAGTTAGGGAATTCTGTCTGCAAGCTGACGAGGCTCCTCCATAGCAGCAGTCTGCCCTGGGATGCAAGGATTTAAGGTGTCTGAGTGTGACTCTGAGCCCAAAGAGCTCGCCTTAGCCAAGATGACACATTTGAAAGTGAACTCAAACTGTGTGAAAAGGACCACAACTGACAGCAGTGGAGATCAGGGACAAGGAAAATAATTTCATCAGCATTTTCGCTGACTTGAACACTGTAGGTCTGACAGTTGTCATCTTCTTTAATATTACTGGCCTTGCACTTCATGTAGGAAAGAAAAAATAGCCAAAGAGAAAAACACATTTAGGGAAAAAGGGTGAAAACCTCTTGGGCAGTGAAACAGTGAGTGCAGAGCACAGAGAGGGAGAGAGAGGGGGACTTGGCCTGTGTCACAGCACTGCCAGAGCAGTCCGCACTTGGAGGGAGAATGGGCACACTCATTTGTGTCACAGAGCTTTGAAAAAAACGTGGTTTGTGGAGTGAAAGTCCTCTCTAAAAGTCAGAATGCAATTATCTTTATGAGAATGTAGCTTGGAGGACAGCCACATACTGACCTTCCCTCCTGCCAGCCAGCCAAATTAAAATCATCAAAGCTGATGGTTGCAAAGGCCTGTGGGCTACTGGACTCCCCAACCTGGAGCAGCACCAGCAGCTTGCCACAGGTTTCCTCAGAAGGTACCACTGCTGCACCTCCCAGCTGGCTCAGTGGGGGAAGTTGGGCACATCTACCCCTCCAGGGATTTTGGGGAAACTGCTGCTCATGGCCTCCACCCTGAGTGTTTGCCCTCTGGCCTGGAGAGTAAATGATTTACACAAAGACAGCTGAGCATTAACTGCTTCTCCATTCCTTCTTTCTAGTCTGGTTTGTAAGCAAGTGACCTAAAAATAAAGTCACTGCCCCACACTTGCCATCTTGCAAGAATTCTGTACCCAAGGAATACTTGGTTTCAGAATTTTGGCTCGTTTTTCCAGACCTTCTTACAAACATAGCTCTTGCTAAAATAGGAGCTGCCACTGCTAGTCAGCAAAGTCCTGTATTCATCTAGTTCCTGACACACATTAGTGGCTGCTAGATGATAATGAGGTTTTGTTCATTACCCTCCTCCATCTGATTAGAATTCCTGATCCAGAAGCCAAATGCTGCAACATCTCATTTTCAGTCCTGAGCAATTTCAAGTCCTTGTTTCTCCGGGCAGCAGAATGTGAAATTTGTCCAGAATATCCCTGTCAGTATTTCCATCATTATGGTTGCTTCATTTATACTCTTTTTGAGAAAGTCAATCTGTTTGCTGAGATGGGGTGAGTTTATGAACACTTTATACCCAAACAGCAGCATGGCCCTCATCCTAAAAACATCTGAAGGGGGCCAGGAAATATCAGTGGGGTCTGATGCCATGATCCCCCTCTGTGAGATGTACTCTAGGTACACAACAAGTATCCACCCAGGAGCTGTGACCACATCTCCTGCACCTTTGAGTGTAGCATTCACTCACTCTCCTCAGTTCTGGTGCCCATAGCTGAAGAAGGCAGAAAAGAAATAGGAGAGGATTCATTGGGAAATTATGTGAAAGAAAAAGACTGGAAACCAGGCCTCCAGAAGAGGCTTAGAGAGCACAGGTTGTTGGGTTCAACCCAAAGTCTAAAGGGCCATTGATCTGCAGTCTCTAAAGAGAACAGCAGGCTGGCAGCAGACTAACAGACTAAAGACAGATGAAGCTGGACAAACACAGGCTAAAGATTGTAGAAAACTCACTGGATTGTACTAGGTTGAGCACTGCTGGCAATTGCTCAATTGAAATAAGATTATTTCAAGAACACATGCTTAATTCAAGGAAAAACAAAGTCATAGGAACCCAATGGCCCCTGTAAGTCAGAAGTCAAAATTGCAATAATCTTCTGTGGTTTTGCTTTCTGTGAATGACAGTGAGATGAACAGGTTCCTGGTTCCACAGTGATTGGGTCAGAAAATGAAAATCAGTCTGTATCCTGTCACTTGATACTGTGCTGTTGACTTGAAGAGATATCTCCCCTTGTTTTCCACGGCAGAAGGACCTTTTGCTGTGGTTGGTGAGTCTTCTTTCCTGCCACACACATTGCATGAAAATATAAAACCAAAGCTTTTCATTAGAGCTCTACCCAAGCTGCTGGTGTTTGCTTTGTTTAGCAGTCAGGAGGATACGAGAGGTTGGACACACATTTACTGATTTCATGTCAGTGGGCTCTCAAAGAGAAAAGTAAAGTAGTTGATGTAGTAAACATTAGTACCGAAATATAAGTAGACTAGTTAACATGAGAAAATTGTATAAATCTTGATAGCTCCTCATTTACCTGATGAAAAAAGTGATGGGGCAGCTGATTATTTCAGCAGGGCAGGTCTTGGCAAGGAAAGCAAGGAGATGAAAAGGCAAGCAAATGACTCAGTGTTCTGGAACCCCAGAGGTGCATGACCTTTGGCACAGGTTTGAGTTGTCTTGATTCACCACAACTCCTGGTGCTCACTCTTGCAAGCAGCAGTAAGTGCGTCTGGAATCCCAACGGGAAGATGAAAGGGCACAGTCCTGGAAGGGAAGGAAATCTAGGAATTGCACAGTGGCAGCATTTCGAGAAGGAGACAAGTAATTTGGGCGGCTAAGCTGATGTGAATAACATCTTTCTTATAGATGGTTTTATAGTGTTGCCATCTTTCTGTTCAAAAAAACGGCTTTTGTTCAACCCGGTGCTCTCAGGATGCCCACTGTAACATCCACCTCTTTCAGCTGCAAAACTGGCACAAAGAAGGGGATTTAAACCCCAAAGTAGGCCCTCAGTTTATCAATGTAAAGGCTGGGAGATACTGCTGCATTATGTGAGCCAAAAAGTACTTAGTAGAGCGTTACAGCAGTAATCTCAGGCTGTTCTTAATGTGCACCATATCAAGGGTTAAATGAACTGGAAAGCTCATAGCAAAAAGCTCATACAGTGCAGGTTTTGTTTATACTGAAATGTTCCCATATGTTTCAGTTAATGCAGAACATAATTGGGTCTGCCTTGGGATGGAGACATTTTTCTTACACAATTTATCCATTAACCGTGTGTGTGGGAGAGTCCACTTCACCAGAAATAGCTTCCTTTCCATTTTAGCCAAAAACCCACAGTGCAAATCTCCTCCCTTCTCTCTTCTCCTCATCACACTCATCCTCCTCTCCAAAATGTTCTGCCTTGCTGCAGAGAAATAACCTTGTGGAACACTTTCAAACATGAGGTAAAATAGGTCTGCCCTAAATTAGCTTTCAGTTAATGTATTTCCTGGCTCAATTTGCTGAGCAGCTCACATAGCACATGGACATTCCTAAATTAGAAAATCGTAGATATAAAATTTTTCTTGGTTTTTTGTGTGTATGTTGTTTCAAGGTCAGGATTTCTGGTTTTGATTTTAGTACCTCAAAGTAACAGGAAAGAATTGTGTTTGACATTAATTACATCCTTCTGCCTGCTTTATTATTATTTGGATAAACAAGCTACTGATTTGAGGGGAAGAAAAGTCTACAAGGTGTTTGAGGTCTTTATTTCCTTTTCCTTTGGTAAACTTCCAGTAATTTAGCTTGTCTAATTTGCTGCTGGAAACCTGCTGCTGGAAGTGCTCATACCTGAGAGAGAACAAAATTAGTGAGCTGCAAGGAAAATTTCAGTAATGAGATGAGAAGCAGGGAAAATTTGGCTTTGTCTGTTTGCTTTTTGTGTGTGAATGTGAACAAAAATCAGAAGGAATAATCACTGTCTGAAAGCAAGACAGTGAGCAGTGAATGGAACAGGAGGCTCAGAGGTGTTTGTGCTGTGATCAGTGTGTTCTCCATCACGCCGTGGGCCAGCACCTGGTGGGCTGTAGGGTGTTGTACCCTCCAGGTGCACACAGCAGTCTTGTGCTGGTCACTGTGACACACACTGGTGCTAGGGCAGGGATTTACAGCAGTGCCACTGATCCCTGAATTATCGTCTCAGCAGAGGGGAGCCCTGCTGCATCCTGGAGTCTGTGTTGTGGCTCCCCAGTGGCAGTTTAAGGGAGCTGGAGTGGGTTTCTCTGCACGCTGCCGCTGATCCCCTGGTGCTTTATGGGCCCACAGGAACCCCTGACAGCCTGTAAACTTAAGCCAGCTTTTCTACTACTGCCAGTTACTACTGGCATAAGGCAGATTTGGGTTCAGAGGCATTCAGCAGCTACCTCTAGCCCTTTCTGGACCTGCACTGCACACTTCTTGCCTGTAGCCATGGATGTGCCATAGGAGGCAGAGCAGGCTGGTGATCAGTTGAGTTTCACAGCACACAAATGCTTTATACCAAATGACAGTCCCATCAGCAATTGTTTCTGTGGCATTTTGTGCCAGTGGGTTATCAGTGTTATGAAGACTGGTGCCAGTTGTGAGAAAAAGCCCCTGTTAGATTTGGAGAGAGATTAATTTTCTTCACTGGAATACAACAGTGAGGAAAGCAGTTGCCCTGGAAGAGGCTCTCTGAGTTCCTCTTTGTGCCCATGCACACAGGTAAATAGGTGTTTCAGTTGAGCTGTTTATGGAAGAGCTCAGTCACTTTAGTTGGCATGTATAAATAACCTAGTCTGATGAGTCTCATCGTTTTGAGAAGCTTCCTTTTGTCCTGTACTAACTCCCTTTCCAGGTGCCTGCTCCTAGCTCCACGTCTTGCCTGTGGTTAGCGCTTGCTTATCTCTAAAAATACTGATCATGAGATACGTCTGCAAGTCAGCAGACACAACCCTGAATACACTCTGAGAGTGAATTTATCTGTCACTAAATTGGTGCATTTCCTAGCTCTGTTTCAGAGGGTCAGAGATCACAGGGAGCTCTGCTACCACTGGGGTTGGGGGGGGCCTTCTGCTTGAGGATCTCTGCATTTTTGTTTGTAGCTATTTACTGTTCTTTTTCCTTCTAATGAGCACAATTCCCCCCGCCTAGCAGTCCCAGTTGCTTCAGTCTTTCCCTGCCACTGTGTAGTCTGGTCCACTGCACCCATGTGCTTACAACCCCTTAGGGTCATCCAAAATTCATACCATGGGAGAGAAATTGCCAGCTAAGAGAGAGAGAACTGTAACTGTGCTGGAGGCAGAGTGAAAAATGAGTTTCTAGAAGGAGGGAGTGAGAGGATATTAGTTTTTAACAGCTTCTAGAAATCCTAAAATAGAGCAGAACTGGGCCACAACTAACAGAAATCAAGACTGCTCGCTGATGAACAGAGGCATCCCTGTTGGGAGAGAAGGAGCTTTGGCAGAGGACTCCTCCCACAGCTTTCCTGTAGTTACTTGAGTGAATGACTTGGAGCTGGAAGGATCCTGGGCTCCCCTGCCAGAGTACTTGGAGTTAAGCAGAATGAGGTCAGCTTAATGTGGTGGAATTTTTCAGCCAGTCCAGTGGTTTTCCAGGGGCCTGAGTCAAATTTTCTGAATGCATGACTCTGGCAATTCATAAATTTTTTGGCCTTTATAACCATCAGCCACAAACAGTATAAAACCCACTTTGCATGTCCATGCGGACAGGCAGGAATTACAGTCAGTAAATGCCACAAGAATGGACTGACAGACTGGGAGAGCACAGACTGAACTGAGAGGCCTCACGTTTCTGCTAAGGCTTTTATTTTCTACCTTTCAGCTTCTTAGTGAATTAGCAAGGGGAAAGTTTGGGTTTCGTGGTGCTGCTGAACAGCTGGGAGACCCCAGTGCTTCTGCTGAAGGCAGTGAGATCAGCAGAGTCCCAGGTGACAAACTGGGCACAGAAGGTTGACGTTGTGATAATGGCAAATAAGATGTAATTCTGGGGAGAAAACAGTGTTTGGCTCCCTAAAAAAGGCTCGACAATATGTTTTTTTCCTCAAATTGTCCTTCCAAAGGATGTTTGACACTGCTTCTGTCCAAGGTATGGGATCTGTGTGTTTTGTGGCAATTCCTTATACCCTGATCCCTTTGTCCTGCTAACAAGGTACCTGCCTGGAGCAGCCCACAGCTCTCCTCCAGCCCATTGAAACCACAGCACAGGGTGACTGGGGCACCTCTGGACAAACTGGTTATCCCTCCTGGATAAGAGTTCCTGGATCTGATGGTGTAGACATAGCCTAAGGGAACTGGCGGGGATACGGAAAGCAAAGTACCTCCAGCTGATTTTCAAAAGATTTCTTTGAACATGGATTGGGAAGGGTCCACATGTCCTCAATGAAACATATCTGCCCTTTTTGCAGGAAGGTGGACCCTACTGGGGTCCTCATTGTCCCTTTCTGAGAAAGGCCCAGCACTAAAACAACATGGAGATCCAAGTTCCTACTTTACCTAGAGATTATTCTTCTAAATAAGGGTTTGGGCATAAAAGGCAAGATCAAGTGTTATAATTGTAGGATCAATTGTTATAACGTGAAATGGTGAAATCATTTTTTTCTGCCCCTCTTCCCCAGTTTTTACTGGTTTTCTCTTTTACTCTGCTCTTGTCACTGCTGCTCCCCAGCACGGGTCACCAGCAGGCTGCATTTCCCCAGGAGAGCCCTGCCTTGGTGTGAGATCTCCACGGGCCACAGTCCCTCAGGGGTGTCCCTCCTTCCAAAAGCATGTCTCCAGCCCCGTGTGTCCTCTGGAATCTATCCCTCCCCATATCTCCTCAGGCTTCTCCCCATGTTTCTCATGTGTCCTCCCCTAGCAGTTGTCCCTCTCTCACAACAGAGCTCATACACAGCATTTGATTTGTCTTCAAGGGAAGCATTTGGCAGACAGGCAGGTGAAGTATGATCCAAAATCCCTAAGAGCCAGGGCAGATCTTTCCTCTGAGTTCAGTGAGCTTTGGATTGTGCCCTAATGGAGTGAAAACTTGGCAGAAGAATGTAGAGACTAGATGTGACTTAAGTCAGGGAAAGAGATTTCAGCAAACCAATGGTGGCTGTAAAAGCTTGAGCTGAGTGTAAGAGGCCAAGCACAGGAAGGAGCAGAGAGGTCAGCACTGGTGCCCAGAAAAACACTGGTAATGACAGCAGTTCTCTCTCAGAGTTATGGGCATGTTCAATCAATTAAAAGTGACAACTGACCTCTAAGCTGTTCAGCTTTCAGCCTGCAACAAGGCTAGGTGTGTTTGTAATTCACCTGCATTAATGGTAATCGTTTGAAAAATTCGTCATCACAGTTTCTCACTTTGGAATCAATGCAGCTTTTAGGTAAGACCCATGAAAACCTTATCCACAGAAAGAAAAAGAAAAGGTCAGATTATAGTAAATACAGTTTTAAAAATAAAGCTTTTGGATGCTAATGTATGCAGCTAACCTCACCCAAATATTCACCCCAAAGAGAACCAATCGTGTCATTTGCAGCCTAACCTGTGTCCTCCTGCACAAACTAATGTTAAAAGAGAAAATGTCTAATAGTTTTAATTTCCCCTCTTCAAAAGGGAAGCCCTTTGTTTTACCACCAGATGGACCCGATGGTGTGCCCAAGGCTGATATGTCTTAAGTAATTTTACAAATTTAATCTAACAAATCTAATCAAATTTAAACTTAACAAATGTAATCACAATTCATCCCCAAGCTCCTCTTTTCTTGTCTTCCTTCCTTGTCCTCCCTATCCTGTCATCTGGATCGTTCTGAGTTTTTCTCCCAGAATATTTTGCTACTCCTGAAGGCTTAGACAGATGAGAGTTTGTGGTTAAAGAAAATCCATGTATTCACTGGGGATGAATGAAAGCTTATGTGGAGCTATCAGTTGTCAAGGATAACCAGTAACATTCTTGTGAGGGGAAAGGGTAGTAAAAGGTATTGAAGACTCTTTGGGTCAAAAAATTGGAATGTGATTCATAAATCTGCCATCCATCACATTCAGTTCCCGATCTCAAGGCTCATAGCAGCCTTTACAGGCTCCTTGAGAATGAGAACAAACACAGTGCTGTGTGTGGGACTTTGGCACCCAGTTTCAGTTGGTGCCATCAGAAACCTCCCCTGTAAAGTTCTGTGTGTTCATGGAGATAACGGGCATTTTGCTCTTCTGTGGAAATAATCTCCATTTTCTCTGAGACTGGATGCTCTAGAAAGAGAAGAAAACACTCATGATTTCACTTAAATTCCTCACAAAATAAAATGCCATTATTTTTGAGGTTAGATGCACAGCACAGGCATTGCATGAAATATGCCAGAGTTTTGCTGTAAGTAACTTTAGCTCAGGTTGAATTCCAGGTTCCCATTCAGGAAAGTGATCTCATGTTGTAATGGATTTGAGCACGTACTTTTTGGACTTTTGGAGCAGTATGAAGGATTGTCCCAAAAATATGGCAATAAGGGGAATCTTCCTTTGCATTTGAAACACAATGTAATATATATGATGCATGTTCCCATAAATAACAAGAAAAAATTTAGTTCCTCTAAGTCAGAACAAAGATATGAGACTTAGGAGATAGAAACACATCCAGAATCACGTGTCTGGAGTTGAATTACTAGAAACAGTTTTAGAATTTAAAGTTGAGTTTGAGTATTTGCAATTTCCCGTGCTTTTCCCTATTTTTTCCACTATTTTCTTGCTTTTGGTTACAGTTACAGTTTTTTTGATTAATCCAGTCCCTATGTGCTTGTTCACCAGAGGGATGTGATCAGCCATGGAAGAGTGTCTTTCCCCAGCCCCTCAGGAGCTCTCCTCTCCATGCTCTCAGCTGTGACATATTCCCAGGCTGGTGCTCAAACAGGGAACATTCTGAAGCTGTGATTTTGATACCTGAATAATCCTTGGGTTTCAAACTTTGGTCAAGGCAGGTCAGCTGCCTCATACTGGCTTTTTGAAGCAAAATAAAATCAACCTCTCCAGTCCTTGAGTGGCAAAGGAGGATGAAAGTTGAGTGGGACATTGCACTGCTGGTGCAGCCACATCTCCACTGCCTTCATTGGAACACAGAGACACCGACAGCAGGAAACTGCTCCTGTGCACATGATCAGGGCTGCCTTGGCCATGTGGGAAGATGCTGGGCACTTCAGGTACATTTGCAGACAGTGAGGAACTAATGTTCACATGGCATCAAAGGCTGGAGTCTAAATCTGCTGGTTTCAAGCTGAATTACAGCTCTTCAGCAAGGTTGCAGTTTCCCAGGGGCCATTCCCTACTTCCCAGAGGAGGGGGAGCAGATTCTTCCATAGTGCAGAGGTCTCTGCCATGGATCATAACTAACTCACAAGAGGAAAATCCTAAAGTGGGTCCTGAAAATGTCTGAACTGACAGTTCAGACTCAGGTGTAGCTGTCTTGTCTGAAAGAGCAGTTCTGTCCTTTGATGTGTCTTGTGTTTGATTACAGAGGGCTGTGCAGGAAGGACAGGAGAGACTCCAGCTGTCAGAAATATTTAAAAGATTTCTTGAGAGGGAAGGGTCATTATCCAGAGGAGGTGAGCTTTGCAGGATGGAGGAGGCCAAAACCAGGCACAGCACCTGGAGAGAGACCTGAGAAGGACAGATACCTGTCAGATGCAACCATAAACAGAATTTCCCAGTTGTCTTTAATTAAGCCTCTTCCTGTCCCGTCAGAGGGAAATGGGTCCCATGGCAGTAATAGAAAGGAAGTAAGTCAGTGCTTCTGCTGTTAATTTAGCGTCCTCCTGGGACAGAGAGAGAATATCACTGTGCATGGTTTGATAACAGGCATCATCCCACAAAGAGGTTCTGGCTCTTCACAGTATCTCTGAAAATGCCCTGAACCTCATCCAGAGGCCCTGGAGCATCCCCTGAGCAGAGAGACCAGGAGGCTGAGGGGGGCCAGGGATCCTGCTTGAGAGGACAGGAATTGGGAGAAGTACCTGCTCAGCCCCAGCTGGTACCTGCTACAAAACCTCTGTCAAGCAGTGATGGAAAAACCATGCAGCATCTGTTTTCCAGAGGAGAGCCGTGCTCGTGAGCCGCAGTGTGCAAGGGCTGAAATCTCTTGGTTAAAACATATGTTGCAAGAAATGAGCAAAACCTAAAGTAAACAGTTTACACAGAGGTAAGCAGCTGCTGATTGCTGCTATACACAGGCAAAATGAGGCTCTGTTTGGAAATGGCCTCATTTTGCCCTTGGTGCCTTTTTTTTATGCAGTGGAATAACTGACTCCTCAACAGGCAGAAAGCTCCATTACTTCTGTTTCCACTGTGCATTTTCTTTCCCAAACAATGTTTGCTGCCCCAAGAGCCTAATTATCACCTAAGAGATGTTAACAGCCAGATCATTGGAACTTTGAAAAGGTTTTGATCAAATACAAGCAAGATGTAGTTTGTATTTTGCTGCCCTGTATTCCAGGAGCAGCTGGTCTCCTGAGGTAGGAAAGTGTGGACTAAGTTAATGAATTTAAATACGCTTCTGTTAGATCTTTTAATCATGAATGTAATTGCGTCTCTGGTAGTCTTTTTAATTTTTAAATATAGAGGATGTGATTGGATTTCTTTTTCCGTTTTTTTGGGTTTTTTTAATTTATTTCTTCATTTTCAAACCTGTCACTGCTGTTCCTCCCTTCACAGAATTCTCCAGAAGGAGCACCTTGTCTTCCCAGAGTGAACATGGTGAATCTTTGCTGTATTGATTATTTCACTGTTAACTTTCTGCATTAGCAGTCCCCCCTCTGTCCCTCTCTACCACTGCTTCTGCCTTTGTTGTGTCTGGCATGAGGAGCATACACATGCAGTAACAGGTACACCGAGCCCAGCCTGGAGTGGGAGGAATTTACCTGTGGAATTCACCTGGGATACATACCTTTCGTGCCAGCTCTGGCACTTGTCTCTAGGCTGACTGGAATAACAGGATGCACAAGCATCAGCCCAGCTTCTTGGAAAGATTAACAGAGGAAGTTTGAAGCCCCATACTTGTGTCCCACAGGTGACGGAAGAGTGTTTCTGTGTTTGAGCATAAAAAACATCACCGGGTTAAATGGAGCAGACAAAGGAAGCAATGCTGGCAGTTCTGTGATGCTGAAAGCTTTCCAGACCTCCAGGCTTTTGTACACATCCTCTCTTTAGGATGAAGAAAATGCAGTACACCAAGCTGAGATTCCCCCAGAGTACTGAAAGAAACGGATTGCAATGGCCCTGCTACCTTCCAGCTCCCATTGGCAAAATATTCAAAGAAAAGATAAATTATTATGTGAAGAGACAGGCAGGGTATTGAATGACTCAAAGCTGTAGGATATGGAGCCTCATATAACAAGATCACCAGCTCTCATTCACCCCGGGTTGGTGGTGCCTGAAAGCCTCTCCAAGCTCAGCAGTTTGCCAGAGCGTCTGAAAGAGCTAATGGCCCAAGCCCAGCAGATCCCAGTGGGCAGAGACTTAGCACAGCATGCTCCAGGGATGTGGATTGCCACACACTTACTTCGAAATTTACCAAACACAAGAAAGTTTTCCTCTGTGATGATTGTTTTTACAGAGAGACCGAGCTCATGCCTGCATTCAAACCGTGGTTATTTCAGTGGAGCTGTGCTGATAAACCCTTTCTGGGAAGGAACTCACACTAGCAAGGATCCTCTGCTCCATAATTTAACCCATTTCCCTGGACAGAGTAAGCCATACCCACAACCACATATATATTGCTACCCACAACTTTTTGCTGGCATTGCTATTTGACTGGTAATGTTCTTCTATTATTTACTTCCCACAGTACAGCTATGCCAGCAAAACTCTTCTGTGTAACCTAAGCTTGTGAGGGAGAAAACGCCTGTGTAAATTTTTTAAAGGTGGTGTTTCACAGTTAAGCCTGAAGCAGAGACTTAAGCAAAAGGCTCAGCAGATCCAGAATTGCAATCCCCCAAGGCAAACCCCAGTGCTGCGTGTTCCAGTGCCACATCCCCCGCGGGCAGAGGGCACTCCGGGCACAGCACGGGTGCGGGCAGGGAATAGCTGCGACACTGGAAATGTAAATACCCGGGGCAGGGGCTGTCAGAGCCTCTGGGAGGAAGGCTGTGTGAGCAGAGGGCTGCCTCAGGAGGATGCACTTGTGCCGGCTCATCCTGGGCTGTGACACCCAGCAGAGGCTGCGGGTGGTGCCCAGCCCGGTGGCTTCAGGGTGGCACACGGGCATCGCTGCCTGCAGTGCCGCTGGGGAGAGGGAAACGGCCCCAGTTACCAATTCCCGGCAATTAAGTGAGATTGCGCTTGTGGCCTTGCAGGGTAGGACGTGACAAATCCCAGGAGAAGGGAAATGCTGGCGGCAGGAGCGGTCCCTCCCTGCCCGAGCCGTTCCGTGGCAGGCAGGTGCCATCTAGCGGGACCGCGGCCGCCTGGGCACAGCCGCGGCTCCCTCGGCGCTGGGGTGCCGGGGGATTCCCGGGCGGCAGCAGGGGCAGGAATAGTCCCACTGTGCGCTTTCTTTGGGTTTCTTTGGGCTGAAGGATTTTCCGAGTTGAAAGCAGTGCTTTGGGACATGGCAACATCCACTTCGAAGCACGTAATTAGACTTATCTGCAGTAGAGCTGCAGAGGAATTTGGCAGCCTTTTGGCCAGCTGGAACACCTCTGGAGTCCTTCAGGTGGAAGGTGAGGGAGTAATGTTGGCCTGTATTGAAATAAAAAAAAAGTCTTTCAAGGATCTATTAATCAAAAAGCAGATTTTTAAAATCACATTCAACACGTTGCTGCTTTTCTGGTATTCACAAGTGCTCTTGCTAACCATAGGGCAAGGAATCCCATTAACCACTCTTAGAAGAACCCAAGGCTTGTCAGGGAAAAATATCCCTTCTTCACAGTGCAGGAGTGCTCTGCCTGTGAAATACCCACTTGATATTTCATAACTCTCTCAGCCTCGCAATGCACAGGTCTGAGGGATCACCTAGCAGAGAGATCCTGAGGCTGATGAAGTTTTGAAGACTCAAATGTCCATCTGAAGTCCCAAACCACGAGGCTGAATTGTGCTTCCTGTGAGTGCAACTGAGGGGAAACGAGGACTCCTGTAATTAGAAATAGCTTTGCTGTTCCATGCACCTCTCTCAGCAGTGCCAGGGACAGGTCACTGTCAGAGACAGGATGCTGGCTGGCCAGGACAGATCAGTGATGGATTTGGAGCAGCCCTTTCCAGCACTGCTCAGTTAATGAATTTTGCAGTCTTTGTTAGCTTCCTCAGCATGGTGATTCACTTAGGAGAGAAACTGTGTCTGTGAGCTAGACCATCACTCTGACAATTCCTGTTGGGTCTGTCTGTACGCCTGCTGTAAATGAACAGTGGCCGCTGAGGCTGGCAGGGAGCACTCGTGCTATTTGGAATAAAATACCCACACTTTGCACTTTGCATGTTGCTTATTCTCCTTTTCTTGAGGAAACAGTTTTAACAAAAGTGTTAATTGCAGGCCAGCTAATGCTGCATTGTTTTCAGGCTCAAGCAAAAGAAGTGCAAACCGAGAATCAACCGACTGTTTTCAGATCAATAATTTGGGAAAAGCAAATAACGATGCCCGTGCAGTGTCCCGTGGTGCTGTGGGCAGGGCTGGTGTTGGTTACAGAGACAGCACCGTGAGCAGCCCTCTCTTCATGGGGCTCCTGCTCAGCCCTGCTCTGGAGGTGATTTTAAGAGCAAACTCCCAGCAATTGCTTCCTTAGGGCTGACTGGAGGCAGTGCCACGTGCAGAATGGGCTTCTTGATGCTGGCGAGGCCTGAGATCAGCTGCTGTTCACTGCATACCCTTTGATGGATTTGTTGCATACAGCTTTTAGTAATGTCTTGATTTCCCAGGAAATGATGTGCTTCAGACAGAAGCCAGGCAGCTTGTTACTCCTGCCAGCTGGCAGGGGGGTGGGTATGTGCAGAGAGATATTTGGTGTTTAATAATTGAAACTGGATGTATCAAGGTTGGCAGCATGTCTTTCAGCTTTAAAGACAGGGTATTGTTAGAGGAAAATGGGATGTTTTCCTGTGCCGAAGACAAATTTTTCTTCCCCAGCTAATCTTGATGTCTGCAGCTGCTGTGTCAGTATCTCCTCCTGAAAGGCAGGGAATGAACTTCTGAACATCTGTAACAGCTACATTAAGTGGTGTGGTTTATTGCAGAATTATGGATGATGATGGCTGGGTTACTAAACTGTAAATCAGTCAAAGCATTTTGATGATATTCTAGATCATGAGAAAGAGACTCCTGCAGGAAGAGACAGTGATTTATTGCACCAACTGGTAACACATTCAGCCCCTATCATTTTTATTTATCATTACTTTGAAAAGATTTCAGCCCTTCGTTAAAGCACATTTTAAAAAAATCTGTAATGATGATAAAGTTTTGCTGTAATGAAAATTGACACTCCTGAACTGTGATTTCTGGTGACAGGAAAGAGAAGAATAAGGAACTTAAGATACACAAACTTCACACTAAATTAGTTGAACAATTGCCTTTGTTTAATTGTCTTTTACAGGCAAATGAAGGCAGCTTTTTCCTTTTCATCCTTAAATCTGTTCCTCTGAAAGCATCTCACACTATCTGTAGTTTTGAACCATGGTACCCAGCATTTTGAATGCTTAGCAAGTCATCCATTTCCAAGGCATTAGCAACACAGGCAGGATTTATTTCAATCTCTGCGTATGGTTCTTTGATTTGGGGCTTACTTAAGTGCATTCCAGCACAATTAATTAGGAAAACAGTATAAGACAGTGGCAACTCCAAGTGATCTTAAATGTAAGAGTGACTGATTAGTAGCTCTGCTTTCTTGAGGATTATCTTTTGCTGCTTAACAACATCTGCTATTCCTGAGCAAGGGAGAGTCAGTTAATTGAGGAGAGGGAGCTTTGGTACCCTTTGTAAGCCACTAGTATGACTATTCACAAGAAAAGAAGCCATGTGGGAACCTCCCCCAGCACTGATTTTAAGAAGGAGCTGGGTAAATGGAATTAGGGCCCATCCCCTACCTGCTGCTGTGAGGTGTGTGGCAGCATGCAGCTCACACTGATGGCTTTGCAGGGCAGCACTGGTTCCCTTTTCCCAGCAGCCCTGTGTGGCTTGCAGAGCTCCTTGGAATCCAGTCCTTGCACTGTGCCTGCTTTCAGGGATGGGTTTTGATGCTGTTTGTGTTTTCTTCCTTGGAATATCTTGTTTCTTGGCATTCGCTGGCTGGCTGAAAGTTTCGGTGTTTACTCGTATGTTCAGGGCATGTCAGTCCAGTTTAAAAATCCTGTGCATCTCGATTCTGTTTCCAGAGTCTTCCTACTCAGATCAATAAAAGCCACCGTCCATCAGTTTTTGATTGGAACAAGATTGATCAATGAGCAACTCAGGGGTGCTGTGGTGCAGCTGCAGCTGCCTGACACAAATATTGCCTCCCTTTGCCAAGGAATTCAATTGTCCTGCATAAGCGATCAATATCTGCTCCTCTGACTACTCTTGCTCCCTTAATCTTCCTCTATAGGTTCTTTATAATTTAATCTTCTTCAAGGAGCCATATTTCCTGTCTATAATGCTGTTACATTTTCCCTGAATCTTTTTTGAATCTCACAGCCAGTGGAGCTCCGGTGATTCACAAGAGAAGCTGACTTACAGTTCAAAAGAAAATGCAAATTCTAGCCTATCTGCTTTATTTACAGCTGTTCCAAATAAATATCTTTACATATTGCATAGTTACTTCAGCTTTGTCTTTGCTCTGTATCAACTTGCTTCTGGTTTTCTTTTTTCTGTTTGGCAATATCCCGGTCATTCTTTCATCTGCATCCTGAAGTGTGCAGGGGTCAGATGCAGAAATCCTGCTTTATTAGTTAAAATATTCACTTGTTTTATTCATTGCATCCATCTTGACACCTGGAGAGGCTAAATCCCTGGCATTCTCTCTCTTCCCAGGACAAAGACAGCGTGAAGCTCTGCAGATTTCTGTGCAGAACCAGTGCAGCTCAGTCCCAGTGACACAGCAGGGAGCTCCCTGACTTGGCAGCCTGCACTGGCAGTGTATTAGGGCACAGCACTTATTCCCTGGAGCTGGAATGAAGCCCCAAGTGCTTTCCACTTATCTAGTGGTCAGGTGAAAACTGCTATCCTGTGCTACATGTCCAGTGGAAATTGATCTCTGACACAGAGATGAAAAGTTCACTGTCTCACTGCAAATGCATCATTACTCTTCAGGGATTGATTTGTTACTTTCTTGGTTCTAATGTGGCCACACACAGGAAGACACTCAAAAAAAAGGGGATACAGAACCCTTCTAGCAAATATTTTATAGTAAATATGGGTGTTATGTGTTGCTGACTTCTGTGTGTTTTGTAATGCCAAAATCAATGCAACTGAAAGTCTCTGTGACAGAACCAGTAAGTGAAGGGAGTAAAAATTCTTCTTTCAGAGAATGGCCATGTTTTTCCTTCCTGAAACTTCCTACCTTGCTGACAGCAGGGGCAGTAATAAAAGCAAAGGAATGCAAAGAATAAGCACAGGTTGCAGTCCACCTTTCTGCCATCTGTTCTCTGCCAGCACTGATGTAATCCCTCTGGCACTGGCACTTCCCTTTGCCATCTGTCAGCATTCCGATGTGCTATTGATTAGGGGGTTTACTGAGGTCACTTAGGAAGCACAACAAGCCTCCTGAAACTCGGGAAAGGTAGTACTTGTTTACTTGTAACTTGCTGTCATTTTTGGTGCCTTGCTTCAGTAGAAGACAGCAGTCAACACTTCCTAAGCTCTTCTTATGAGGAAAGTTTTGATGGCAAAACAAAGAGCTTGTTTATAAATGGTGCAAGTAACATAAGCTTTTAATGGGTCCTAGAGGAGCCCAAGGCTCCAGAGGGCTCTGGAATGCCGTTCCCTCCGCCCCCATTTGCTCCCCTCACCCTGACCCCCCACGTTTTTTTCCAAGCCTTTGTCCAATTTTCATCATATCTGTCATTTTGAAAAATGAGCTGGCGGTTCACTCCTAAGGTTCATAGCATGCCATGTATCTTTTTAGATTAACTTGTTTGCAAAGAGACAGTTCAACAGGAAATTCTTGTGCTTACACAGCAGTGCAATTTTTATGAAAAGCAGAGATGTTGTTAAAACTCATTATCTGTGTCTATTCTGCTAATTGGGTATAAAAAAGTCATGAGACACGAGGATGATAGGACCACACTTGCTCCCTGGGTAAAAGCCTGTTAGTACATTGCTAACAAATCTGAACTGGGGCTGAGTGTGTAACAGTGTAGTGTGAACCCTGTGAGTGTCAGCACTGCACAACACTGAGATCTGAGGTAAAAGTGCACCTCATTTCATTTATGGAGATGAATGGAGATAGTGGTCCAGAAAGTGTCCATTTCTGATGGTTACAGAGGAATGAATGCCCAGCCATAGCTACCTTGATGCTCCATTTGATTCCAGACATAAAATGCTCCCTTGTATTACCATATATATCAATCAGTATGGAACAGCCTGTGTCATTCTGCCACTCCCAACGTGGGTGTCCAGGCTCCATGTGCCCTCCCAGCTTTCTGACAAACCCCTCTGCCCTTGGGTCTGACTTACATCCTTTGTGCCTCCACTCCAGCTCTGCTGCCTTTGCCAGTGTGTTTCAGGAGGAGTATCTGTGTTATAGGAATATATACACAATATCATTCCAACTATTGCTTTGCAGACCCACCTTTCTTTGTAGGTCAGCTTTAAATAGAGACACCTCACACTGTGCTGCAGCCACACAGCATTACTGCTCCTACAGACCCCAGGATCAAGGCTGTACTGCTGCAGTGTGACTGGATCAAGCACACAGATTGACCTTTCTCTGGGTTTCATGTCTTCAGGTCTCTTCACCACCAGTCTGGAGAAAGCCTTGCAGTTGTGTTTGAGTGTCTCTGGTGTTTTTAAGCTGTGACTCAGCCCATGCATGGCTTGTGAACACCAGAAGGGAGCTTTTGTTTAAGATTGTTTTGAGTGGATGGAGGGCTGGGGGTTTCTCTCATGAAATGCCTGAGCTGCTGCTTGCTCTTTTGTCTCCCTTTTCACTGTCAGACTCTGTTATGCTTGCCCACAGACGTGGTGTTTGGTGCACACAGGTACAGCACACCAGAGCTCTGCTCTCCAGGCAGGCTCTGCAGTGGGATCATCATGCTGTGATGACAGGCTGCATCACCAGGACTGCAAACCATTCAAAAGTGTCCACATTTCATGAAATACATGAGGGAAAAGAGAGAGGTGTGGCTCTTCTCGTCTGCCTCCGCCTCCTGGAGCAGCCTGAGCATTGTTTCAGGGCTGGCTCTCAGTGGGCTGTGGGCAGCATGGTCCAGGCACTGCTGCATCAGGAATTGGCCCATGGTGAAATCAGACCCCAGGATGTCTCCCTGAGTGAGGATCTGGAGGGTGAGCAGAGCCTGTGTGAGGCTTGGCTGTTGTCACATTTCCAAATGTCCTATCTTTTAATACAGCCGAGTCCCAAGAGCAGAGCCCATCAGGCAAAACAAACACAATTATGCAAAACAAACCGGGTTCCCAAAGCAAGCACTGACACCCCCTCCTTTCCTGGCAAAGAAAATCACTGCTGTAGGTGTTTACCCGGTCTGAGAGCTGGAGGATTGGGTTTGCCATTCTGTTTCTTGGCCTTGGAGTTTTGTGTTGCAACCTTTATTTAAACATAGGGGACAGAGGAGACGTTTGGTTTGTTTGTTTGTTTGGGCTTTTCTTTCTGTTTCTATGACTCTTAAAGGGCTGAAGAGTTTATTGTGTGTGAAATGCAGGAAGAGTCTAAATGAACAACAGATGAGAGGAAATAGACTGAGGAAAATTAGGGCTATTTGCTACCAAAGGAAGTAATCATTGTACATATATTAAATTCCAATCTCTAGCTGAGAATGTGCTTGTTATGCAAGAAATCTGACTGTAGAGGAAAACAGGGAAATGCGTGGAGTCTTTGCAAGGTTGGGCTTTAAAAGTGGTGAGTATGGGTTTGGTGCACGGGTGCTGAATAAGCCAGGAGGGAGCTTTTACTGAAGTGAGTGGTGGCTGGAGAGTCACCCAGAGTTTCCCAGCATAGCAGAGGGTCATTCTCTGTGCAGAAGGGGGAAACTGTTCTTCATACATCTGCTACTTGTAGGTAACATTTAGTACAACTCTATAATGAGATGATAAGTTCTTTATGAACTTTCATCTGCCACGTTCTCAGCTCATCCATCATTAGAGATACCTGGCTCACCTATTACTTATTACTTACCTGTAAGTCCTTGCTGGGCCTGTTCCTTAAGGATACACTGCTCATTTTCAGTGGAGATAACCCTTACCTGGCAATCCCCTTCAGTGTTTCAGCCAAGTGAGGGTTTAGGTGATCGCAGTGGGTGTGCTGAGTGCTCTGGTTCTTCTTCCCCTGGTCCCTGCAGACCTGCAGGGCAGGTGCACGTGTGCATTTCACTGCTGGGAGGCAAAATCACTGGTTGTTTCAGTGATAAAGTGCTTACAGTGAGAGCCAGTACAAATGGAATAAAGACCCTCACCAGGGATTTGTGGAGTGCACAATACATGGGCTTGACTTACAAGGATGCCTTAAATCAGCCACAAATTTGACACTACTACATCTTTAAACAAAACACAGTGTTCCTCATTATTACAAGATGGCAGACTCCCTGCTCAGTTAATTCAGCAAGGATATAGAATGATTTTTTTTTTTTTTTTTTTTTTTTTTTTTTTTTTTAGCAGTAGAAAAATTGTAGCCTGGGGGCATGTTGCTTTGACAGATTGGGGTTATATGGTTGAAGCTGACCTGTGCAGCTTCCTTCCCCTTCCCCCTCCTGGCAGGCAGATGAAGCGTTTATGATTGCAAGTGGCTAGCTGCATTTTGTTCTTTGTCTGATGGAAGGCCACCACAGTAGTCAAAAAGGACTTGTTACATATTTTGCTTTTCCTGGGAGGAATGCTTGAAAGCTCAGTAAAGAACCCGTAAAAATTTAAAAAATAAAATAAAATAAAATTTGGCCATGTGGGAGGAAGCATTTAAGCACAGGAAAGAATAAGGCATTGCACAGTGAAAAAAGCAGTTCTTGGCAGAATTTAGAGACCAGCAGCAGTAAGAAGGGTGCATCGGTGTGCAGAAAAGAGTGGAAAAGAACTGAAGAGAAATGATGGCATCATATTTAGAATCTGTCGCTTTATCAGAATTATGTTGACTGGTTATTAGCAAAAGAGAAGGAATTGAGTTTTTAGAGGAAGAAGGGTTTTGTTTCCCCTTCATTAGCTGAGGAACCTGCTGACAGGAATTAAGAGAGAATATTGCTAAATGGCAGCTTCAGCCACGCAAGAAAGGGTTATTTTTAACCCAGAGCTGCTCAGTGACTGCATTTGCAGCACGGCCCTGCTTAAAAAAAACAAAACTCTGCTGGCAAAACTAAGGCTGCTTTGTGCTGCTATGTGAGAATGGGAAGGAGAGGTCCGGGCAGGAATCCCGTAGGGCAGTGGTGCCTCTGACGCCTGTGTCATGAAAATATGCCTCCAGTTAACCATTGTCCTCTGACCTCAATCCATGCTGAAACAGGGGCTTTGCATAATCATGGAAGGAGACGGCTCCTGCTCCAAAAGATGTTATGTTTTGAATTTCCAAAACAGACAAAGGACACATTGTCAGCCCTTCACACATGGGAAACAGAGGCAGAGAGAGAGAGATTTGTCTGGGGCAAGCAGGCTAATTTTGACAGAATGGGCACTTAAAGTGAAGTTTCCTGAATTCATTTGTGTATTATGACCACAAGATTGGCCTTCCTTTCTAATATTGGATTTTGTTCTTCCTGCAGCTTCAGTTCGGGTAGAGGGTTGTTTATCAAAAACATTCTTTTATTCTGTTCTGTTTAATAAATATGCTAGGGATTCTTTCCTTGGACAAAACCACGCAGCTTGTGTGCAGGTCTGAGTTGCGACTCTGCAAACGCCACAGAGAGCTTCAGGTGGATTTTCATGTTGGGACTGCCAGGAACAGTGCTGCAAGAAAAGGCAGAGGTGTGACTTTGTCTTCTGCTTGTCTCTGTGCCCACGGGGGTCAAAACCCCATGGGTATGTAGGAGGGGAGCCTGCAAGAGCAGCGATGCTCCTCTGCTCAGCTTCATGTGGGAAGAAAAATCTTACTAACTCCAATGTGCATTTGTCTTGCTCAAGCGTGTTAAGTCCAGAAAGGCCAGTGACACATGACATTGCACGACCAAACTGCGGCTGCTTGGGCTTTTTATGAGGCAGTATTGAGTGGAACCATCTGGGCTAGGAGAAGACCACACTTCTGAAATGAGCTTTTAGGAACACTAAAGTTAAGTGGCTGTCTGGGACACCGTGCTGAAAGGAAGGGCACTCACAGCTGCATGGGTTTTATGGGTTTATTTCATCTCTGATGACAAAAAAAAAAAACTTACCAGTCATGTGGTTCCTCATAAATTTCAAGCCACTGTTGACAAGTGGCACTGCCTGTGTTCTCAGCCATGCTGAAACAGAGCTCCCCCAGCTTTCTGACTGCTAATGGATGATGCTTTACAGATACCTAAATTTTCTATAAACTTAAAGGCAATCTCAAGTTATACTTCAAGAACAGAAATTTCAGTATCTTCAGTGTCTTGGGTGAACACTTGCACAGTCATCCAGCTAACATGCAAATGGCTCATCTCTCTGGCTCCTGAAGTCCCAGTCTCCTGGAAGGTGTACTGCTCACTTGCCTGAGGGCTGAGGGAATCTGCACCTTGGACACTAATATATTTCTAGAAAGCTAAATACAGATTTGGGAGCATAACTTTCACTATGTCAATGGTGCATCTCAACTTAGGCAGTTAAAACTATTAATTTGCTTTAAAGTCCCTGTTTAGTTTTGTTTGTTAGGGTTGGGGTTTTTTTTTTTATTTATGCCCCATTGGGGCAGCTTCCTTAAGTACTTCCAGGGGCCTGGTTCCAGTTTCCAAAAATAAATCTGTGTTAGGAGGTGAGCTCTTTCCTTCAAGCACTTTTCTGTGTGACAGACCTGGAAAGGGGCAAATCGGATTCAGTAGAATTTCAAAAATTGTAACCTACTTTCCTGTGCTTTTTATTCATTGAGATGAATCTCTGAGAAAGATCACTCATGGTAAAATACTTACGAGGTTATTACCTCAACTAAGGTGATGGCTCTTATAGTGCAGGTGTGAAGAAAGAAGCACTTGCTCCTTAAGCTTTTTCCAATCCATGTCCTGTTCAAGCTGTCTCTGTTTCAGTGGACTCCAGAAGCTTTGCATGATATTTATTAATCTGATTTACTAATAGTCTCCTGAAGTTTAAACAGAGACAGAGAGAGAAGATAAGCTGGACTCAGGCTTACAGGAATCAGATTCTTGCCAACTCTGCCACTTCTATTTGATTTTATGCGCATCATTTAATATTTGTGGTTCCCCTGTCTACCAAATGCAAATACTAATTCTTCCCTTTTTTCCCTATCCATACTTGGATAGATGGCATGTTTGGACAGGAATCAGCTCCTCCTGTGTCCATGGATACCTCACACACAAATGAGTCCCTGATCTTAGGGATCAGAGAGAAGCAACCTTCTAGTTGCTTCTGTAGCCACAAAATAATAAATGGCTTCAACGTGCTCAGTGAAAAATGCAACCTCTGGATTACATTGGTGAAAATAAAAAGTCCACTGCAGTTCACAAGTCAAAAACTGCTGATGGTGTTTAGCACCAGTGTCTGTCACTGAACATCTGGCATTCATCACTGCTTTCCTTTTCTTTCCACTGTCATATTTTATCCCATCTACCAGAGGTTTCTTAGCTCAGTCTGTATAAATTGTGGCTGCCTCTCAGTCAGGGTAGTGGAATCACTACAGGCTGCGAGGTAAAGGAAGGAAAAAGAAGTAGACTTAAGGAAAGTGTGTGCTCCCCTTTTTCTCCCCTCTCCCTGTACACAGACAGCACTGCACAGCATTACTAGACAGCGAGATACTCTTGCTATTGAAGAGAGATGGAATAGTTCCCAAAAATAACAAATGTCTTTACCAGCCCTAGTTATGAAGGCAGAAAACAGGAGAGGAATTTGAGCTGGAGTGGACACCCGTTGCCATTGTTGGAAAGAGCAAAATTGGCTGCTTTGGAACAGCCCTTCAGCAAGTTTGTAATGAATTAGGAAAGCAAACATTACTTAATATGAGACTTCCTGGGCAATGGCTTTGATGTATTATTTTAAAATTAAATTGCTCTTATTGCAGAAATTTAAGTTACTACTAGGAAGAATAATACTGAAGATGCTAGGAAAACATGGGTGTGCTAAAATTAGCCAAAACAGAATACTTTTACTATTTTTTTCCTCAAAAACCTGTTCAGTGCCATCTCAATGGCTGTTACATTCAGTGTTCCTGAACCATGCTGGGAAGGCAGTGAGCCCTAGCAGCATTCCAAAGATCCATTTCTGATGGGGAGATGAATCCTCCACCACCCCTGTGTGGAACATTTCCAGTTGCATGTGTGTGTTCCCTGCCAGAGCCAGGTGCTTCTGTGTGTGCACAGTGTCACACAGCCCCGTGCCCCACGAGCACGTGCCAGCTTTAGGAGCTAGAGAAGGTATTTCCTTGCTCTGGAAACACAAAGACACCTCAGTCACACGCTGCTGGCAGTTAGGGAAGAAAAGGCCCACTTCCCTCTGTGTGGAGAGGGCTATTGCAGCCTGCCATCTCTGTCAATCCCAGAACGTTATGGGCTGAAGCTGGAGGGTCTCTGTTAGAGACAGCTGTCATGTTTTCAGTTCTAGGGACAGCTTGTATTGTTGGGGACTTCATCATACTTGGAACAGCAAGAATGCCCCTTCTCATTATGTGTGTTCTTCCCGGTTGTCTTGCTTTTCCTTTCTGTTTAGTCTCGTGTCAGAAGTGTGTCTGAAGTTTGTTTGATTTAATATCAGGTTGACTGAAATGGGAATAAATTATTGCTGCTATTGCTGGTTGTCAGCTCAGCCTTCTCTTTCTGCAAAGCATATTGCATTCCTGATTTCCCATTGTTTTTCATTTATGTTCCTGTGGTGTTATCCTGCTACTTACTGCAGACTGCCACATTTCAGCTTGGCAGCCAGATCAATCAAGCAGAGGGTGTCCTGGTCAGCACCTGCATGGAGTGGAAGTGACAGGCCCAACTCAGAGAGGCTGCTGGTCTGTCCTTCAGAGCAGGTCCTGGCTGGCACAGCAGGCACACAGTGACAGGCCAGGCAGTGCCAGGAGCCACAGCTGCTCTCTGAAGTCAATAGATAGGTTCAGTCCTGGTGATTTGTTCTGACTTCGTAGTCTGTTGCTGGCAATGGACATCCTGGTGAAGGTGCTATTCTTGGCAAGGCTAAAATGGTGGGCAGTGAGAAAGAGAAACACGGGTCTAATGTTGCACACACTGCTTTGCGTGAGATATTGCAGGAAAAAAATAACCCATGGGTATGGATAGGAAAAAAGGCCTCAGGCAGAGAATTTCTTTAGCCCTTGCAGTACTTTGTGAAGATTCTCTTTCTCATGTGAAGAATTTAAAACAATGTTATAGTTTTGTAAATTTTTGCACCTGCACCTACTTCTCAAGGACTGTTTTGGTTTTAACCAGAACAACATCTAGAAATGGATGTCTCAGAACTGGACCAATCATCCCAAGGGGTGGTTGTCCAAGTGACCAATCATTTTATGCCATTCAACACACTTTTGCTTATTAACATATAAAAGTTGTTCAATCTTTCATTAAAGCTCTCTTACTTTGGATCATTTTTGTAGTAGCGTGGACTCTGTCGTTTTATCTATTCGGGCAGCAACAGCGACGCACGGGTACGGCGGAATGGATGATGTGATGTTGATTTACTCTCAGTTTTTTTGCTGTCTGCACTGGATCTCTGCTTGCCAAGCATCTGTTCTGTTACTAGCAGAATATTTATTCTATTTTCTCTTCTTCTTGTAGAAAGTTTTACTACATCACACTGCTGAGAGACCCCGTATCTCGTTACCTCAGCGAATGGCGTCACGTCCAACGAGGAGCTACTTGGAAGACCTCCTTGCACATGTGTGATGGCAGGACACCGACTCCTGAAGAGCTGCCGTCGTGCTACGAGGGCACGGACTGGTCGGGCTGCACGCTGCAGGAGTTCATGGATTGCCCATATAATTTGGCCAACAACCGCCAAGTGAGGATGTTGGCCGACTTGAGCTTAGTGGGCTGCTACAACATGTCCTTCATCCCAGAGAACAAGCGAGCACAGATCCTGCTGGAGAGTGCAAAAAAAAACCTCAAAGACATGGCCTTCTTTGGCCTGACAGAGTTCCAGAGAAAGACTCAGTACCTGTTTGAGAGAACTTTTAACCTGAAATTCATCCGGCCCTTCATGCAGTACAACAGCACGCGGGCAGGAGGGGTGGAGGTGGATAATGACACCATCCGCAGGATCGAGGAGCTCAATGACTTGGACATGCAGCTCTATGACTATGCAAAGGACCTCTTCCAACAGCGCTACCAGTACAAACGGCAGCTGGAGAGGATGGAGCAGAGGATAAAGAACCGGGAAGAGAGGCTTCTTCACCGGTCCAACGAAGCGCTTCCCAAGGAAGAGACCGAAGAGCAAGGACGTTTGCCCACTGAGGACTACATGAGCCATATTATAGAGAAGTGGTAGCCTAGGCAGACTTTTATATTAATGGTATTCTAGGGTTTCCATATAAGAGATCATGGAAGTAAAATTACAAAAACAACAAAAAAATATTTTATTTAAAAACAAGTCTGTAAAACAGAAGATAGATTGCTTCCTTAAGCATAGGGTCTTTTTACTGTTTCTTACAAGACCGATGAGATTCTTAAAAAAACAATAAATACATAAAAATAAAAAAAGGGTCAACATTCTAATGCAGAGATAAAAAATGTACAAATGCAGTTACCCACTCATAAGGCCAGATACAAAGGAATGTTTCTTATCCTCACAATTTTTACACAAATGGCAGAAGTAGGAATTTTAAAAATCTGTTTATCCCCTGGGCATAATGGTCTAAAGACACATAATTAAAGACATGGAAACAGAGGTTTTCTTTTGTGGGGGAGGTGGGATGGGAATTGCATTGTTTGTCAGTAACTGGTAATGGTGAGTGAGTTGAGGATTGGCCATCCTGTCAGGCTGGGATCTCAGCACACAGGTACTCACAGCGTTTCAGCTGGCAGCCACTGCCAGAAAGTAGAGCACCATTAAAAAAAAAAAAAAAGAAGAAAACCAGTCAGAGGATGAGAAACATTAAAGCAAATTGACTGTGGCCTGGGATACGTACTTAGCACAGTGGTTCTGATGCATTGCACTGGTATCACATATACATGCGCAGCTTCATCACAAAAATAATACGGAATTCATGCACAAAACTCCCAGATTTGTTTCCCAGACAGGTCCCAAAACAAGTCAAAAGCCTACCATAGGCTCAAACCTATCTCCCGTGTTACCCTGTCAGCTTACACCACTACCACTCAAGCCACCATCAGTATTGTGTGTTAACAGCACACGAAAACCCTATCCTACATACTAAAAAAAAAAGGACGAAAAGTTTAAATACTCCTTCATAAATCCACACAAAATTCAGACCCCACAAATGATCAGTCATTAATGGGAACACTATGAGGGGGTGGTTTTGTTTTGTTTGTTGCTATGTGAAATACTGACCCAGAATAAGCTTACAGATGTACTCTAGCTGTATTATTTCAGTTATTTTTACTTGCTTTTATCGAGAGGTAATGGGCATCAGCCTGCTTCCAGTGAAGTCACTAGAACTGATTTAAGTGGGAACAGGATGGGGCTCTCTTCCAGAGCTGTGAAAATTTCTGACTATGGGTCTGAATTAATTATGAGACAGTGCACATTGTCTTTTGGCAGGGTGCCTGTTCTGCAGCCCTTACTTTAAATGAACAAGCTGTGTTCATAAAACTGGAAAGGGGAATCATGGATAGTGTTTTTTTAGTCTCAGACCACTCTCAAAGCAGAACTCTTTCTCTTTCAATGCTGTTTTTTAGGGCCTCATGTAAGTTTAATCCTCCAGTGTGGGGACAGTCTAACCAGGTTCTGCTTACTGACTTTTGAGTCATAGAACAACAATAGCTTCTCTAATTCCTCTTCCCACTCACCAAATTAAAATATGGCTTATTTTTTTGCTGTTGCAAGCACTTCTTTGTTTGGCTGGAAGCATGGAAATGAAGTAGTTTTTGCCTGGTTCATGTCTCACTCCATTCTTACTCAGCCTGTAAGACCTGAACCAGCTATTGTTTAGGGTAGACTCTGAACCAAACGGAGTATGATTTGATTTTTGAAGGCCATGTTAACTGCAAATCAAATATGGCACTGAAATCACTGGAGGAGAGGCAGAGAGCTGATGCACTCAACTTTAGCATGTCATTTTTACAGCATCCATTTCCCATCATACAAATGCACTGATGTGCTGCTTGGTTTGTATTTTAATTCTTTCTCTGCCTCTGTGTGCTGTTTCCAGCAGTTTCAAGTTCAGACTGAGTTTTGCAAAGGAGGGGCTTCTTTGTTCTCCTGTGCACACCCTGGGGATACACCTTGCTTTTGGAGATGTTCTTCTCTCCTGAAGAGTAAAGACAACTAAAAACTTGAGAACAGAAAATACAGAGAGCACTTAGGGCTCAAATACAGTTCTGTTACAGCCCTGAGCCAAAGTCCACCAAAGTCAGAGGCTGTCTTTCCTGCTGATTTCAGATGGATTTTGGTCAGGTCTGCATCCTGCTGCTGCAAAGTGCATGAGCACACTCTCACCTGTCTGCAGGCACAGAATGGCTCCTGTTCCCAGAAATGTGTAGCCTGGCCATAAGTATTTCCTCCTAGATGAAAATTGGGAAGCAAAATGAAGCAGTATTTGGTGGTTGGCTTGGGGGCAGAAGGTATTACAAGTCCATTTGCTCATCTCTGAATTCCAGGACTGGGAGAAGCTATGTCTGGTAGTCGCCAGCACTTTTATGCATTGCTACAGAAAACATTCGTATTTTAAAAATGCAAATTTACAGGCTGTTTACCCACAAAACCAGCACAAGAGATATAAAAAGCAGCTGTTCTCTATGCACAGTTTCCACCTTTCCCCAGAAGCTTTTCAGGGTGCATCCTGTGTTACGGATCCATAACGCACAAGTGGTTCCTGCAGCTAATCCCTGTTTGCATCGCACTGCTGGGACTGTGTGTGATTCAGACCAGTATTGTGATTAGGCTGTGTCTGCCTGAGCTGCTCCTGTGTTACAGGCTCTGAGTAACCAGCTGGATGTTAATGAATCTGTCTGCAGGGTTGTCTAAATCAGAAGCAGCCTCTGACCTTAGAAGCATGTCAGTAGAAGACCTTGTTCCGACATTTTCTTTGTAATATATTGCAGTAACAAGCAGAAGAAATGAAATTATATTGAAAACTGTCTTGTTAACAGTTTCATTTCAACCACAAAAGGAGGGCTGACCTCACTTAGAACTGAGGCAGGAGTTTCTAGATTTAAATCCTGCACCCAGCAAATGCCTCAGTGTTTCCACCTCTACGCTGGGCATAACAAATTTACGGACTCTAAAAGGGTACTCCAAGGTATGAAAAGTATAGGGCACTTTGAAACAGATTCTGAGTAATGGAAATGAACAGAATCACCCAAAAGCCATCCCTCACCCTGCTGTGCTGGTCTGCTTATGGCTGTAAGCCATGTGTTAATTTATTTTAAGTGCTGTGTACCAGAACATGGGTTGCAGGACACACTTGGCACTATCTTCTTCCTTTAGTGGGTGCAAGGGAACTTTTTTAACATAATGTGAATGTAGTTTTTTGTGATTTATATGTACCACAGTTTGAAGTGGTACTATTTATTTTCTTTTTAGGACTGATATTTTGATGCTACAATAACATGAAAAGTGTGTGTGTGTAGTTTTAAAATGAATGGAGAACAACGGCTTTAAGGCACTCTGGCAGACGTAGTGGCCAGATAGAAGATTCTTCTTCAATATCTGCCCCTTTCTTCCAAAATGGTTTTCCTGTGACTTCCAGACACACCAAGACCTTCTTCATGTAGTACATGAAGTGTTTCTTCAGAGGGTCTGTCAATGCATCGTGATCCAGGTCAGGTTAAGAGAGGGCTGGGAGCAGTGTGGGCAGGTGCGAGATTGGACCTGTCTCTCAGGGAGTTGCTGGGGCAGCTCCCCTTCAAATCAGAATTTACCAGGTCAGATGCTTACCCACCCCACAGTGTTTCTGCCACGGTTCCAGGGGTACCCCCTGGAAAGCCTTTACAAAGGCTGGGGCTGTGTAAGGTGTTTAAGGCTGTATAAGGCAGCAGTGCCAGTGTGAGTGAGCAGTTTGGGCAGGAAGAGGCAGTGGCCCTTCAGGCTGTGCCATCTGGCACTGTGCAGACCCTGGCACATCTGCAGGCAAGGATGGGGCTCCGTGGGGATTTCCCAGCAGACTCCGTTCCTGCTCTGGGAAGGTGGAAAGGCCAAGACACGCTGCAGTGCTAAGAAGTCAATGTGCTTTTAGTCAGACCTAAACTTCACTGCTTGGTGGGTGTTGTTGCTGAAGAAAACATTTTCTTGCTGGTTTGTCTCATCTCAGTTAGCTCTGTTGAAGGAGTTTGCCTCATCCAGAGTTTTCCAGACAGTCAGGTGCCACCTTGTACCCCATCCAGGTCACAAAATGAAGATTGACTGGTAAGGTTGCCAGCCCAGGCTTCTACAGGGTTCAGAGTCATACACAAACAAAGAAAAAATCAGCAAAGGATCAGTGTGAATTTCTGGCTTGTCTGAATTTCTCCCTTTATGCCCAACATTTTGGAATAAATGAGGAGCATTTCAATTGATGTTTTTGCACCCCATAGTCCCTTACTTTCTTACAAAACTGGGATGACAAGGAAAGCAGCATAAGAAAGATCCCAATAAGGTTTTGAATTCTCTCTCCCTGGACTGTCCTGTCAGAGCAAAAAAGAGCAGTGCAGTTGCTGAGAGAACAAGGCAGAAGGACTCTCCAGGGACAGTACAGACAATTGGGAAGTTCTTGCTCTGAGCCAATCCAGTCACTTCACAGGGACCAGTGGACAGCTACAGAAGGTGATGATAACATTGCAGCACAGGGCCTGACCGAGGTTCATATCTTGGGCTTAAAAGCATCTCTGGTGTCTTACTGGTGTTTAGAGTTACCCAGACCCCCTCCTACCCCATAGACTTTTCCAAATCATCACAAAAAAGGGAGTAGGACTGCAGGAATTCATCACCCAAACTATGCTTAATTCCCAGAGCTATAGCTTGGCGTGCAGCTGACACTGTCTGCTGGATCCGAATCACAGGGCTGGCTGCGTTCTCTTTTTATTCTTGTTTTCACTTTCACTAATATTAGCAGATCATGTTCCAGAGGCAGAAGTGAGCATAGGACTGGCTGCCTGATCTGAGTGTAGCCAAGCCTTTATGGCTCAGGTCAGTGAGCAGCAGCTCAGGTAAAGCAGGGCACACAGTCCCAGCTATCCGTGGCTGTTTGTTTTATCCCATCCACAAGAATTCTGCCAAGGTGAGTGCAGGCCTGATTAGCACATGGGTGTTAAAGCCTGTGTTGTCCCAGCTGCAGGGAGTTTTCTCTGTAACTCTTAGCCATGCAAGCTGAAAAAAAACAAGATTTGCAGATGAGTTTGTCTCCTCAGAGCCCCACAGTTCCCCCTCCCTGTTCAATTCCCCCAGGTGTCAGTTCTGGAGACTGGATTGAGAGACTTGTACTATAATGAATAATTTTATATTCAAAGGGTTTACTGAGCATGATTTGTTTTGTACATATTGGAATATGATTTAACTTATTTTTATTGCCCCTTTTAATCTTTTTTTCCATGAGGAGAAGACAAAAATCCCCATCCTCTCTCAATGTGAAGTTCCTATGTGTTTATGTGTAGTCTGCCAATCAAACACGCAACAGGCACAGGATTTCTCACCGTTCCTCCAGCTATCTGATTTTGTTTTTCATTGTCATTTCTGTTCATCTGAGACTTTGCTTATATTGTCTCTTCTTTCCTCTCTGCCACACAGTCTGCACAGAGCAGGGAAAGGGTGATGCAGGCAGGATTTTCTTGTTCTTCCTCTCCCCTTTCTTGTGTGCTTTACTTTACCAAGGAACTCAGTTCCTCTAGGAATTGTGTGACTGAGGGTAAAAAAATAATACAACTGTCCCCCCACCTGCCTTCCATTCTCCATATTGTAGATCAAACAGATTCAGCTTCTCTGAAAGTGATTGTGGCTGGACTCATTCCATTGGGCTGAATGTGTATGG
>VZRV01004594.1:724924-789659 GCA_013398115.1 Falcunculus frontatus
GAGTAACACTTAAAGCTTTATATATTTATTTATAGCATCTTACAAAAAGTGTTAAAAGGTTTTTTCTTCCACAAGAAAAATAAAATTTTAAAAAATCATCTAATTGTTTTTGTCTAGATCAAGGATGAATGTTAGCAGATGAAATAAACCCTAAAATTGAGCATCTGTTGTGCGTGTTGTCCTTGTGTTGGCCTTTGGATGCTGTTTCTGTGCAATATGTCTTGCCTGTTTATTACAGAGAGATAAAGCTGCCAGTGCAGTTGATGGAGAATATTTGTTTTCTGCTACAAAAACAGACTCCTGGACAAGAAATATTCAAGCAGAAACTGCAGTCTGTTCGTTCCTATTGTTACATTTGAGGCAACACTGCAAAAAGCCCTTAAACCTCATGGAACCTATCATCTTTTTAAAATTACCTTTGATACTGTACAGTCTTCTTAGTTTTCTTTTTCAGAGCTGCTGCAATGAACACATTTGCAGGCAACAGAGGTTGTTACACCAAACATTACAGAATAATTAACAGAAATTTTTTTGTTTGTTTCACGCTCAGAAGTACTTTCTTGTGCAAAGACGTTCTGCAGTTACTGAACTGAGCCATGTGCCTGTTTTGCACAGTGAAAGTGAGCTAGAGGTAAGAGGATCAAGATACAAGTGGTCCACAGCATCCCGAGTGAGAACAGCAGGATGTTTATGAAGTGCAGCGAGTGACAAGGCTGTGATTTTACCAAAGCATCACTACAGCTCACATTTGGAGGGAGGGAGGGGCAGTGCAGGCGCTGCTGCTGGAGGACTCAGGTGAGTGACTGTGTGAGAGGAACACCTGTGATCCCAAAGGGGCTCACCCACAGACCTCGGGCCAGCAGTGCTGCTCCCCCTGCCCAGGAGGCCTGTGCCCTGCTCTCCTGCAGGAGGAACTTCCCAGCCTGGCAGCCAAGGTGTGGACACAGCTTGTCCTGCTGTGTGGGAGCTCTGCTGTTCCTGTTTGAAAGCGCTCTTTGTCTCCTCCTTGACCTTCCCAAAAGCCAGGAGAACGCTCTGGCACGAGAAGCCTGGGCAGGTAAAATGCTTTCATTTGCACATCTTCCTACACTGCTTTTAAAATGGTTTTTCCTCTCCACGCTTGGAGCCTCCAGGAAAAGGAGAGGCTCCGAGGAAGAGGAAGAGGGAGGATAGCTAGCTAGCAGGTGGAAGGAAGGCTTCTGCTATTGCAGAAGGGGAAAGGAGCAGAAGGGATGCTTGAAGAAGGGTTAAAAGAAACAGTGAAATTACTGAGGGAATAACCTCCAGCGTTTTGGGGTTTTTTCTTGGTTACACTGATGACTACTTATTCTTGAGTCCAAAATGTTCCTGTTTCTATTCTGTCTGGTGATTTTACACTATCCAGCACTACCTCTGGGGGATGTGCAGCCTCAGGTTAGTTGGAAAGGGCCCTTCTTTGCCTCCTGCTGTACCCCAACAACAAACAGCCCCTGGCTGTCCTGCTGGCCCAGGTGACAGCCTCCTCTTCCTGAGTGGAAAAGCCAATCCTGACTCTACTGTATCAGAGGAGGTGGTGCTGAGGTCTTGTCAGAGGTTGTGTTTTGTTTCTCTGGCTCACAAACTCACACGGAGCTACTTTAACTCTTTAATAACCTCTTCTTGCCACTGTCTAGAGGACAAGGAAAAGCAAAGCAAATCTGCCTTAACGCTGTAGGGCCAAAGCTTTTCCACATTGATCTTTGGGTCGTAGGGGTTCCTTTTTTGCCTTGTTGAGGATCCATGTGTGGGTCCACATAATGCTGAACTTCTTCGTTGTCACAGAGCTGACAGAGGGATGTAGGTCCTTGCATAGTTAAATGTGTATCTAGTGGTCACTGCACGTTTCTACGGATTTTGTAAAAGTGGGCAGATTTTAGGAGAGCCCCAGGCCTTGCAGTTTGTAACACTTTACGATGCAGTACTTCAGTGGCACTTAGAGTAGGGATGTGAATAAATTTATACACAGATAAAATAAAATTATGGGCTTTCTGCAGTTGGAAATGTTTGTGGCTGATTTGGGCACATCAGCTCCCCTCTTTGCTGCAGGGAGAAACCAAAGCATATTCATACATAAACTCAAAAGAATATATAGTGGGCTTAACAGTAAAGCAGTTTGAGTTTTACTACAGCAGTTATTTCATAAACTTCAAATAAAGGGGGTGTAGTCAATGAAATATTCATTAACTGAACAGTATTTAATAGATCATTGCTATGTATCTCTTAAAGCAATCAGAGGTTCAAGTGGGGAAAGCTTCTCTAGCAAGTCCCTGTCTGCTTTAATTGATCTGGGAAGTAAGTGGCTTGGAAAAGAAACCATGCATGTTCATATTTTGCAAACATCTATAAGCCTAAATTGAGTAAGTCTCTATTTATTAGTGAGACCACACTGTAGCATAAGCAGGAGCTTTTGTGTGTGATGCTGTTTGTTAGGGCTTAGAAATTCTTTGTCCAATGTGAATTTACTCATCTCACTCTCTCTGGTGGTGCTCTTCTCATAAGCTTTTTTTACTTTTGAGTGCATTCATGTCCCTGCCTTACTCTGGCCCACTGATATTCCTACCTCACAGAAGGTTTGTCCCCAGAGATGGAGGGCATGCAGAATCTCAGGCAGGGTTCTTGTGACCTTTGCACAAGGAGCTGCAGAACTGAAATGTTTTTTAATCAACATCCAGCCAACAACATGAGGGAAAAGCTGAATACCTATCCTCTAGGAGCTGGGAATGGATGAGTGATAGCAGTGCTTTGCAAATGTTTAATAAACTAGATGTTATTTATATATTTATTTTGTTCTTCCCCCCTAATATGTTCTATCAGATCATGGTCATGGAATCCAGATGTTTGTGCAATGAATGAGTAACAGTGATAAATAATAAGCATTTAATTCAAGTGGCTTTAACATATTCTGGTTATTACTGGATTCCATTTAAAAGTTCCTTATTGACTTAAACCAAATGTTGTACTCAGTTGGGCTGTAAATGGTAAAGAAATTCCATGTGGCCTAATCTAGTTAATTCAGGCTGGGTACCTGATCCCCAACTGAATATGTGGTAATCAGTCACCAGTTTTCTGGCATAGGCAGTGACAACACATATAAATCATACCGCCCTTGTGAGATGGTAAACAACTTTCCTGTAGAGCCCTTTCTGTGGGATTGGATTATTAGTGCCAGACATTGTTTTCTGAACAAGAGCTCACAGCCAAATTGGTGAATGCTCAGATGTTTTGCATACTACAGCAGCCCCCATCAGTACCAGTTTCTACTGATCCTATGTTCTTTTCTTTCCTTAATATCAAATATTTAGATGCTAAGTGAGAATTTATAAACTGAACCCAATTAGCCACAACTCCATGTAGGCTTTTAAATTTTACTAGGTTAGTGAATGATCAATCCTTTTGTGCTACTGGAAATGCTAAAGCCATGCTGCTACTGGAGTTAATTAATGGAGGCTTTGCTCCCTGGCTGGAGAACCTGGGTCTTGGAAAACTGTGCCCCTGGGAGAGGTGTGCAACCTTCTGGGCTCAGGGATCTGCTGCTTGTTAGGTTTTTGCTCAAGATCAAGTGCCAAGTCATGTAAAGAATTAAGGATTTGTGGTGTTCTGTTTTGAGGGCAGTCTGGCCTTCTGAAGCAGCTGAAATGACCAACATTCAGCTTTTTTGGAGGTGAAAATGGAGACAGGTCCTGTTGGAGGAGAAATCTTTTGATAGGAGCAGCCTAGCTGACATTCTCAAGGGACCCTTCATCACAACTGTTCCATGCAGCTTTTCATGTGTTTATTCTGAATACTGTTGTTTTCTCTCCACTTGGAAAGCTCTGCCAAAGCAAAGTGTGAAACAGGGGGCCAGAGCACTGGCTGAAGTCCTGGCCCTCATGGGCATGGCCTCGTCTCTCCTTGTTCCACATTGCCCTTAGAGAAAAACATCCATAACCTTTTGCAAACAGTGTTTCATCTGAGACCCTATGCAGACTTTCTGGTTTTTCTTTGCAGTGTCCCAGTAATTTGGAGGTCATTTTTGCTGTCTATGTGCCCGTCTGCCTCTGTCCTGGTGAGAGCTGTGTGCTGTGCCATGCCACAGACAGTGAAAGGCACAAGCCTGGCTGCCTTCTCCAGTGAGGAACGAGCCCAGGATCAGCTCTGCCGAGGCAGCACAGTGACACAGGGACACCTCTCAGTGGACAGAAGCTCTGGCCAAGCTGAGCTTTGTGGTGTGGCTTGTTTGTGGTACAGCAGTGTCCTCCAGCAGGGATGGCTGCTGGCCTGCCAGCCAAGCTCTGGAGATGTGCACGTCTTTTCTGGGTTTTTATATATACCCCTAAGGACTTTCACAAGAAAATCAAACCATGCACCTGCCGGGACAGTGTTGGGAGGAACAATTACAGCAATAAATAAAGATTTCTGCTTGCATGCCAACCCAGCAGGCTTTACTGTCTCCTCATCAAGTGATCTGCCATTTGTTAGCAATTGCTTGTTAGGGCCTTTCTGCTCTTGGCCTGTTCTTGCTTTTGTGTATATTTTACTCATCTTGACAAGAGAAAAGAACTCTATTAAGTAGAGGAACTTACAATTCACAGTGCCTGTAACATCCGTGGCAGGAATAGAATTACAAACCACATCAGCATATTTCTTTTGTTTGTTTGTTTTCTCTCTGTTTGGGAATTTCATTAGCTGTCTTACATTTTTGGTTGTGGGTTATTTTTCCCCTGGTCTCCTGTGGCTTCTTTGTGAAAACCATTTGTTTTGTCATCCTTCCTCAGTCTTTGTAAAGGTGGCCTGCAGGTCTGGGTTGGCCAAAATCCACAGAACTGGCAATGAAAGGATGTGAGGCAGTTGTCTTCTTGGATGGGAAGGTGGTAGGTGGAAAGTAATGTGTTCCTTACAGCAGCCCTTGCCTCTATCATTCATTTCTTAGTCCAGAACTGCCTTTTGTGCATTAAAAGCTCTCAGGTGTGTTTCTCATCCTCCAAAATCTGGTTTTGAGTTGTCTGTGGTGTTTTCCCCTCAAGCCTTCTTCTCCTACTGATGTTTTATTTCTCTTTTACTGGCACAGATGCCCTATGGGAATAACTTTGCCTATAAGGTGTCTGACGCCTTCTGCCCTTCCATGTATTCACTTACCTACTACTTTCAGCAATGAAGGCCCCAGGTTTCTGTGACTGAAATGATGCTGAAATGTCTGTAAAACCGGAAGGTGAGTGTTGGAGAGGATGAGCATAAAGGGATATAGAGGGACAAGCTGGTAGTCACCAAACTGTGTCATACTTTTTAAGGGCAGGACGGAACCCAAAGCTCTCGTGGTCTTTTGTGCTGGCAGCAAAAAGACCATCACTGAAACCCAGTGTGATGTGCTGGGGCTGTTAGGGTGGGAGCTTTGGTAAATGTAGAGAAACTTTTGACCTTCCTTTCCTTCGTGCCCTTAAAGAGGAAGGTCGTAGATTCTTCCACACTCTAAACCACATCCAAAAGATGCCTACCACCTTCTGGAGAGCAAGGCTGGGGTAAGACCTTCCTTAGGTCTCCATTACATTTGCTTCACTTTACGCAAGGCAAAGAGGTGCCAGAATGACTGGATAATGTGCTGCCTTTCTTATAAAGAACCATTTCTCACACATTAATCCTGGATTACGTGGAAGTAGCACAATGCAGGTTTTGGTGTGGAGGAATGGAGAAGAGCAGAAGCCAAGGGGTGTCCATAGTTGCTATGTTGTAGACACTCTGCAATGCTCCTTATAAACAGAGAAGTGTCTGGCTACACTTCACTGGAAACATGCCAAAGTAGGCTGATGCACAGGCTGCTGGCAGAGATGATGCTCCAGGATAAAATAAATGGAAAGGTCACCTTGATTAACTGCCCATCTCTCCTCTCCCTTCTTCTGTCTCAATCTTCTCTGCACCTTGATAAACATAGGCATGTCTGACTCATCGGCCCTGTCGGGCAGCTTTCATTTAAATGTTGATCATAAGCCAAATCATTCTTCCTATCATATTTAAGGTCCTTCATCTTGTTAAGTGGTGGTGTGTAGTAAAAAAGAACTGCATGGAAATGTGCTTAAAACACTGAGATAGGAGGTCAGTGTGCTTTTTTCATTTGTTTAAGACTCTGTTCTTTCCCCTCGCTACAGAGCTTCGCTCTTAAACAAAAAACAACAGAAAGACCTTCCCTGTCTGGGGTTTTGATACTTAATAAATGCTGCAGGTTTTCATTCATTGAGTTTTTTTGAAGCATTGTAGCATTTGTATCCTAGTTCATCAAGTGTGCCCTCGTTGTGTCATAAAAACACAGAACACACTGAGCCCCTGCCTCAGGGCCCTGTAACACAGATCATGAGAAAGGAGAATTGGTTTTGCCTCGTCCCTGGGCTCTGGCACCATCTATGAATTTAATGGAAAGGTGAGACAGGAGCTTCTCACTGTCAATATTGCAAGGACCTGCAATCTTGTCTCATTAAGAATAAATAAAAGCTGCCTCTTATCAGATTTATATTTGGTCCCCCCAAAAAGTGAATGTTACTAACTTCAAAAGATTTTCCTGAAAGTATTTTTGAAACTGGCCTATTTGGGTATGTAAGAACACAGAATTCCTCCTTAACATTACTGTCATCCCATTTGAATGCCCAGTTACCCTATCATGCTTTCCTTATCTACAGAGCAGGGACTGAGCTGTAATTTTGAGGGGACAATGATTCGATGACACTGATGGGGCTCTCAAACTCCAGTAGGGTGCATGAATCACAAGTTAATTAGTCATTTTTCCTAATATAGTGAAGTTCTATCTTTAATCCTACAATTTCTGTCTCTTGTCAGATTTATTATTATCTCCAGATGGACTGTTCTGTCTCTTCCCTCAAAACTTTTTCATGTTATGAGATAAAGTTTTTATAGGTGTACAAAATACTGGTTTCTTTTCTTTGAGTGAAAACTTCACAAGGTTGTACTTTATTTCACACAAGTAAAGATTTGAAACTACAGCTTCAGGTGTTTCAACTACTACAGAGTTTCATAGGGAATTAGACCTAGAAAATTATGAGGTCTGATTGGCACTCTAGATCAAGGATATTAGAACCTGACTGAATCCCACTTACTGATAAGGAAGATAATTTTGAGCACCACTAATTGCTGCTCTCAGAGTGGAGGTGCCAGACGAGTGCTGCAGTGCAGGAGCTGTGGAGGTTTAGGATCACACATTCTCCTGACCCATCCTTCCAGGTGAGGAGAATGGGGCTTATCACAGAGGGAACTGGGAGTTTTAGTGGAGAGCCCCAGTGCCCTCACCTTCCTGGAGGTCTCCTGCCTGCTGCTGTGCACTGCTGCTTTGCTGGGAGGGATGCAGGGTCTCTTCTCCAGCCACAGAGCTGCCTTCACAATACAATTGAGAGCTCCTGCTTGGAGAAACTCCTTTGTGCTAAGAGCACTGCACAGGGGCCAGGTCAGGCTCTCTGACTGTGCTGTCAGGTCACAGGAGAGCTGGGGGAGGATGGCCTGGATTTTCCTTGGATGTTGTTGGGAGAGCTGAGCTGAAGCATTGGAAGTCATATCTGATATTAGCAGATGCAGTGCTTGGATAGATCCAAGGGTTCTGTCTGTGGGGTGTCCACTGCTCGCTCTGGTGGGATTGGAGGGGGATTTTTGTTTTATAGATGGAGTCTCTTTTAAAAGGTGGGATATCTGAGGGAACTGGAAATCAACTTCGTGTAGCAACTGCTCTCTACAGATAAATCTTCCTTCCAAGTCTGCAAAGGCTCCATCTCCCTGTCCTGCGTGCAGTTCAAAAAGACTGGCCCACTACAACAACCAAAACATTTCCTTGGTTTGCATCTCCAGACCTCTTAACAGTGCTAGAGCAAGTTAGGTTTGAGCAATGAGCACAAGTATGGTGTAAAAAGTTAAGGTTGCCTCTCACTTTGCTGCCTGCAACAATTTGGCAGGAGGTTCTCCCATTTAAGGCGGGGGAGGGGGCATTGATGGTTTGGGCTTGGGGTTTTTTCAGATCCTTGGGTTGCAGAGAATTTCCTATACCCTAATGATGGAAAGCTAATAAGGCTGGTGAAGAATGTGGGTGTTTAAATTTTTATTTTTACATAATTTTGAAATCCTGAAATTGAAGGTAACAGATATATCATAGTTAGACAACTACCCCAAATCCAGCTGCCTGTTTTATAAGCATTATGGTGTGATTTTAGTGAGCTGGTAGAAAGAAACTTGTGGAGCAAAGTTAAAATGTGCATCTGGGTTGCTTTTGTGCAAGGCAGGAGGAGACCTGAGTGACTTCAAGGAAGGTGCATGTTGTTATCTGGGCAGAGGGTGGGATGTGACAGGGGACACTTTGAGGGAAACAAGTTTGAATGCCATGCACAACAGGAGGAAGAGCTGAGGAAAGAGAAGGAAGGAGAAGGTGGGAGCCTGAGGAAGCTGTGGGCAGCAGCTCTCCCTGCAGATGTGGGTACGAGAGGGCAGCGTGGGTGTGAGAGATCAGGAGAGGAGAAGCTCTAGTAATCAAACTGAGAAGTCAGGACAGCCCCAGCAGCAAGAGCTGTAATTGTAAAACTGCAGGAAAATAGCTTGCTTCCATGTTTTCCTCCGAGAACTCAAGCCCATGTGCAGGTATGGGCTGATTTCAGTAGTCATGTTCATTTGTGGCTGCTGATAGAAGGTGTGGGGAGCCAGACCTGGGCTGCTTTTGAATTGCAAGTGGAGAAGTGAGAGACTGGCCTTGAATCTGCTCTGTTACACACACTTTGCAGCTATCAGCATGTCCAGCACAGTAACCAGGGTACTCAACAGCATGTTATCCTGCTGCAAGCCACCTGCTTATTTTGAGTTTTTTATCACAGCAGAGCTTCTTCAAATGAATCCTTCCCTGCTCCTTTCAAAGCTCATGTTTCATTGCCTTTCAGTCAAAATTATCTGCCCCTCTTAATTACCCCCTGCTCTACTGTTTGAGATGTGGCACAGCACGCAGTATTGAAGGAATTTCCAGTCCAGATTGACTCTCCTGGGAAAAGTTCATACAAAAGTCAGGGAAATAAGTGAATTTTCTGAAAAGCAGAGTGATCCTCTCTTGTGGGAGAGAAAGGGAGTCAGGATTAAACAGCTCCTGTTTGCAAAGGTGACAGCTGAGTAGGAACTACTCCTTCCATACACAGCGATGAGCAAGTGCTCATGTGTTTCATGGAATATATAATTATGGCTCATTGCCTGCTCTGTAGATCAGGTGAGCCATAATGTGGAATGTATTTGAGAGCAATTCCACCAGCTTCATGTGAGGCTGTTCCTGCTGAAGGCTCAGAAATGTAATTCAGGGCTTCTCCCTGGAAGGCCCGAGGAAGTATTTAGTGCCTGCTGTTTGTTGCCAGGCTTGAAAACACAGAGGCTTGTGTTCAGTCCTCAAAGCATTTTGCTCAGCTGTAAGCCTGCTAAAAAGGAAAAGAGAGATGAGAAATTACTCATGCTTCTCTGTTCAGAAGTGTGCTAGTGAGAAGGAAAGTGATCTGCTCTGGTTGGAACTCCAAGGAGTAATCTCCTTTGCAGGTCAGGGAATTTCCCACAGGAAAAGGAGGAGTTTGTAGACTGCTGCTCTGATGCAGCCAGAGAGAGCATCATGGTAAACTGTGTGTTTGCTGAGGCCAGGAAGGGGTGATGCACTTTGCTGCAGGACTTCAAATTTTTTTTTTTTTCCTTCAGAAATCTTCAGGAAACATGCATGTGCTGTTGTGGAAGACCACAGCCAGCTTTTAACTTGGGCTCCTCTCAAAAAAAAGAAAAAAATCAGCCAGGAATGAGAACTGAAACGAAAAGACTTTTGGGTTGTAATGAGTATTTCTTGGCTGTGAATTCTGAAGGGGCTTGGAACAGGTGTAAGAACCTTTCCCAGAGTGACATCTCATAAATACAAAGGCCGTGGTCCTGACAGGGCTGCCAGAGGGAATCACGCACAGTTAGCTGCTGGATGTGTGCATGCATGGCTGCCTCCCTGCCCTTCAGCACAACAGGCAGAAAAACAACTCTGCTCTGGAAAAAAAGAGGGAGGAGGAAGAAGGGAAAGTGTGTTTAAAGGTAGCTGGAGTAAGTGACCTGTCTGGAAGCCTGTCTGCCCATCCTTGAGCTGCTGAGTGACTGTGACACTGCTCCTGAAGTACTCAGGTGCACAGAGCCACGGGAGCCTGGCCCGACAGGGGGGGAAGAGAGAGCAGGTCAGAACTGAGGGTGAGAGCCCAAATCCATCTATATATTGAGGCTGTCTGAGAAACTTTGTCAGTGTGGTCTGCTGCTTATGTATAGAGCAGAGCACCTGGCATAAAGCCTGAGTAAAGTGTTTGGATTTCATGGTCTGCACAGGAAGATCCAGTTCAGCTTTGAGTCAGTTCCATAAAGGGGCCTTGGATCCTGTGCACAATTCTGCAGTGCAGATTTAGGGGGTGCTCTCCATAGCTCTGTTGGAAAAGTTGCTGTCTCTGCACACCACATGAGCATTGTCAGGTCTCACAGACTTGCTTTTAAGAAGCTCTTCTCACCCATTCATGTAATTCTGAGTTCTGCTCTCCTGACTACTCTGAGACAAGCATTTATGTTCCCTAGAATTTAGGGTCCTGATCCAAAAGCTGTGTAAATTTTCAGAAGTGATTTCACTCTGTGCAGAACCTGCCTCTCCACACCTCTGGATGGAACAGGACAGTTCATGAACATTCCTTCCTAGGCTGGCAATAGCAGCTGTGTGAGCAGCACCCAAGGCTGGGGATGCAGGTCTCCAGGACCTTCCATATTCCAGGCTGTGCTTATAAACTTGGTTCTTACATTCACTTTTTCTGCCACTGGAGGCAAACCCCATACTGAGATTATAGCACTTGCAAGAAATTAGCCCATCTTTGATGGGTGGGAAGAGGCTGGAATTAGCAAATCCTCTCTCTTAGCTGGAGTCCGGGGTTTTCTCTGGTGCCCACAATGCCCTGACTTCCCTCAGGTGCTGATGCCCATAGGAGCCTGCCCAGACATGTGGCTTTGGACTTCCTGCACCGTGTTAAGGGGTAGTAGAGGTGCCAGTGCTACAGAGACAAGCTAGAAATGCAGCCAGTTTTCAGGGAATTTACTGTGTAGATGTTCTCTACTGGTTTTGGATATGAATGCAAGCAAAGCCACTGCTTGGCTACTGCCTTTGGTATGGAAACAGTCTAGAGCAGCAGGATTCAATTTTGATTTTTGAAGGCTAATAATTCTGATTTTTCAAGATTGTTGTGTGCCATCACATGGCATGCTTTAACTGCACAAGGAACAGGCTTGTGCTGAGTAACTTTGTGAATCTTGGAGTCCGGAATTCTCACACCATTCTGGGGTGTCAGAATAACCAGGGTAGTTTGTTTTGCTGTCAGTGCAGCTGCTGGTGTGCTGGTGCTGCTGAGTGGCTTTACCATGACTGAGCCATAGCTCAGCCCCTTGCAGGATTGGACTTCTTATCAGTTGCACCTTCATGGGTGAGGCTGTCACTTTAAATGCAACTGGTTTGGATTGAAAAACATAAAAACAAGATCACTGCTGGGAGCTGTAGAGATCCCAGAGGTGCAATGACTTTATTGATGACCATGGTTAACCCAGCTCACATCAGGCTGCACTTCCTCGTGCTGTTTGCCAAGGGAGGGATGGCAGGAGCTGGTGTCCCCACAGCTCAGGGAGGTTTGCAGGGAGTTTCCTAACCTGCCTCTGCCTTAACAGAGGGATTCAAACCTCCAAGCCAGACAGGCTTTGCCTGAAGTGTTTTATGTGAGCATCTTTCTGTTGGTTGGACTGGAGGAAAAACCAGCACAGGATGGGAAGGTTTTAGGTAGATCAGGGAGGGGTCCCTGTGCCTCCAGGGTGAGGTCCAGGCTTTCTATTTGCTGTGTCACAACTGAACACATGCTCCATTTATTGCACACAGACCATGTCTATGGCCTGTGTTAAGAACACACATGCACAGGCTTCACACATAATGTTGTATATCCAAATCTTGGCAAGCACTGATGAGTGCAAGTGAGAATTTGTGGTCACTGGTCAATGTGAGAGCTGAGCTCTGTGATGAAATCTCTCCCTGTGCACGGCCTCTACACTACACAGGCCTCCAGTAATACCTGGTGACAGGGGGGTTGATGGTATCTTCACTAGGGGAAAAGAAACAGATTTAGGACAAAAGTGATTTTTCCACTCGTTACCTGATGAGCTGTGAAGTTGTGCTTCAGCCAAGAGGTGTGAAATTATTACCTTGAAACTGCTGATTAGACTGAGCTCTGGTTTTTGCTACAGGCTCTATGATAACAGAGAAAATGGACACCTGTTCTGGATCTGCTCTCAGGAAATGCTTGAAAAGCTGATGCCTGGTGGTGTAGCACTCAGTTCCTTGCAGATAAGTAGTGTTTATCTCAGTCAAAACTGGTTTTCTATTGACCTTAAGGCAGGGTCAGGACCCTGGATCTCTGTTAAAGCTCCTTTGCTTTGCTTTTAAACTGTCCCAATAAATATTGTTCCTGCACACTGATGCAGCTGTGTCATAATTGTTAAGTTTGGAATTTGTTGGCAGTCTCATGCTTGATGTTACCATTTGCTCCCCTCCTCGTTAATTAACTCAGAGTTCAGTGACAGCTCAGGAGTCTCTCTGCATTTCCTATCAGAGAGTTGATGCAGCTCTGGATTGTGATCACACTTATCATACTTTGCTGTACCATATTCAAATGTGTTTAAATAATAGGTGGGGACTGCTAAGTAAATACTTAGAATGTGAATATATTGCATGACACCAGAGGAATACATATAAAGGGAGTTTTTCTAGGCTGCTTATTTACAGCTTCAATGGAAGTATGAGTTGTTAATTCAGTGACTTGGATCAGGCATCAGAAAGTTCATTTGTATTCTCAGTAACAACTACAGGATTGCTTCATTTAATTCCTTGCTTTTACTTTAAAGGTTTGCTTCTACATTGCATCTAATTTTATGTAATTTTCAGCAGCTGTGAAAAATGAGCTTAGTCCCATCTCACCACCCCGTCTCTGCCCTTCCACTAAAGATAGGCTTTTTTGGTTGGTTGTTTTTTTCTTTTTAAAGTCACGTGCTCCCGCTGCTATTCCTTTTTTTGCGTGTAGTGGTGATGATGACGTGGCCTTAGAATCAGCCTGTTTGGAAAGTTGGACTGGCAAAAACAACCCCACCACAAAAAAGCTCCAAACATTTACTCTCATCAGACCAGCTTGCTGAATATATTTGCTTTCCAGGTGTGTAGTTAATGCAGTGGGTGAAAGAAAGAGGGCTGGGACGAGCTCTCTCTGGGACTATACTTGAAGTAGGTACAGGTGAGACTGTGCCTGTGTTACTCCATTCTGCAATTTACTGACAGTGAGATGTTCAGAAGGGATTGATTTATATTTTACTACTTTGCTAATGACAATAAAATCCATTAGTACAGTGCTGGGTTGGTAGTTTTTTGGGGTTTTCTGTGTTTAAATCCGAATTTCACCTTCTGAAGCTGGAATGCCTCTCTTTTGTGTTCCTGTCGTATCTTGAGCTTCTCTTTTGGTTCTGGATGCATAAGCACGGTCACTTGTTGCTTTTACATGAATGAAAATGGTCTTCTCCATAGTGGCTTCACCTTTTCCTATAAAAACCCTTCGGAGCCCTGAGCTGCTCAGGAGTTCACTGTGTGCCCTCATGGGTCACTCACTGCCATAACTCTGGGCCATGTTTGGGGCTGGTTCTTTTCCTCCCAGGCTTCACAACGAAGCTGCCTGGTGTCGTGTGGAGTCAGATAATGCACACAAGCCCAGGTTATGGGATAGCTCGGGAGTCAGCTCCCTGCATCCTCAATGAGGCCACGACAAAGGAGTTTGAGGACCCACTCCCCACCCAAAGGAGCTTCCTCTGGGCAGGTGATCAGGCTCTCAAGTGGAGGTAGAGAGGCAGAGAGGGGACTCCTCATGTGATGATCCACATGAATGTTTATTAGCGCAGAGGGACAGGGACAAAGAGCTGAATTTTAATGAGCTTAAATTTAATTTAAATTAATTAAATTTATTAATTAAGTTATTAAACTTATATATGGAGGGCAGGACAGGCGGGGATAAGGGAAACAGCCAATAAAGCTGGAGATAAAAGGCAGGGTGACAGCTGAGGGGACAAATGAGGATGGGACATAGGAGGGACTTGGAGGAGGAACCAATGGGGTGTCGAATAAAGCAGAACTTTCTAGAACAGATACATATTAATAAAGGGGAATGAATATTAATAACTTCATACATAAAACAGGGAGGGGAAAACATGAACCAACCATAACTAAGTATGAAAAACATGAAACTGGGGGGTTGTGGGCTCTTACCCTAATCACGGAGTGAGCGATCAGGATCAAGCCTTTGACCACCAGAGTTGGGGGTTGGTGTTGCTCTTAGAGAGCTGGTCAACTTTGTCCACTTCCCCCACAACAGTCATGTTTGGAATGAATGGCTGTTGTTGCACTTCTCTTTGGCCCTGTGAAACTCTGTTTCTAGTGTAGGAGAAGGTGTGAGTTGGTGGATTTTGTGGCTTGTGTGGGTGCGCATTTTTTGTGATGAACTCCAACAGTTGGAAATGTTCTTGCAAGTTGTGGATCCAACAGGCTGTTTGAAGGGCAGAGGTGTTTTGTATGGAACTGTCTAGCCAAAGTTCTGGTGCCTCAGTTCACGCCTCCTGGCAGCTGTCTGGGCTGAAACCAACAACTGAGTACTTCCATGTCTGCTTTTTCTCCAGAAATTTGCTCAAAATATTGTTGTTTTATAGGTTTGAACTAGTGTATGTGTACAGGTCTTAGCCACCATTCAGAAAAAGCCCCAAGTATAATAAATTTAAGATGCTCACGGGGCCATAGTGACAAGCAAAATTCAGTTGGTGTGACTGTGGATGTATTATTTATTGCTATGCATTATTAATGACCTTGTAACACACCAGTGACAGCAAAACAGAGCCAAAAGGGAATAAAAAAGGACATAAATAGTTGAAATAAATAATGTATCTGCTTTCAGGTCATGAGTCCATCACTTTAGCAATAGTGGGTTTCTTTGGTTCTTTTTTCTATCTTTGTAGTTTGGTACTGATTGTTTTTATTTGATCACTTTGCCTTCTGCTACTAGATTAGTTAGAGAAGGCTGTGTGCTGCTTTTCTAATTAGATGATGAATTAATTCTTTCCCTTCCTTCTGGCTGTGTTTTGGATTTCGATTATCGGAGTAGCCTGGCTACTGATTTCAGTAATCCTTCCATGACTTACCTGTGGTTCTCCTGCACACACAAACTGGGAGCAGGCACAGCCTTTTTTGGGGGGGTGAGTCTGACACCTCTTGCTGGAGAAAGCTTAGGAGACAGCTTGAGAAACCACTCCCCTCTTCTTCATGGGCACAGCTGGGTGAGCACAGGTGGGGTAAGCAATCTGTGTCTTGGAAAGACACTTGGAGTTGCAGATTCCTGCAGTGTTCCAGGTGAATGGCTCCTTGTCCCCTCCCTCCCCATCTCTAGGTCCAAACAGAGGCAAGTTTGAGTCTGGGTTTGAATTGGATGATCCTGCTGCAGTTACATGAAAAGGTTGTGTCTCAGATTCATCTCTATATTGGGCTCAAATATGGAGAAAGTAAGAAAACAAAAGGAAGTAAAACAGGTTTATTTTAAGTCCTGATTTTCTGTGGCTGCTGTAGGGTAGTGACTGGGGGGTTTTGTTGTCTAAAGCAATTAATTTCTTCCTCCAAGTGTGTGCCACTGCTGGCAGCAGATGAATTTCTCAGATTGTCCCTGGCCCACGCGCCCTGGTCAGTGCTGTGGGTGATGCTCTGAGCAGCTGCTGACTTACAGGAGCAGCTTCTCTCCTGTTTTCTTCTACACAGACACAAAAGCTTTACAGCCTCACGTAAATGAATGGATGAGCAAACAAATTGGACAGCATTTAGGTGGTTGCAAAGGTTGGGTCCCTGTAGTATGAGCTTTTTAATATCTCATTCCTTGATAGCTTCATCCCTGAAATTCCTGGCCTTTGCTGAAGAGCTTTTAAAATCAACTTCCAGATGTTAAAATATTCAGTTTATGCTTGATGGGGCTGACTGTCTTCAGATCACATTTCTGCTTTTAGAATTCAGTTCTTGCTTTGATCAGCAACACAAAGTGATCAGGTACATTTATTATTCCACAGATATGAGCTGGCAAGAGATTTTTCATGCATCAGCTCTGGGGGAGGGAAAACAGGCAATGCAGGAACTGTGACAGTGAGGAAGAGGATTGCATCTTGTTCCCCAGTGGGTTTGTCCAAAAGAAATAAGCAGAAAGGCTTGGAAGCTCAGGCAAAAGTGTGGAAACTCAGTGCTTCAAAGTGTAGACAGAGCATATTTCAGCTCTCCTGTGCCCCTCTGATGGTAACAGGTGCTTTTATGACTCCATCACTGCGTGCTCTCGCTTGCTTTGCAAACAGAAAAACAACACTCACTGTGCATCCCATGCTCAGCCTTTAAAGAAACTAAATTTATTGGTTAGACCAGTGAACAGAATAAAAGTCTTCAAAATCCACATTTGATTTTAAATCTTATCTTGGTTTTTAGGTGTTAATGTTATGCAGGCAGAAGTGTTTCTCTGAGTGGGATGTGAGACAAGAGCTTCTCTTGGAAATGGGATCTTCCTGTAGGAAGGTCAGTCTTCTGCCCATAAATGAGTCCTTTCTGCCATAAAAGGAGGAGGTGGGAAGATGATTCTTGAACTATGCAGGTGTTTCTAAATTACCTTCTACAAGATTTTTTTGCCCACTCTTGTCAAAGAGCTTGTGATAGTTGTGATTGGATACCAAGGCAGGGGACCAAATAAACCTCAACAGAGTGCAGAGGTCTCTGTGTTGGCTCATGGTTTGCACTAGAAAGTTGGTGGTAACTGAAATAATAGTTTCACTTTATTTTGTTATTAATAAACAGCAAAAAATCCCTCAACTAATCAACAAAGCAGCCAAACAAAGGAAAACCCACCCACAGTCGGTGCAGAATTTGATGTGTTTGTCTGCTCCTTTTCTTGGGAGCCCTTAGACCTTTTCAAGGTAACTATATTTGAACTTAATTGAGAAGCCTTATAACATAATCACTGCAGTGAGTGATCACTACTACACAGAGCTGGTACTCACTGCTTGTGTTAATGTGAGTGCAGCAGCCAGGCACATTTGTTTTCTTCTTTCTTTTTTTTTTTTTTCCCATGGAAGACCACAATTTACCACATGGGAAAAAAAAAGCCTTTCCCACTTTAAAAATTGCTGGAAATTGCAGGAAGAGGTCAGCAGGCACTTGAGGATTTTCTCAGCAGTGCAAGTGCTCCATCTACAGCTCAGAACGTCTCCTGAGTTCGTTGTGCAGCACATTCGGGGTCTTTTTCTTTAGTAATCTTAATTAAAGTACTACACAGCTGAAAACTCCCTTAGTGAGCCCCCCAGTGTGATTCTGGGTAGCCAGCTTCCAACAGAAAACTGTGTCACCCGCTATGAGGTCAGCTTTTATTTTTAAGAACGTGGCTGGTTTATTCAGTGAGAAAGGGGTGGTGACAGAGAGGGGGAAAAAAAGCTGAAAAAGTTAAAGTCACATGTTGATGTGAGGGGAAAAGAGTGTGACATTGCTAAGTGTAAGCAACTGGATGATGACCTGTAACACTGTCACTGTGGTGGGGTCTGACTTCCCAGCAGTAGGATGGGAGAGTGAAAACCCAACTCATTTCATGTGATTTGGGTACATTTGGGAAGGAGATTCTGCAAAAGTGGCTGTGGTATCAAGGTACTGGCCTTGCTGACTCAGGTGAGACCTTGCAAACCAGCAGCCAGTGATGTTGGGACAAATAACTACGAGATTCAGGAGGGCAAAAGCAGCCACTCGTTTATTTTTGAGGCTTTTTTGAAAGACCCCAGAGGAATGGCGCGTGAAAACACAGCAGTGTGTTCTTACAGAGATCTAAACAGATCAGCAGCAGTGAGGAGTTTTCCCATAAAATCCTACTAATTCAGAGTTAGAGCCGCATTCCTGGGGCAGGAGCATAATTCAGTCAGCCTGGCTGCTGAACTGGCCTTGGTGGCTGCCAGCACAGCAACAGGTAAGGCCTTATTTCCCCAAGAGAGAAAACCTTGAAAGACACCTTAAATACAGCTCAATTTAAGGACACGCAGTAGAACATTTGGGAAATTGTTCCTAACTCATCAAGCTTTGTTAGGTGAAGATGGCAAAACTGTTTTAATAAAAACCAGGATGTGTAACAGTTATCCGTGTGCTGTATGTAAAAATCTTTAAAATATCACCTATACTGGGATATCTTTAGCAGTCTGGTGCAATAGATGTTGAGCAGACGGTATTTTAAGATTTTTCTGAATTTTTTCTAAAAGACTTTTCTAAATTTTTTTCTAAAAGATTTTTCTAAATTTTTTCTAAAAGATTTTTCTAAAGGGACAGCTCAATAGCTGGTATTTAGAAAGTCAGAAAAGATGGCTGGAGGAGTCACTGACCCAGCGAGGTCAGTTTTTGATAAACTCTGGAAGATAAGGCACGTGCTCCAGAGAAGCTCAGCAAAGAGCTTCTTGTCCAAAAACGAATTTGAAACCAGAGGGGAAGCTCCTGGGAGATCAGAGGTGCCTTGAGAGCTGAAATTACTCTCAAGGCTTTTTATGGGACATAATTCTTGTCAATAACTTTGAGGAATTATTGGTTTGGGATAATAGCAACACTGAGTGTGTACATAAACACTTCACAAAATCCTCGTTGCTCCGAAATAATGTTACTGTGTTGTTGGGGCACATGTTAAAAGAATTATAACCCAGTTAGCAAAGTTCTAGTAGTAACAGTTAGTGGGAATCCCTACCAAAAAGGTGTTTGAGAGTCTTTTCCTCTGCAGGGGTCTGTGCTGTTCGGTGCTTTCCTAGAGGTCTGGAAGCAATTGTGGTGACAGCTGTTGAGCAGCAGTGAATCACAGGCAGCAGCACGAAATCCTGAGGCCTCTTGCTGCAGGGGAACCACAGAAGCATTTTGGTAAGGCAAGTTTGAAACTGCACGTTTGGGAATAGGAAACACAAAGACTTCCAGGAAATAGAGGGCTGTATTCCTGAGTCAGCAAGGAGTTAGTAAGAAATTCTCAGTGGGTTGGGTGGAAGGATTCCTGTGGAGCTTGATGGAAAAAAAGGCAAATACTTAGAGGATGAGGGTGGATATACAGAAATGCACATGCACACAAACATATTTTCTTGATGTAGTGTTGATGAAATTGAATGTATCCAGTTCTGGTGCCAAGTTTTCATTTTATTTATTAAAAAACAAAAAAAAAATTAAAACACTCAACCAAGCAAAGGAGAGAATATCAAGAAAACAGTCTAAAGGCTAAGGAAGATATTTTGATGTCTGGAAATACTCACTGCATATTTATTGTAGTAAATAAACACCTAGATGGAGGAAAAAGGTTGGCGACTAAGAGTGCAGGAGCTGAGACCTGTTCTTTCCAGAAGAGGAAGGAGATGTATGTGAGGTGGAAACTTTCCTCAGAAAAGGGGAAGCAAAAAATGCAGCACACCTGCTGAAGATTAATTTTAAGGAAGCAAAGCAGGTTCTCTGTTCTGTTGTATCTTTTAGGAGGAAGCCAAAAGCCAGAAGCACAAGGTGACTCTGCTTTTAGGTGGAATGGTGAGAAATGGAGCAGCCTTGGGTGAGAGCACTGAGCTGTGGGACTGGTGAGGCAGCTGAGAGGTGCCCGCTCTGAACGATGGCAGCGTGTCCTGGTCCTTCCCTCTCACCTCTGTGAGTTGGAAAAGGTCAGTCATTTCTTGGCTTTCTAAAGGGTATTGTCAGGGAGCGCTTCCCACACTCATCCCCACCTTGCAGGCTCATCAGATTCCCAGCAAATCCATGTTCCCCAGGCACAGCCCAGTGGCCAGGCAGGTTCTGCATCTCCAGGTGTGTTTGTGCTCAGGTGTAGTAACATCAGTGAGAGGAGGAGAATGTCTGATGGCTAATCGTGTTTCCTGTTGCCCAGGAGCAGGAGAGGACCCTGCTGTGCCATAATCAGGTGTATTGCAGAGTTTTTTATTCCAGATCTCCACACAGAAGAACTGCTGTTCTCATTCTTCACCAATCTCCAAGCTGGTTAATAAGGAACAAATTCAGTGTATTCCAAGAATAAGGCAATCTTTCTTAGCAGTGGTCTTGATAAAGTCTAGGCAGCAATAAACCCTGGTAGTCAGAAGTGATTTTCCCAGTGTCCCAATTAGGGAATGCTGCTCAATTACCTGGATTCCAAGGAGCAGCTAGCATATATGCTGCAGACAAGAAAGGGAGAGTGGGGGAGAGCTCTTTATCTCCAAGTTAGTGGAGATCCCTGTGTTGACTCAGATGGAGTGTATAATCCATAAGCAGTGCTCAGGATTGGGTAAATATAGTTACGTGGCAAAGAGGAGGTGGGTAAATGGAGAGGAATTTCCTCGTGGGTAGCTCTGAATGTTGGGATATTTACACTGCTACTGTTAGCCAAGGTGGAAGCATGAAGTGTAAATCCAGAGTCAGAATGAATTTTTCTGTGGTGACTTGCAAGGCTGCTCTGGGGCAGTGGCAGGGTTTGGAAAAGTCAGATTCTTGAGGAACCTCGTGCTCTGTGTCCTGGTGGCCATTGCTGTGTTAGGGATGGCAGATTGGAGTCTCTTGGCTCCAGAGGGTACAGGTTTAACTCCTTTCCTGGGGTGCATTTCTGCAGTGACTGCAGATCAGGCTGCACTTGTTGGACAGAGTAAGTGAGGGTGTGTTCTGCACAGCTACAGCTGGTGAGATGTGTGGCAGAGGCACCGTACAGCTGTGGAGAGGAGTTCCAGGACTGGTGAGGGTTGGTTCTGGTTCCCTGCTGTGGGTTTGCAGTGGCAGTCTGGGCACCTTCACTCACACCAAGAGCCCGCAGAGACCTTCCAGCCAGAAGCCCCTCCGATGGCCTGTATGGTTCAAGGAGTTTCCCTTGTGCTGCAGACTGCAGGTGTTTGCTGGGGATGGGGTTAAATCCAGTGGCCTGGATTCTCCAGGCAGTGCTGGCTGGTTGTTAGCACAGCACGGAGCTGTCTGCAGGCAAGAAGTCCCTGGGGATGGGACAGGAAGGGCTGTGGCACCCAGAGCACAGCTGAGAGTGCTGGTGTGAGCTGTGTGCTAAACTCAGGGATGGTTTTGTGTGCACAGGAACTGCCCTGTGTGCCTTGGATGGGCCAAACCAGTGATTCGGGAGCAGGATCCCTTCAGGTTTAGCCCAGTGTGCATGGCAGAGTATCCCTGTCCCTATCTCTAAGCCCTGCTGATAAGGGCAGCACAAGTGTTGTTTGTCTAACTCTGAAATGCATTTTAGTGACTTTTCATCTCATTATGTCAGTGCAAGTATTCGATCAATCAATGGAAACGCGCAGCAAGAGCAGCTCTGCACAGGTGATTTTTTTACCTGCAAAGTGCTGCCTGCCCTCATCTGGCTTTGTATCTCCCCGAGAAAGAGCCTAAATGGTACACAGCAAACCAGCAAGGGAGAAGCCTCCAAGGGAGAAGCCTCTACACTCAATTCCTTTCATCTCTCCTGTGGAGACAGGAGCTGGATGTGAGCTGCTGTGCCCAATATACCAGCAGCAGCACTGAACTGAGCTTTGGGTTAAGTCCTGCTTGGGTTTTGTGGCAAACTCTTGGACAGAGGCACCCACTGTCCAGCTGTGTTCTCAGCACAGGGTGCTGGGCAGTGCCCGTGTGAGCACACACTGGTAATTTGTGCCCCCTCAGGCGGTTACTTCAGGGCAGTGAGTTGTGCAGTGGAAAAGCTGGCTCTGCTTATTGATGAGAGCTGGACACAGGTGCTGGAAATTAAAGATTGCTGTCAAGAAAGTAAAGGGTCAGGTTGGGCACTGTTGAGTAATGCCTTGCACATAGGGCCAGAGGTGCAGAGCCAAGCCAGAATGTGATGAGCTTCTCCAGCAGCTGCCTTTGGCAGGTTACAGCACTGAGGGAGAAATCCTGCACTGTTTGGTGTGACAGCCCCAGCTCTGTGTGTGGGGTTATGGCTGATGTATTGACAGCTGGCAGGATGCAGCCTGAGGGGAATGGGACAGTTTGCCCATCAAGGAAACCTACTGTATTCAGGTTAATACAATTTAAAAAAATTTTGTAAAAAAAGGATTCAAAACTACTTTTTTCATCCCCTCTCCCCCACTCCCCCATCAGAATTTTTCTCATTTATGCAGCTCTTTTGGGGTGGAGGGTGATCAGTTCTTCAGCATTAACTATGTACAGTTACATGCTTAAATAAGTACTTCAGAAAGCAAAAGGGGGGGGAGTGCAAAATCCTGTTGAGGAGCTCATAGCCATATGGTGTGTATTTATTCTTTCTGGCTGCTTCCTTTTCCCCTTTCAGTTGTCTCCTAGGATTTGGTCTCATTTTCCCAACCTGAGCAAGTTCAAACAGTCACCTGTAAGAAAGTAAGTGCATGCCTGTTCTCTATGCAGTTGGGCTTCCTGTGTCAAGCTGTCTAATTTATAGCTCTTTGATTAATAAAGATGCTCTGGGTAAGAGGCTTTGAGCATCCCATAGGAGTCTGGAATTCATTCCCAACTCTGAAAGAACTTCAGACACAGCTCTGTAGTTGGAAGTATTGCTGGAGGACCACTTTCAGAGTGCTTACTGTGGGGTATCAGTGTAAAACCAAATCAAATGAAGAAATGACAAAAAGCTGACATAGAAACATCCTTTTTAAGTAGTAGTAGGTAGAGTTCCAAAAAAAAGACCTAAAAGGTGGATTTATATAAAATATTCCCATTGTTTAACAGAAGTGCCTCAGTTTAGGGGTTACTCAAATACCATGATTAACAAGACTGGCTGGGAGGAAGAACTCCTCCTTTTCCCTTCTAGCTTTCCAACACTAACCCAACACTTGCATACAAGAAGTGAAAAATGTACTCCAAGGAACACTGTTAAAACCTCAGTTATCTGCCACACAGCAATCAACAGGAGAGACATGGGTAAAGAACAGCAGAGGTTTTATTACACTGGTTTGTGTTGTTGCACTGGGAAACTCACTGGGATCTCAGTAACACTCAGTGAGGAGAACTCCCAATACCTTGGGTCACTTGGTATCGCTGCCACACGGAGTTATGGAATATTCTTGAACAGATTACAGAAGATTTGGGTAAAAGTGGGTCATAATTTAAAAAATGTTTTGGTTCCTAAGCCTGTGACTGGGTATTTACTGCTTTGTACATGTCCCTTTCATTTTCTTTATAACCCCATACAGCTAAATGAAAGAGAAATCTTAAAGTCATATTTCTTGCTATTTGCTTTTTAGTAAGGCAGTGAAATCTTCCTTTTAAAATAAAAGTACAGAGCATTTCTCAAGTGTGAACTCCTCACCAAGAGGTCAAGCTGATTGTAGCCAGAGATGGGAACAGTGTCACCACTTTGCCACAGAAGTGGCTCTTCTAGTCTGAGGGATCCAGAATTACACTGAGACCTCTGCAATCCCCATTTTCTAATTATCATCAGTCTTATAGTTCCAGGACCAGGCCCTCAGTGATGTGAGCAGCAGCAGCTCTATTTCATTCAGCATCTCACTCCGAGATGCTTTCTAGATGGGGGTGACAAACTGCTTGTCTTTCAAGGCCCCATTGAGCATCTAAGAGCAAACATATGCACAGATGCAAAAGAAGTGATTATTCTCTTTTTGATTGTTATTTTTGGGAGGAAGTAAATAGTGGCTTCTCAGGAACAATGGGAATAGTTCACATTCAGAATAATCAGTACCATGTGCATTTTGTATTGTACTTGAGAACAGCTACAGGACTCTTATAAGTACTGCAAAGGTATAGAATCTCACAGTATGTTTCTGGTTTCTTTCTGTATCAATTGTGAGTTAGATGACTTTTATTTCTTTATAAAAATTGAAGAGCATGATCTCTGTTAACTAGAGGCAACAAAAATATCCTCCATAGCTAGCTAGATCTTATAATTTTTTAAAAAAGGATGCAGGGTGGGTGTTCAAGTACCTACATCAACTATCAGAATGAAGGAGCAAAATTTAAAAAAAATCTGTAACTGACATTTAATTCAGAAGTATTTTCTTATTCAACAAAGCATTGTAAATGTGCTGAATTTAAGAGGTTGCTTTATTCTCAGTCTTGTGGCTCTGAATATAATTTGGAGGAAAAAAAGAAGCCAAATATGGTTCTAGATAGGAAAGGGCCTTGTTTCACAGAAAGCTGCTCTTGTTCTGAGGGCTTGGGCACATTCTTTCCCCATCCATCCCTGGAGGGAATACTGGTGTAGAGCTGCTGCCCACTTCTTCCTATGCTCCAGCAAGGCTGGAGTGATTTGTAGCTGAACACAGAAAGGACAATCTTACCTGTGCTGTATGAGCTGTTTAAAAGAGGCTAATTGCCATAATATGTAATTAATTTGTGAGCAGGTGCATTGTTTTTTACACTAGAAAAAAGTCCTTCTACTGTAACAGTTTTGATGGGAAGCATAAGGCACCTCACCTGTAATTTCCAGAGCCACCAGCCAGACTACCCGAATTGAAAACCCCACAAAGTGGGAAATACCTAAGCTGATAAACTCTGTAAGGCTGCTCTCCAGCCCTCCATGGTTTTGCATAGCTTTCCCTGGGGAGGAGGGGGTTATAAACTCTCCTTTCCCAAACCTTGCCAGAACTCCCCCCCTTTGATGCCCACAAGGGCATGTGCAGCATTAGAGGCCAGCAGTGCCAGCCAGGTGAGCTGAGGGACCCCGGGCACTGCTCTCAATGTGCTGTTTTAAAGAGTTTGGGCCCCTCCTTGAGCTGGCTGGAGAAGAGCTGCTTTTTCTCTCCAGTCACATTACTGAACAGTTTAAACACTACAACTGATGGCTTCTTTCAGATTCCTCCAAAACATGATAGGATTTATAACACAGTAATTCCAGAAGAATATCTTAAGTCAGGATTATCATTGGGTTGAAGGTCTTACAGCACAAAACATTTACCTGTATAAAAACAAGGGAGGCACAAAAACCAAAAAAGTTTGGATTTCTCAAGATGAATACGTGTCTATATTTTGTACTAGAAATCTCCAAGTTCTTATATTTCAACTCTTCAACTCCTCAGTGTTACAGGGAGCAGACTATTAATCCTACAGACTGGGGGAAACAGGGTTTGAGGGTTTTCTTTAATTGGTATGTTCATAGTACAGAACTATGGCACCAGCATCTTTAAAAATGAAGACATGAATATGAATGATAAAACTAGCCCAGGGTAATTAATTGCTGCAAGAAGAGACCTTCTTCTCTATGCACAGAATGAAACCAAATGCGAGTGAAATATCCAGAAACCCCAAAATCAAATTAAGACTGTAATGTGTGCAAGGAAAAAGGATGATCAAAGGACTGAGTGGGAACTAAAGCTTAAGACCTAGGAACTCTGAAGTTTTTATTGATGTGACAACATCTCTGTTTGAAGAAAAATAAAGTTAATGAAATTTACATGATGATAAACTTCCAAGCTTCCACAGATTTTTCATAAACAAAAAAACATTCATGAATCAGTGAACCACAGCAAGAGTAAGGCCCTACCAGTTTTGCACACTGATTTACACTTGGAGCAGGAGGAAGGGAGGGCACTTTGATTCAAGTCATATAGGCTAGGATGAACTCAGCTGCCAAATTCCGTGTTCTGCTCACTTTGTAAGCTTAGGCATTTGGATGGGCATTTAAATAGATTGTGGTAGCTTTACACAGCTTTTTTTTTTTTAAGCCAAACCATCAGAAGTTGGGCAACAAATGAAGACAGGAAATAGAAAATCAAAATAATGCTGGTTTTGTTACAAAATCAAGGGCAGACTGAACAAATCCAAGAAGTATTTTCAATTGCTTGAAAACTTGAAGATGAAACAGTGTCCTGAATTCAAGGCATAATTTAGACCCTTATAATGTTACCTGGAAAAATTATGTCCATCAGATGAGGTTAGGATGTATGTCTGCAATTCCCAGACTCTCGAGTTAGATCTGAGGCTAACAGGAGCTTCATCAGTGGTGGAGGCAGCAACAGCTGAAGGAGGAGGCTCTGGCTTTTCCCATGGATTGTGAAGTTTTGTTTCTGAAACACTAAATTCCATCACAGGGTCTTTCATCTCCACCACAGGTGCAAAAAACCAGTAATGCTAATTTCCAGCAATCCAGATCCTATTTCATATGCAGAAATTAACCCAAAGGCAAGTAATAGAAATGCATACATCATCCCATTCAATTATTCAGCAGTTTTGCAGACATACCGGAAAAAACCTAGCTTTCAATATAAAAATTGTCTATGAAAGAGTCTAACTTGAATTTGTCTCCAAGGATCATAATTCCACATGTGCTGCTGGATCTGTAGAAGAGGAGAGAAAAATGAGCACTCAGTTTCAGCTGCCTCAATTGGCAGATTGGTTTGAAAATCAGTACAGCCTCCTGAGACGTGTTCCTTGCAAGGAACCAGTGCCTGAAGAACAATTCTCAGCCACAGTGTGTAGCAGCACTTCTTTAAGGGTTAAGATAAGGCCAAGCTCATAAAATTGCAGGAAGAGTGGGGGTCTTTTACAGAACTGGAACAAGTCTGTTCTCTGGCTTTCAGAATTAGGTTAAATTACACCAGCCTTGCTCAGCAAAGGCCCTTCCATCCCATTACACTCCCCAATGATTTAACAGCCCCTCGTTCAGCCCCGTGCATGGCACAAGCTCTCAGTGAGGGAGGACACAGCACCAGCCCAACAGGCACAGAGAAAGTCACAGGAGTACAGAAACAAAGATTACCATGTGTGTGTTGTCCTGGCATCTTAGCTGGTGTTCCCATTTCTTTTTCCTTCTGGAAATGACTCTGGAGCAGTTTGATTTCTTGATCATAGTCCTGCCATTCTGGAACTATCCGCATGGCTGCCTGCAGCTTGGGCTCTTTGGTCATTGGGTTGTTACACTGCAGACAGAACAGACAGGCCACTAAAGGTTTCTGCACTCAGCAGAGGTGTGCTTCCCTCTGCAGGGATTAACCTGCCGGAGGTGAACAACACGTGCCTGTACTTCAGCTAGAGAACAGTGCAAAGCCTCTTCCCAAATTCATAACAGTGCCACTGCTCCAGGTGAGAGAAATACAGAAGCTAATGGAAAAAACTCAAATGCTGAAAACATGCAAGTATTGATACAGGCTGAGGTAGGGAAGTGTCTCTAAAAGTGGTTGCTGTATTTTAATGTGATGTAAGAGTTAGGGAATCATCCTGCACTCACCAGATCAATGGTTTTTGCTCTCTTCTTCGAGGAATCGTCACACCACGTTTCACACCACAGCCACTCCTGTGGGAGGGACTTTATTGGTACTTGGTGGATCATGTTGTTTGGCAAATCCTGTTGTGCAGAGTAAGAGTTAGTAGCTGTTTCCACAGGGTGCAGGATGGGAGGAGCAAGCCCCCTCCCAAACCAACACTATTGTGAAGGTTAACTTTTTTAAGAGTTTTCTTTTTTCCCAATGCAAATATAAAGTGATGAATCAACACTTCATCCCATTCCAAACAAAGTCCTTTGGAAAAATCCCAAGTCCCAACCTGACACCATAACCCAATAAACCAAAACAAACACAACAAAACACACCTGATCAAGGTTGGACAGACTGTTTGGATCCTGACTAAGACCCTGATACTGTCCTCTGAGTCGATCTCCAGCTGCTATCTTTCTGAACTTCTTCAGATCCACAACATAGAGAGCACTACATGGAGATGATGCAATCAGTAATGACATTTCACTGCAGCCCCACTAGAGCCCCGAGACACAACTCCCTAAAACAATCCCATGGTGGCAGCACATCAGATGATCTATTACAAGGCAGGAAAGCAGTTCTAACAAGGTCATGGCATGTACAAAGAAGGATTTTCCACAAATGTATCTTAGCTTTGCTGTCATGCAGTCCCTGTTCCAACACTTGTTATTAACAAAGGAGGATGTCTGTGAGTTAACACTTCAGTTCTTCATCTGTAAAAGATGTAGCATACTGAAAATAACTTCAGTGTCCCAGGGGACCATAGGCCATGGAACCTTAAAGAGGCAACAGTAAGCAAAAAGTGCTTCCTGCAGGGCTGTACACCTCAGCTAGTTTTCTTTTAAGTCTAAGTAGCAACAAAAACTTCACCCTTCTATTTTGAAAAAAAAAAAAAATTCTTCAATACCTGATGTGGTATTTTCTTCCAGCTAAATGACTTGCCCAGTATCCTGATTTCCAGAACCTGTAGCCATCCATTTCTCTTCGGCTGTCACAGAATGGAGTATATCCATAAGGAGCACCATCGAGATTGAAATCTCTCAATTCTTTCAGATCTGTGCGCACAATCTGCAGGGAAAGGACATTTTATTTTGATTTCTAGAACCTACCACGGGTTATTTGGGAATGCTGTACAGGATTTCATTCAAACTGAGCAAACAGCTAAAGGAAGAATTACCTGATATATGTGGCAGTCTTTTGCATTATGTGTATGTAGTACAAAAACACAGCACAAAAGGTGTTGTCTCCCCTGCCCTTAGAGCTGAAGCAACTAGAGCTTCAAATAAGCTGATAGGGGTTGGTTTGACAGCTGAAGTGCAAAACTGTTTCTTAATAAGCAGCAAGAATTCCCACTATACATGAACTCCACTGTGATTCTTGGTATCCCTTTCTCTTCAGAGTTTGCAGATCCTTCAGGGAAGAAAGCTTTTTAATGTCTTTTTGACACAGATGTGGCAGTAGCACTACTTTAAAAATACTACTCTGATGGGAAAAAATGCCTTAATATCTCTCACAAACAGAGAAACAGACTGTCTAAAATGACAACAGGGTAGCTGGAAATCTCTAACTGATACTTCAGCTGAAGTTTGACCTGGTTTGGGATCACACTGTACATATGCCAAAACCCCCAAGGCAGTTTACACTCACTTGTTGATAACCTGCACTTCTCAGTTTCATATGTATTTTTGATAGAGTACTTCTGGCAGTTCTCACTGTGCACGTTTTCTGCACTTTCCACCCTTTGAGGACTGAGCACACACAAAGCCTTCCAGTGCTGTTTGCCTTGCAGCAGGACATGGCCTCATGCACAAGGGATTTGCCTTCTCTTTCTCTGAAAGCCACTCAGATGTGGCCAAGCTAAAAGCAGGGGCCTGGGAGGGCAGAGTGGTTGGTGACTTAGGAAAATACTGTCTGTGGTTAGTGATCTGCAGGCTGGGAGAACAGACTGAAGTGGAAAAATGGAAGGGTGAAATGAGAATTTATTTGGCAAACTAGCTGGAATCACAGTGAGTGAATGAGGAACCAGACAGCAGTAAAAGACAGGCCAACAAAACCAATCTTGTGGAAACAGGCACAAAACCCAGCCCTCACTGAAGCATGCAATTACAGAATCAACCTCCAGCCATGCCTATGAAGGGCTCAAACTTGCAGCCCTTCCAACAATACGGAAATTGCATTTAGGAATTTATTATTATAAAAAAAAAAAAAACCAAAAAAAGAGAGAGAGAAAAAAAAAAGATCAAATAACTCCAGCCTCTGTGTTACCTGATCAGCATCCACAAACAGGATTTTATCAACAGCTAATGGGAAGAGCACATCTAGAAAGAGGATCTTGTAACCCCAGATGATGCGCTGTTTCTCTGTCTGTTGGTGCAGCCAGCGTGGCCATTTATACTGGACAAGCTCATACTGGAAATTATACTTCTTGGCCATGTATGGGATGAACTCCTGCAGAGGGAGGGGAAAAAAGCAGCTTATCTCAGTTCTTTGTTCCTCTGCAGGAAAAAGAAAAGCACATTACAAGAGACAGACTTCAGTCTAAGGCATAGAACATCAGAAAATGAAATACCACAAAGAAAATTAGTTTCATTATTAATTCACGCAAAAGACTGAGCCCCAAGCTGAACAATCAATACAAATTGTAAAGCAAACTATCCTGAGACAACTAAATATTTCAGCATCTTTGTCCACACAGTTCCTTATGAGCCATTTTATAGCCATCTACAGATGAATTTAAAAGAATGCATTACTCAAATCATAAAAACTCACAGATGGGACAATTATTTAGGGGTGTACAAAGCAGTGGAAGTGGGAGCATGCAAAATGAGAGAAGAGCACTGGGAGAATTTTTTTTACTACAAAAACTTGGCCCACTGTCACATCAGCTGATATTCTCATCTGTGAGGCTTTCTCCAGCTTTGGGTGAGCACACGTTCAGCCAAGTGATGCTGCTACAGCATCGGGAAGGGAGGGGGAAGCAGCTTGTGGCATCTTTCCCCCACCACTAAACAAATTTCTAATTAGTAACAAACCTTGAATGTAGGTGATAAGTAGTTCTTCAGAAACCAAAACTTTAAAGGAGTCTTGGTATGTTTCAGCACAGACAACATCATTATGCTATCGAAAGAAAAAAAATAAAGCAGTTACAGGAACAAGTGGCACCCATCCTGAAAGAAGAGCTGTGCAATAGATTACAGATTGATGGGTTACATGATTAAATTATTTGCAGTCGTGTGTCAGGTACCTGAACTTCACACATAAAGAAAAAGTGGGCAGCTTCAGCCTATTGTAAATTGCTTAATTTTATCTATAAAATCACTAAACCCCCAACATCTGTATATTTTAACTAGTCAGAGAATATACAATCTGTTTGCTTTCACAGTCCTTTGAGAAAAACAGAAGTTCAGATTCTTTCCAAAGCAACTGTGACTTATTCTGTAACTTCTTAACAATATGTTGGTTATATTGTAGTGAGAAAATTTAGGACAGCAACATACCATCTATTAAACTAAGTCTATTTTTAACTCATGAATGCTATGCAGACAAAAGCTCCTATGACACGGTAAAGGCAGATTCTAGTGGACTTCTGAAGCGCTGAAAAAATGGGGTTTTTTATACTCTTGCAAATTGTAACCTTTTTTCCTTGTGCAAAGCAGGACACTACCATTTGGCACACAGGGATTATAAATTCTCCACTAACCGTAGGAATCTCTCATAGAGGTGTCCTGAAGCCACAGAGAATATATTCAGTACATCATCCTTATCCTGTTTCACGTCTTCATTCTTCTGTCCTCCCGTGAATCCCCTGAAAGGAAAACTATGGTTATATGAAGGACAAGATGGGAAGGGCCAGCTCTATAGGAAAGGCTGCAAATACAGAAAATGGCTACATTTTTGCTTTAATACAGTTGGTCTGTGGGCTTTTGGTGTCATTCTCTGCTGCCTAGGGCATCTTCCCCAAGGCAGAGTGCTGTGCACATGGACAGGGAAGGTCCAAGAGCTCACAGATGAACACCTTTTGACTGAGAGAGCACTGGCTGAGGTGCAGCTCCTGGGAAGGAACAGTGTTTTCAGGCTCCCAAGTAGCGGGGGGGGTAAGGAAAGGTAAAAGCAGGTGCAAAGCAGGAACCCAGATCTCTAGAAACAGAGTCTGATAAATGACAGCCCTAAATTCAAGCAGTCTTAATAGACATCTGTGGAATGTCACAGACATAATGGCATTGCCAAATAGTTTTCCAGTTTCAAGAGACTTGCAGGTTATCATGGAATTAGTTTTACCATTTAAGAGATTCCCAAAATCCAGATTCATTCTCATTGGTGCCATCACTTAGTAGATCTTCATTCATCATATCAAACTTTTTCTGAACCTGTGGAGCATAACAGGGCTTTAGTGAGTGGAACCACCTATTGGGCACCTAGCTATGGAGTGTCATCCTGACACTGGTTCTGTTTTTACTTACATGAATTACATCCCATGAGCTAACAGATAACCTAAGCTGTCTGGGAAAACAGCTCAGTAGTGAACTGACTTTTTCCAAACAGATTCCAAAGGAACTTTTACACACCACCAAAGGCATGTTAACCTGGGCAGTTGAAATGCTTTTCTAAGAGATGTTTAGTGAGCAACCTTGATGATGGAGACTGGCAAAGAAAATCCTTCAAAGAAACCAACACCCCCACACACCTCAGAAAAACCAAAAAATCAACACACCACTTCCACCACTCTCTAAGTGGTATAATTGGCCACTGAGACTCCAAAGCAGATACACAGACAAGACAGTGAATGGGGAGAACATCCCAAAATTAGTCCAGCACAAGTAAATGGTGTCAGGTATGAACTGGCTGTGTTATAGCCATCACTTATCTAGCAGTCGTTCTCCTTAAACTTCTCAGCTATGGCATTACCTGATAGGCCACCCAAAGAGACAGATTAGTAATTTACCATTTTTTCTTTTTTTAAATGTATTCGCACCTAGTCTGTGTCAGAGTGACAGAAAATGTCTTGCCAAATGAATAAAATTTATCTGTAACAGATAAAATGCTGGCTCAATGGACACGCTGAATGTTTATTACTAGACATATATAGGACATACAAAACTGCTTTTTCTTGAAGTTGTAAGCACAACTGAGTCAGGAAAATGTGAATATTATTGTGTCTCAGGGACATACACAAGGAACAGGACTTACATGTCTCTCTCTCCTGTATCAAAAACCCAAATCAAGTCTACAGATGATGCTCTCTACTCCTGATAGTGTGAGGTGAGCTTTGTGCAGACTGCCTTAAGTGCGTACTCGTGGGAAGGGAGCATCAGGCCTTAACCCAAGTTTCTCCCCCACTGCTGGTCAAACAGTCTTCTTTAAGAGCACCTCTAGTTTTTCAACTCACCTTCACTTTAATAATTTTGCTCTTGAAGTTATTGAGAACAACAATAACTTCATTAGCTTCAGGCGGAGAGTCTGTGCCATCGTGGCTGAAAACAGAGCAAGATACTGACTTTTACTATAAAGCAGAAACAAGTCCTTTATTTCTTCTGCTCATTTTTATACATATATTAAGCCTCAGCACTGCAAAACAGGTTTGAGACACGATAAAGAAACAAATACAGCAATTTGAACACACTTAACAGGGTCTTAATTAATTCCACCTTGCATAACATATGTTCAGCATGAAATGTAATTTGCTGTTTAATTTGCTGTTCAGGTCACCACACTGTGGCAAGGGAACCATTAGATTCACATCTTACAAAGCCTACCTACTTCCAAAGTTTTACAAGAAAAAGACTGAAGTATTTCTTATCCTGACCTACCTGTAGATCCTGTAAATATCTTCAGATCTGCCTTTTCTCAGTCTTAGAGTCCATGCACCAGGATTGGCTTTTAACTGAAAGTAGCCCTGTAAAGTGAAAAGAATATTTGGCAGTTTCCAGAAAACACAAATGCAGAAAAATTAGCTTTAAAGTTATGTGTTTTGACTCACTGTTTTAGATCTAAAATGTTATTTGCAAGCCCGTTGATTAAAGTAACCTTAAGGCTTTAAACCCAGAGAACAGGAGAAAAGCCCCAGAAATTATTCCATTCAAAATTGTTGGGTTTTCCCTAAGAGACAGAAGCTTGAAAAGGTCTGGCATTATTTGTTAGATGAAAGTCTTCATTGCCCTGGTGGGAACAATGTAAACCCAAAGCCTTTTCCTGCAAAAGGTTCATGGAGGAGTGAGGGAATTCCAAAACACTAATTAGTAATTATACAACAAAATTTAAAGGAATTCTGAAGCTCTACAGAGTGGTATTTCATCTACAGCAGGAAGCAGTAACATAATTTACCCATTACAAGATATCAATTCCAAAGAACTTAAAAAATTACAATGTGAAATTCAAATATCATGTTCAAGTCTTTTTAAGCTTCAGATTCCAGATCTGAGTATTCTCCTCTGTGATTTAGATCACTACACCTATAGAAGATTTATGCAATTGTAGAGATGCTTTAGTGTCCCATTCAGTTTTGTACTGTGGCTTCAAATGCTTGCAGTTCCTATGTGAGCCAGTCTGCTTTAAAAAGAAAATTTAAAAATATTTTTTAAAAAGCACAGGGTGTGTTCCTGTTCTCTTCATGCCCACACAGAGTACAGACACTGAGCTGAGCAAGAGGAGTCCCAGCTACAGCACCATATCCTGTGGTACAGACACTTGGGTATAGCTAATTAGAAAAAGGATATCTCTGAGCCATCAAGCTTTACTCCCCAACATAATCACACAATGTGAGCACATGTAAAATAAGGGACATCTTTCTTTCTACAGTAAGAAATGCTACATCATTCTAGGATATACTCTGGCAAAGAAAAGGCACAAACTGAAAATGAGTAAGAATTCTAAAATAAATATTTAGCACCAGTGAATATTTTTTCCTTGTTTTTAATTTAATTCATTTAAATAAATGTAATACCCTTAAAAAATTTAAAGGTTTTTAAAAAACAACAAAAAAACAACACAAGAGGCGATTTACTTCCGTTTTTCACTAACACTACATAACAAGAAAACGTTCCACTGGCTAACCTCCTCTGCCATAATTTCAGTCCATTACCTCTCTCATGGCCCAGTGTGGACACTGAGAACAGACACATCCCTTATGGGGTGATGTTGCAAAAGGAGCTGCAGGGAACAATCATACACTTGGATTTCCAGTACCTTTTCTCAACTAAAATAAGCAAATCCCATTCTTTCACACTCCTTTGTTTTCTACAGTGTCAGCTATTCTTGCTGACTCTCTCCATTTATGCCATGGATCTCCTGAAGAAATGGTCCCAAAACGAGACAGCCTGAGGCTCAGAGCACCAGAGTGGATGGCCTGAGGAGTACCTTGCCTTAGGAAAATAAATGTCTGAGCTTCCCTTAGGAATACTGGCAGCATGTAAAGATATTCCAGAAGATCCTTCTCAGCCAGCTGAGGGGAAAGTAGCGCATCTTGAAAAAGGTGAGAGAGAGTGTGCAGTTTCAGACATCAGTGTGAGGAATGATGTGGTTCTGATGTATCTGCAAGCAGCTGTGGAGTGCAAGACACACCCCATACCCACAGCCACGTGCTAGGAAACACCCAGTGGTTAATGGCAGTGGCTGTGCTGGCTGGATGAACACCAGTTAGCTGTTGCCAGTCCCAGTAGAACACTTACCAAGTTGGCCATAACGATGGTATCAACGATGACAGGGCTGCTCGAAGTCCCCAGGGTAAACTGGAGCCCCCGAGGTGGCTGCCCAGTTGTAATGTCATAGCAGTGTCCTTCCAGCAGCAGGTACTCCAGTTCATACTCTGCAGCTACAACACTGTCCACCTGTAAGGAGCAGACACTGCTGACTGCAGCACTAGCTCTCAAGTGCCAACTTTTAGTCATTCCGTTGCTCTCTAGAATAGCCATAGTGATTAAAAAACAATTTTACCAGAGTAAATTTATTATTAGACAAATACCTAGAAAGCCTCAAAAGAGCTCAGCTCCTTCAAGTGACAAACCTCACACAAATATTGTTAGGAGTGGCCCAGACCAAAAGAATTTGAATCTCAACATGTGCTACGATAAGAAAAGGGAAGGATTGTTGCTCTATTTCACAATTTATTATTTTTTTAACATTTACTGGAGAGTGTAGTTGGTATCTCATAAGAAGTATATAATGGGATCCAGAATTTTGACTGTAAATCTGCTTAAAGCTGGTCTCATCTAGTATTAGCCATCTGAAATAAACATTATGTTTTATTCTGTGTTACTCTTACAGTGCAGTAGGGTACTGTCAGGAAACACCCATTCCTTTCTTTCTACACTGAACAAAGGTGGCAAGGAAAGAGAAAAGAAAAAAATAAAACAACCAGAAGAAAAAAAAAAACCAAACCCACAACCCCAAAAGACTTGGGTCCCTACCAGGCCAAATTCAGATGTAGCCTGAGGACAGTACATAAGCAGAATGTTAGTCTAATCCCACAAAGCATCTCCTCTCATTGCACATCCGAAATGACAGTTTAATTGCTACAGCACCAACAGACTGCACATTGGGAACTGGAAATGGTGCACCTGCAAAAGTAAAGCTGCTGTTTATTTGGAAGCTCAGGAATGCACTTTGAATGCCTGTAGCATTTAATCCCCCTCTCTCTCAGGCTTTCAATTAAACTAAGGGGTGGGCATGGAAATCAGAGGCTTGAAATGTAATATCAGTGGTTCATTTATGGCTTTACAGTTAAGTTAAGAGATGAAAAGCAAAAAACTCCTAAACCAAAACATACTAAACCAAAAGCCAAACCATAAAACACACACCTGATTTCCTAGATTTCTGACTAACTACTACAGGATTAGCAATACCAGATATACCACAATACCATATCATATTCCCAAACAGTATCAGAGAGATGCGGAAGTAAGAAGGGGCTAATAATCCAGTGATCAGTGAGAAGGGACCCACATCTGTAATGCCCACAAGGCTGTAGAGAGTGCCACTTTTCCAGAGGGGTGTTTGTAAAGGCTTTGACAGAATTGTTACACGTGGGTTTTTCCTTATTTCTCCCTCTGTATGTGGAGATCCAGATTCACAGTCTAACAGTGTGACTCAAGGTCTGTTCAAGCAGCACTAAATTCCTGAACCTACAGCAACTGAGTGGATTTCTGCTGCATGGTTTTACTGCTGCATTGATACTACATGTCCTTTTGTGGACCACAGGAGTGTTTGCCAGTTAACAAAAACTATGAAAATAAACAGACAGCAAAAACCAGCTTGGTGGTTTCTAGGAGCAAGGGAAAGGACCTGCTTCAAGCCTATGGCATCCATGGGTAATTGAGAGCAGCAATCTTGCTGTCAGGGAGCTTATGCTTCCCCTCCTAGAAAATCTTTAGAGGACTGCAAATGCAGTAACATCCACAGCTCTATGTTTATTGCCATTTTAAAATTCTGCATTTCTTTCCTTGCATAAAAAAACAAGCCCTGGAAAAACACCACCATCTAAATGCAGTAGGAACATGATGATTTCTCTTACCTCCTCTAAGAAAATATTGTCAAGGTCATACGGGGTTCTAACAGACTCCACCATCCAACTCTCAGGAGTATTTAAGTTCAGAGTGAACAGTGGAGACTGGGGCATATCTAAAAACTTGGCAATTGGTCCTGGAGCAAAGTTATTCTCTGCTGTGAAAGAAATCTCTGGCTCCAAAACGTAGCGGTAAAAGCTGAAATTTGAGAAAGAAAATGTTAGAACATATATGTTAGAACATCTATCTGCCAAAATTTGCTAATATTTCACTCTCATTGAATTTGCAGATGGCATCAGCTTTCCCTGACTTCTACTGTCTCCAAGCCTTTGACCATAGCAACAAAGGTTGTGTTGACCTTAGGATAGGTCAGAATTTCTACCTTGAAGGACCAAACAAGACTGTGCAAGACTCAGACATAAAGATTAGTAAGTTATTTAACTTTATACAAATACAAAAAAAATATTAAAAGCACCCTACTTGTAAAACAGCAGAATTACTTCATGCCATCCACAAATTCCCAGATTCTCTGTGGTAAATGATGCTATTATATAAATGAGCTCAGTGCAGTTATTGAGACTTCCTATGGGACAGCTGACCATGCTTCTGTGCTTGCACATTCCAACAGGTTTCTCTCACTCTCCATCCCCCCTCTATCATGAACTGCTTACCTTTTCAGTGGCATGTCAGAAAGTTTAGACTGGCAGTTCATAAACACTCTCAGGTTCATGTTTATCAACTGGTTCAAAACCTAGAGGAAGGAGAAAGAGACATCCCTTAAAATGCTAATGAGGAGAGCTGACCACTGTTTTATAGACACGGTGGCATGTTACCTGCTCATTCCCAATCCTCCCTCCTTGTGACTTGCTTTACCATCCCCTCCTTTTTAATTGGTGGTTTTAAGAACAGTTACCTGCTCCTCATATTTCAGGCATTCTTTTTGGCATGCTGAGACCTTCCTCAAGAACAGAGTCACTGAGAACTAAGCTGTTAGAATAATGAAACAAAAGCTCTCGGGACAACACCTGAGCATGGTCTTGTTAGTGTGTAGTGCAGCCTCATTAGCATTTCCACTGATAAATGTATTGTGAAACTCAGACACACTATTAGAAAGCCACTGGTCACCACACAGTCAAAGAGGAAGACAAACATTCCAAAATGTCAGAATTTAGAGTTGCTTACAACCCTGCCCACGTACCAAAAGTAACGGAGCGAGTCTTTGAGCATCTCTGGTCACAGGATCAACAATAGCCACAACATCAAAGTATGTCTCCCCCTCTTTTGGTCTCAGTTTAACTGCACTAAACAGAAGAAAATACAATTTTAAAGTACCAAACATATGGATAAACACTTGAAATGCATTACAACCCACTGCTATCCATCTCATTCTGAACTGAAATTACTTCCTAAATGCTGTGCACCTTCTGAACCTAACTAGGGAAAAAAATAGGCATATACATGTATGTTTATAGAGATAAAATTAATTTCTGGAATCTTCCTGAGAACTGTTGGGGACTTTCCTATTGCTACTTAGATTTTTTTTTTTTATTAAATGCAACAGAGAAAAATGGGAAAGTTCAAAGACACAGAAAAGCATATTGTTCAGCAATTCTATACCTGTATCGTTCTTCAAAAAAATGATACTCAATCCTTGCCTCTCCTTTTGGCTGAGCAGAAAGAAGAGCATCCACTTTCATTACCAAGTCACTTGCCCTGAAAAGAAGGAAAAGAAAAAGGCTTGCAGATATAAAAAAAAAGCCTGTGCTTATCACATTTCTGCCAGGCTGCAGCAAAAGAGAAGGCAAACAGAATTGAGATACCCAAACACTTCTACTGTCTCTCTACAGAGGCTCTGAAGGGTTAAACATATTTAGGGGTTAATCCACCAGTAATTTAAACTGGTTGCAGCCTTATTACCAAGTATATCAAGGGACTTGACTCTAACAAATACAGAACAGTTGTATTTTAGGGGTGAACCATGTTACAGGCACTGCATTCCTGATCTTCACTGACCACTCAGACCTGAAAGCCATTCAGATCAAACCCTTGTTACAGTGCTCTTCCCATTTTACACTGCAACTCTGAGCACTAGGAAGCAATCCTGTAAGTGGAGAAACCTTTGAGAGGGGTCCTATCATAAAAGATAATTACTTTCAACTACTTCTTCCTTTTTAGTATTCCCATAAATTTTCAGTCTAGTATTTTAAGAATATATTCAATCTTAAAAGTGTAAAACCTCTTGAAAGTTCAATGAAAATTGATTTGTACATCACACCTTTGCCAAGAAGCAAAACTGTAACCTACAGGTCTGTCAGCTTTTCCTGAATTAACTGTCTGAGATTAATAGTGACAGCTGTTTAAATTGCTCATACCAAACTCACAAGCCTGGTGGATTCCACTAAGTTCCACAGTGTTTTCCAATGCAGCAGGTAATTTCAAGTTTTTGAAAAACCTTGGCAGCATTCAAGTAAACAAAAAGAAACCCCAAACCCATTGCTCTTTCCAAAACCAGGCTGTGTTCAAACTATGCCCTCTTCCACCACCCCAACACCCAATGGATGCAGAAGTGCTTGGAGTACTGTTAAAACCTGTTCTGCTGGGATCCAGACTCACACAACATTTCTGCAGAACAGACCTCATGTTTAACTTACTTGACCAGCCCGTAACAGTCAAGCAGCATCACAGAAAAATGTGGTAGTAGAAACAAATGTATGGCAGAAATGATCTCCACAGCCACGTGCTCCAACACACAAACACACACCTACGGGGGACTCCTGCTCTTCTGAACTTCAACATGACTTCCTTTTGATTAGCTCACCTTTGCTTTGTGCAGTAACTGTCTAGAACTATGGCTTCCCTTTCCTTATCTCTGTCTCTTTTCCTAGATTTTCTCTTTGAAGTTAAAAGCAGTTTACAGGATTCCCATAGTACTGATGGGGAAATCTATTACTAATATAATTTTTATGTTGATAGGCCAAGCAGCACATAAATGAACTGCAAATCAGATTCAGTAAGTCATGCTATCAAGCATCCCAGCAGTTCTCTGTAAGCCTCCTTTTATTTACTTACAGATCTTCTTCGAATCCCAGCTGCTGAATCTGAGATTTGATTTTCTGTCCTGATGTCTTTAGTATGATATTTTCAAGGAGATGAAAATCATCCTGATTGAACATCTCTCCATCCTCTAATGGGCCAATAATCTACAAAAAAAAAAAGAAGAATCAGCATTATTAGGTAAAGGCTACACTGAAACAAAATTCAAAGATGTATTAAATAAATACTCCAGCCCAGTCTCAGTGGAAGCCAACTGTTTAGACTGGTATTAATGTCAGTGGCAGCAGAGTTTAACAGGTAAATCTAATTATTTCAAGCCTAGAGTCCCAGACTAAGGCATAAAATACACACTTAAAATTTTCACTGGGTCAGGCACATTAAATTATACATGAAGTACTACATCTGGAAGGGGCAGTAGAATTCCAGGCCAATTCCAATAGTCCAGCAAGACTTTAGCAAATCTCCCTCCTCTAGCCTTCAGAAGCCTAAAAGCTACCTAGACAAGTCTTGCTATTTTGCTAATGAGAAAAACAGAATACAACAACTCATCACCTGAGATTTTTAACCCATTGAAATATACAGCAACCACTGGGACCTGCATGGGTTTTTTCCCAACCAGAAACAGACGACAAAAGAAAACCCAATGCTGTACACAGCTGGGTTTCATTATTTGCAGTGACATACTTCTGTAACATCATTTACCTCACCTCAGATAACTATAATAAAAACAGATGGTAAAAGAGACCAAGGCACCTTGGTCAGGGCAAAACACAGCAGCATTTTGCTCAGTAAACTGAAGCAGCATAATCTTGCAAATTTATCATCCCCTTCTACCCCTGGACTCAATTCACTGCCAGCATGAAAGCAACTTTGTTACTGAGAGACCTGAATTTGTACCAAACACCAACAACTAACTGCACACAGTAAGGAGAAAAGGTCACACAGGTGGGAATAAATCAAACTGGAAGTGGTCCTAAAGACTGCTGAGACCTAAAAAAGGCTGACACTCCTGTGTCTGATCCCCAGGCTCTGCTGCTCAAGATCTGCTTCTTTTTCACATGTGGAATATCTCTTTTACTGTCTGCTGATCATCTCACCCGGCCATTGCTGATCACAGCCCTCTGCCCCTTCTTCAGCTTTAGAACATCTCTGCAATAGACAGCATGGGACAGAACAAAATCCACCTTGGGAGATTCAAAGGCTTCTTTGAAAATATTGGTATCCATACCCTAAAAGAAAAGAATACTTGACATTGAAATAAGAAGAAAACTAGACCTCTGCACACTTTTAAAAAGACACCTTTTTGTTTCCATTCAAGAACATCTTCATATCTTGCTAAAATTAATCCCTGGCCCCATTTTCTTTGTGGTCTTAAATCTAATCACCTTCAAACACTATCCCAACTTCTGCTGTGAAGAGCCACAGCTACTTAGACCAGTTCCAATTTTCCTGCCTAACTTTTTAAAATCTACTTTGAGAAATGCACTTGTATTTTTTTCCCAGCTTTTAAAAAAGATATTATTCTCTTAACCACCCAAGAAACAGCTGACCCACTTAAATAGATCCTTGCACCCATGTTCCTTTTGACTTTTCCAAGTTATGTAGCTTTGGTGTGTATGAGGATTTACTTTATGTTTAGATGGATTGTTATATTTAGGTGAGCCCTTCAGAGATTTTAAAAAACCAAACCAGCAAACCCAACAGTGTTACTTCTCTCTGGTACTGCACCTTCTGCATATGAATATACTACACTATAAACTTCATCTGAGGAACAAGCCAAGCACCTTCCCCACGCAAATGCCAAGAGACATTGCCTACCCCAACAGCAAATTCCAAGATGTCAGCTCCTGCCTCCAGTGCCTTCACAGTTTCTTCTTTTGCCATCTTGGTGATGAAGTTCTTGGCATTGTTTGAGGTTTGTGTCTGCAAAGCTGCCCATATGGCTTTAGCTACAATGGTATTCTGGCTGTTGGGGTCTTCACTAGGATTATTAATCATGCTAATTCGAACATTATTGCTGGATTTCTGTGTTTAACAAAACAGGTAATGGGAAAGTTTAAAATTTCAGATATAATAAATATATAATAAACACTATAGCAAAAGCTATGCATTTCTTAACCAGAATACCAAATTCCAAATAACAGCACAAGGTTAAAACGATGAATTAACTAATTTAACATCAAGCATTTAGCTTACATAGAGGCACCACTGTGACAGCAATCTTCTAGATAACCCTGTGCTACCAAAGAGATCCAGGACCATGGCCACCACTCAGAGTCTGGCAAACCAGTGATTTAGCTGTAAGCTGTGCATTTTTGTGTTTCAGTTATCCTCCCAGAACCAATGGGACAGAGCAGAGAGCAATGCTTATGTTCATCCCCAAACCAAAACACAGATATTTCAGTTTAACACCACGGGCTTAAAAGAACATTTATTGTATTGGCATAGTGCCAAGAGGCCATTCCGTCCTAGCTTAAGATCAGCAATGTTCCAGCCCCTACAAAAAAGATGAGGCTGGAAATTAGAGACCCTGCAGGGAGAACCACTCTCTCCAGGTCATAGCACAGGGAGATGCACAACTTGTGTTTTACAAGTCTCTACCACGTGTTTTGTCAGCACTGCTAACCCATTCCAATGCAAACATCACTTACCTGATGTTTAATGGCATCATACAACAACTGCCTCCCTGAAGGTTTATCAAAATCACCAACAATCCAAAAAGTAACTGGTCTAACAAAGGAATCATCTGCAATTATTAAAAAAAAAAAAAAAAAAGGAGAAATTTGAGGGTGAAGGGAAGGAAAGCTCCATTTTTTCCTCATTTGGAGGTAAACTATGATGTACATGCAAAAACTTCAAAAAAATTAAAATTCCATAGGAAAGCTATGGATGAACAGAAGCTACGAAGCCTGGCAAGACAAAATTAATAGCATTGGTATAATAGTCTTTATTAGGTCATTCAGAAAACCCATGTGAGACAGCATGCATTGCTCTAAGCTGGATTCTTTAAGTATTTTTGTTTGTTTGTTTGTTACCTGTTCAATTGCAAATTATAAAGAAACATGTAAATAACTTGCAGATTCCAACTGGGGTTGGAATCCAACAGACATACCACTTCTTTGTATTGAAGCTGTTAGTTTACAAAATCAGTTTTGTATAAAGACAAAAGTGCTGGAGCAAACATGCATTTCAACAGCTTCCTTCATTGCCTGCTGCTTCTAAAGCCAGTGTTATAAAGGAACCAGAAAATTCCCAGAACAACATAAGAAATGCCAAAGCATGAGTTACCATAGATCTCCTTGGAAGACATTCCTGGTCAAAGAGCAGAAAGGAAAGGGAAAAAGGAGAGATACATTAATAATTTGATGGTAATCCCAATGTGTATCAAGAAGCTGCAGCACTGTACTGGGCATAACTGAATCACTACAGTTCAGATCCAACAGCAACCAGTTTGTGCTAATATTGTCAGAATAAGCTTTGACTTTTTCTTCCCCTCAGACAGATGGATGCTTGATTTGCATGCTACAGCATTAGTTACACTACATATTATCAGTTTCATATGATAGGGTGAGGGCATCATTCTGAAGACTGTTTACAAACACTGCCGTGCCACTGTGCTGTTATCTTCCCTCTTTAAAAACCAGCAAGGCAGTGCTATATCAGTGCTGGTGCTGAGCCAGCAACACATGTAACTTCTCTATTACTTTAGAAAATAAATGTGGTACAGCATTACTGTAATCAGATAGCAGTTATTTAATATCTTAAGTGGCAGAAGAGGCGGAGACCAAAAAAATGTCAAGCCATGGAATTGCAAATTAATGCACTTTCCAACAAGCATGCCAAGGTGTGGATCTAATTAATGCTCTACACAAGAAACTTGTTCAAATCCAAGTGACTGAACATGAATGAAGAGCAGGCACGAGACAGGAAGAGCAATGGGAACATTTCAGGTAGTGCACATGGATGGCAGAGGCTGGAGATGGTACCACAGAAACTTGGGACAGTCTTGTAAAGACAAGAGACAGGAACAGGAGGAACTGGGTCAAATGTCAGCAACTTGCTTCTAGTATCTAACCAAAATGGATATAGGAAACACCTGATGATGTCTGGTTAGGCTGTGCATGCACCTGGTTAGGCTGTGAAGTACAGCTGAGTTTTAACATTTTTATGTGCAGCTGTGACAGTACTGCCATTGGAAAAGCAGTGCATGCACTGGGGCAATAAAAACAGCACTGACCACGTTAGGTGATGTCTTATACAACAAGCAGTTAGAATTTTCTTCTGAATCCATGTAACTTTTAGCAAATTTGAATTATGAGACAGAGAGCTAAAACCCCTTTTATATTTTTCTAGTCATTTGCTTACACTGCTGCATTTCTGGGGGTCACTTGCAGTTACAGCAAGAGCAGTTTGGGTGAGACTTCATTATCCAGTAAAAGGTTGGGCTGGGTTTAAAGAGGGGAACGTTCTTGTTCCATGAAGATGTCATGTCTTATAAAAAAAAAGAAACCTTTAACAGACTATGCCTTTACCCACAGGCCTGACAAGGCTCAGTGTGTGTGTAAAGAACTGCACACACGCTTGGAAACACACATAAAAGCAGATTTGGATTCAGAATCCACCACAGATGTTACCTTTCTTTGTTAAGTAGGTCATGCTGTTTGCAACAGCAGCTGTCTTATCTTTAGAATCCAATGTCAAAAATCGAGCAAAGTCATCCACAAAATAGTTATCTGAGGGAGAGAACAAGTATTAGATGCCAAAGCAACTGTTACATGTAAAATGAAAATAAAATCACTACTATTACCAGAACATCAAGAACACATCCCATTTTGGCCCCTGTGATACTGTTTATGCCTCATTTTCACTGTTAATATATAGGCTGAGAAATGAATTTTGCTGTCTCACAAGTTACATTAATAACTACATTGCATATTTGATAGGCAGAAGTCAGTTGAAAGAATTGCCCAAGTCTCACTTAGTTGACACTTGTACATGTGAATAATATACATTGAGAAATCCACTGTGTGGACTTTATTAGGTCATTCAGAAAACCCCTGTGGGACAACATGCATTGCTCTTTCTAAGCTGGATTCTTTTAGCATTTTTGTTTAGTATTTTTCAAGCAACTCAAAAAAAGGCAGGTGTGATGTCATTGTACTGCAGTCACTGTATTGGGTTCCATTTAGCAATGGAACATTTTGCTAAATCTGAAGTAACTCCAGAGATGACTGTCAACCCTGCTCAAAAGAAGGTTAGGACTAAGAAACAATCTGCTTTGTGCATTGTATGACTGTTCTTGGCATTTTGCAGCATTACTAATTTCTCAACTTCACCTTAACCCCTTAAGGTCTGTATAAAATCAAAACAAATTCCCATTTTGAAAATCGGTAGACATTTAATGTTGTACATAACATCTAATGTTGTTCATGCACCAGGGCTGGGTCAGCACTTGGGGTGCTGTTAATGCTTTGCCACTAGAGCTTTGCACTGGAACAGCAAGTCTTTCACTCAGACATTTCAGGTTTAACACAATTAAAAGCATCCCTTACTCATTCCTGTCAGATCTAGGTACTCTCTGTCAGACCTTAGGATTCTTGAGTTAATTCTTGGAACAACATTAGGCTGGTTCATAATATACTCAACCACATCTTGGTCATTAGATAGTTCACCCTGAAGGAAAGAGGAAAGAAGCATTATTTGTTACTTCACACATAAAATTGCCTTATGTAACATTAAAAAAAAAAAAAAAGGCAAAAAGCAATTATGAAAGTTAAGTTGTTTTGTATAATATGTATCCAATATTGTGAATCTGGTTTTCCAAACCTAGTTTCTCTCAAGCCCCAGACAAGCTCAGCACCCACCAGGTATACAGCTCGCTGGAAGATGCTTGTGGTTTCCAGGATTTTGTGCATGGTCACGGTTTCCAGGTCATCGGGATCCAGCTGATCTTTTTGGAAAGGCATTCCATTGAACAGCACAACAGGGAGAGGGCCCACACCCGTTTGCTCATAGTAAGCTCTTGCTGCCTAAAGACAGGAACAGAAGCAGCTTCACCACATCAGTCCTTTGCCACAAAGGTTCCTAACGAGCTGTGCAATATCCACAAGTCTATTCCAAACACCAAGAGATCCTTACAGCTTCTGTTAGATACAGAGAATGTTACTTTGATGCAGTGTGTAAGACACTTTCTGTATCTTACATGCACAAGGCGTCCTTGACTTTCAGAGTTTCAAAGCAAAAAAAAAGTTACTTCATAATACAGAAGTGCAAAATTCTCCATTAAGTTCATTTTGTAAATTAATTCCAATGAGCACTTTCTGGTAGTAGCAAAAGATGCACAACAGAAAACATGACTTTGCCTGTGGAAGCAAATGCAATGCAAGCAGTGATAGATGTAATGTAAAACAGGGTAGAGATTTTTTCTTTTTCCAATAATGTGTTTCTTAAACCTGTAAGAAAACAGTTATTTGTGAGGCAGGGAGTTATTCTTTTGAGACAAATGTCCCTGTTTCATGTAACCACTGTAAAATGCACTGTCATTGACAGATACCCTGTTAGAAGTTAACTAGTTTCTGCTGGTTAGAGTTTCTGGTTGAGGCCTCTCCTCTCACACAAAAATGCCTGCCTTACTTTTATGGATTTTCATTTCCTTAAAATGTTTTTCTCTTCACTATCCTACATTGGAAGAGCCATAGGCATACGAACCTATTTTCTGTAACCCTGACTGCATTCCTTACATTTACAGATGTAGGCAGCATCATGTGTGTTACAGAGCTATTGGTGACAGGATTTTCATTTGTTTCAGAACAACAAAAAGTAAGAAACATCCCCCTATAGAACTTCAAATCAAATCTGCTTCATCTCACATATAACTGGCTCAATAGTGATTTGCCCTTCTAATTTTCTCCATAGAGAAAAGCATCAGCCCTAAAAATCACTTCAAGAATTATTTGCAGAAATTTGTTGGATGTCTTGCTATAGAAAAGGCATTTTGAATTCATAATCATGGCTTTATCTCACACAGTATTCAAATACTGATTCAGAAGCCCCACATTGATCCCTCCCAACGTTAAGCCTCTTGTTTTTTTCATGAACCATTCCATCACCTTGATTTTTTTGCCAACACTTTTAAACTCTACTGAAGTCTGCATTCCATAATGGAAGCATGACTTATGAGTCACAAGAAAGCTACTTTGGTTCTTTACATATAGATTTTTAAAACATATATATTACATTATATGTATTAGGTGTATTATATAAGGCTTGTGCTGAACATAAACAGTAAAGTATTACTAGAAGTCCCCAATGTGGTAACAAAATAGTTACCTGGTTGGTAAGAGAACTGGATCAAGAAATTGTATGCAATTATATTTTCAAAACTATTGCAGCAAAAGAAGTGGAAAAAAAAGCTCTATTTCATGAATTCTTACCTTTCTGTTTTGATCATAGGCAGAATCAATTCCCAGAACGCTGCTGACTTCCACATAAGGATACTGTTTCTCCAGAACACTAACAACATGTTCCACTTTCAGCTGATCTCCTGTTTTTACTTTGTTATATATCTGAAAGGGGAATACAAGTTTACAGCTGCAACTGTAAAGCCTCTGTCCCTATCAAAGGTAAACTGACCTGTCACCTGCATTACAGAAGTTATAATAAAGCATTAACAGCCAGACTGCAAAACTTATATTTATCAGCTGCAACAGCTCCTAAGCACCTGTAGCCTTTATAAGTGTCTTTCAACACCTTGTAGTCATTCCAATGAGATTGGAAGAAAGTAAATATATATTTCTTTAAATAATAACTTGCATCTTTAATTAGAAAAGGTATTTGAGGAGGGAAAATAGTGCTCTGGGGGAAAAAGCCTCAAATAAAGCATATCCAAGGAGCTACCTTCCCTTCAGAACTTGGGATATGGTTATGAACAATACAACCTCACATGTAAAGCAGGTAACTCTTTCCCTCTTGAAGGCATAAGATTTTACTTTGAGCTACAAATACATACCCAAAATAAAAAGAATAAAAGTAACTGTCTTTAGGTAACCAGCAATTTAATGTCACAGTATGCCCCCAGCTTGCCAATTTGTACAAGTATTATTGAAAATAATGAAATTCATTTACCAGCACCTGTATTGCCCTTTAATGTGGAAGAGGTATGCACCTGGAACCATTGAAACCAAATTATAAAAAGGAAGGGATGTAGCAGTTCAGAACTAACAGGCAATAAGCAAAGGGACAGGATCAGAAAAACAAGCAAACATGTTAAGTGTCACAAGGAAACCTAGTCTCACTTGTTAAAGTTAGGTCAGAAGCACATTACATACACATGTATTCTATGGCACTAATATTTGGAGATACTCTGCATACTAACCAAGCCAAAGAACAATTCCTTTCGTTATCTACATATTAGCCCATTAACATAATCTTACATACATGGAAAATATTAAACCATTAATTTCTCTTTTAAATTCATACTTACAGACATGACAGTCTGAAAAGCATAATTGTTGTCCATTTCTTGTGCCACATAATTGTATGTCCTAAGGAGGGCAACACCAGGATCCTGAAGTCCATCAACATCCTCTGAGTCATTCACTACAAAGACCAGTCCTATCCTGCAATCACACAAATCCCCGGGTCATCAACCTGTTACATTAATAAAGAATTGACTCTTCACACAACTGCTGGCTATGGTCATCATCTCAAAGACAGGCTTCTTCTAGAATAGCCTGGGAAGATGTTGAGCAGAGCAGCCAGGAATCAAACTTAGGACATATAATCTGTAACAAGTTCATCAGAATCTTGCTTTTCACCTCTCTCTCTTCCAAAACTTTAAATTTCTTTTGGACTGTTACAGAAACCGAACTCTGTTTTGCTAGTAGAGAAAGTTATATTCAAAAAATATACACATACTTCAAATACAAGTTATGTAACATTTCTGCAGTGTCCTAGAAATGAAAATTTTACAACTGCAAAAGTCACATGAATAAAACTGATGTAAAAAAACCCCGAGCATTAAAACACAGCAATTACCTCAGCGGGATGTGGTTACTGAAGAACATTTCTGCCACATTCAGTAATTCTGCTGTGGTCTCATGAGCAGGATCTACTATCAGCACCTGTATACAAATAGCAAATGAAAAGTTTCCATTCCCTTAAGAATTCAAGAAGGGCTTTTGATCAAAGATTACTTTATTCATGTCTCACTGCAGAATTATCATCAGGCCTACTTTACACACTGCCAGGGAGATGAGACTCATTAAATAAAAGGCTTCTTCCAAAGTGTCCATTATCTACAGTACCCAGTCTAACCAACTCCTTTAACCAGAGGAGACAGGACTCCTTACATGATACCTTTACCTCAGTATAGCCTGGCCCTGGCTCCTGCCTCTGCCTGCACACAGATCCACCCCTTCCCATGTGCCTGGGAGACAGAACTGAGCAACACTTGCTCTGCTTAATGTCCTGGAGAGCCAATGCTGCTGAGATGTTCTCTGCTCTCCCAACCCAGACAGAACTGGGCCATTCAGACTGCATGTAGGGCCCTTCATTCATGCAACTGTTGTCTTATGATTTAAAAATTTCTATGTTAAAAGTATTGAACTCCAGACAAGAAGGTAACACATCAACAGTCCCACAGCTTCAGATGGTTCAAGTCCATATTTTCCCCTAATCAGAGTTCTTTTTTTCCATAGGGCCACTTTGCCACATGACGAGTTGCAGTGCACAGTTTGCCAACTCTTCATCAGATCTAAGTTTAAGTAATTTACCTACAAACTAAAAGGACACCCAGGACTAAGCTGAGGGCTGTTGATCATTTGTTCAAGTCTTGGTGCATGAATGCTTTCTAACTGAAACAACTGAAGTTGGTCTTAACTCTGCTAAGAAGACAATAGTTAACAAATTTGACAGATTTCATTAACCAACTTCAGGTATTATCACAAAGTTGCAATACACCAAATTGTTAATTATCAGATGATAATTTTGTCCATTGACAAAACAACTTCTGGCATCTAATAGATGCCAGAGAATCATGCTCAGTAATCTCGGAATCTCAGCCATAACTTACTAATACGAGGAGAACAAAACCTTTTAGAAAAGCATCCTCCCTCTCAAGCTATTTAAGTGACAGGGAATCCAGTGCATGTGTGAGGTAAGCGCAAAAGCTGATGTTGCTGCACATTTCATCTAGTCAGATTATTACTTACAAAATTATGGAAGTTTTTTCTAATTTGTCTGATCACGCCGGGAAATGTGGGACGCAGCAGTTCTTGCACACTGGAAGGCCAGGAATTATACCGACTATCAACTTCAAGATTGTTGATCCACTAAGAAAAAGTAAAGACATTTAAATGATTGACAATCCTCCTGCTCTGGTCTGAGACTAAAATATTTTCAAATCAGACGTTATAATGAGAACTGTATAATTGAGAAATAATTTCATACTCACTGAAATTGCAGGGCTTCTGATGTCCACAGCATAGTCAGAATCAGATGGTTGGATGTTCAACTTCAGAACATTGTGTAAGGAAAGCCCCTCAATTCCCAAGCTGTGCAGGCCCTCCATAACACGGGCTTCATTGCGGAGCACATCAATCAAGCTGCAAGGAAAAGCAAAATGGGGTTGAATTTTTAATGCCACAGCAAATAACTTGCTCTTCCCCTAAGGGTTAACAGATGAAAGGTACAAATAAGTCTGCCATGTCCAGGCATTAGTTCTTATTTATCACGTATTTCTTATTGTCATAAGAAACTTGAGATCACTTAAATTTATTCAATTAATATTTCTAGGAAAAACTATGTTAAATCAGGATAACGAATCCATTATATATATATATATATATCTATGTGTGCGTGTGTGTGTAATTTCAATTCCATATTATTGAAACACATCTTGACAAAGATGTAGGGTGGTTTCCAGATGAAAAATTTACAGTGGTTTATCCTTTGAGAATCGGTCTGCTGTCTTCAGAATAAATCTGTATGCTGACAGTCTGAGAGACCAAAATCTTGCTAGTCACAGCACAAGTCAAAAGAACAGCACAAAGATGACTTCCCATTCCAATTTTCAAGGGTATTCCACTTCTCACATTAGATTTTTTTGTTGGAAATGCACTTGAATAAGTGCAAGGAACCATGATTTGCTTTTTACAGTACTTACCAATTAAACCTAGTCTAGATTATGAAGAAGATTCAAAACTGTCTAAATAACTTTATCATTCATGCACAAGCAGGATGCAAGTTTCTAAACAGGATACAATTATTGTGAAAAATAAAACATTCCTACCTAAATATGTCCTGAGTGTCTAAATCAATAAGTAGTCCATTGATGAACAGGGCAGAATCTCCTGGTTGCAATCCTAACGTTCCTTTGAAATACTGAAAAGAAGTAGGAAGCCATTAGAAGAGTGCCCTGCACAGAAAACATTATTAAAGAGTTGAATGTTTTTTCCCAATAGGTCTTGTCTTGCAGTACCAGTTACAAAGTCTATTTAGAGGCATGATGAACACTGAAGGAGAAACATTGTATTTGGATATTTTACAACACTACCATCATGAAGACTGTGAGCAAAGCAAACAGAGGAATAACAAAAGTACCAAGTAATAAAGTACCAAGAACAGGAAAGTTGCTTCTGATCAGAAAAAAATTACATTTTTTTATTAAATAAATAAGACTCCCAAGGAAAAGCTGAGTGTTAAATTGTATCTTTCTGTGGATAATTACATAGTAAACTCTAACATAATAGTAGCAGTGAACTTAACTATCAAGTAACTCCCACACAAAGTGAGTAGGGCAAAGAACAGCTCTGAAGGGCAGGGTTAGATATAGCCTGGGCTGGATCCAGTAGCCCAGGTATTCTCTGAATAAAAATGAATCCACAAAACCATGGGTTTACTTGTGGACCAGAGTCTGATCTAACACATAACAGAAAGGCCACCAGGTAGCTTTAGCTTGGACTTACATCCTATACCTTCTCCCTTCCAGAACCACACAGGACAAGAGTGTCAAACCCCATCCATTCTCTTCTGATTTTATCACTACTGAACAGCAAGGCATTTCTCTCTCAGAACAGGAATCTCAGGGGACTTGTAAGTAGCTTTGCATTTACTACTAGACTCACCAAATATCATTGATTAGATTCCTAAACAGCATATGTGTGCTTAATATACATTGTCTTTCTTCTAATAACACCAAATGAGACTGAAATGTGTGAATAGAGCAATGTAGCTCATACAGCAAAAGCTGTTGTTTGACATTTTTTCACTACTACCTTAAACTTTTGGTTTGCACTCTATCCAGACCACACTACCTGGCATATTTTAATTGCACAAAGTTCTGTACAAAAGCCTGTACAAAACTCCCAAGTGGCTGTTGGTTTTTCAGTGCTTTGCTAATGCCAAGTACACAACTGAGCTGTCTGAAACAATTCTGCAAATACAGAGCCTCCTCAGTGACCTCCAGAGGCCCCTCATGACCTGGGGGGGTTTTATGATTCTGTTTCAAAGCACATCTAGACTTAGCTGGTAAATTTTATCTCTTCACTAGTTTCACTCTCAAAGCACCAACACTGGAACCATTTCCTCCACATAGTATGAATCATTCTAAAGCCATGGCAGGTTTTGAATTTATTCTCTGATTTCCTAGAGATCACTGATGTATACGGATATCTAAACATCATCTCAAATTGGATAATGAGAACTAATTTTATTCTGCATCCTTAAAACTGTACGAAGATGCTTAATATAGCTGCTTTTCGAGCAATAAATTTCTAACAAGAGCAGTATTTTCATATTTGAGCAAAGCAGCTTAATTATGCTCCTCATCCATGTTTGAAAATTCACCACTTCTCCATTTCCCAGATCCATACTACAAAGTTGTGTGTGAAAATACCGGGTCATTATCTTGAGCAACATGTAAACAGAAGTGCAAAGGCACTATGCTATTTTCTGGACACATTACCTTTTGGTTCTCTTCTATTTCTGCTCTGAGCTCCGAAGAAACAACTGTTTTTGTTATGGCTCTACAAAAACAAGAACATCATGCTATGAATCATCTTTCTGTTTATCTACCAGATAGATATCTACTTATTCCACCTACTGTACCTTACATACTAAGATAATTAACCTTCTAGTACGAAGAGATGCAGCAAGAAGCAGTTGCACTTGGTGATAGCATTAAATAGTAGGATGCAGTATTTTTCTTACACTGTATAATCCAGCAGCACAAAAATGTTAACCACATGCCAACTCTCAGTGTCTGATTTCACATTAACCATAATAAAAGTGTGCAGCTGCCAAAAATGTAAAGATGGAGGCTGGCAACAGAAAATAGGGGATTTCACTCCTCATGGTGGGTTCCCATTCCTTTCTTTACTTTGGATCTAGAGATTGTATCATCACAGAGTGGGCGAGTACAGCCCATAGATCAGACTGAAAACACAGTAAGATGCAATGCCTGCCTTAAGAAGCTCTAAATAACACCTTAACATCAGGTAATGCGAAATAAGACCAGATACCAGTTTGGTTTTACTCTCATCTCAGGTACATCTCCACCTACTCAAAAAGGAGGAGTTTCTACGATATCATCTTCACAATCCAGGCACAACAAATAAGAATTTATCAAGAGAAATATATCTCTAGACTGGCTGGCCATGCCAGATCATTACTGAATTTTTTGAGACTGATTTGAATATGTTAAAGACAGTCACTGACAAAGTGCAAAAACCAGTGGAATTGCACATCAGCCTCTGACATGAGACTGACTGGGCTGCTTGGCAAAGTGGAGCCCAAAAGAAGAGTGGAACCCCATGAACAGATAAATGTTAAGGCCACCAAACAGAAAACCCAGCCAATAAATTCCTGACAGCTTCATGCAGTAGGTTTGGACACATTTCACAATAAAACAGCACGGGCAATTCTGGCAAATCTTCTACCAGTCCACATCAGCTGCCATCCAAGAAAAACACTGTAAAATCCTCTTTGTAACCGTAGGCTGAAGAACTTTCCAGCATAAACATTCCCCAGTGTTTGCTTCCAGCTAAATGGAAGTCAGAATTAACCCAGCTAATGCTGCTTGTCTCAGGTCCTGCTCAGGAAAAGGAGAGTAAGAAAATTTTTCTAGGAGCCAAAATTAAAGTTACCTGGCCTTTGTAGGAAAGTTCTGACTAAGATCTTTCATGACCATCAGAGCATCCACGGGGGGAGCAGTCAAAATGCGAGCAGCAGTTTGAAAACTCAAATCTTAGAAGTGAAAAAACAGAAGTCAAGAACTCAGAACTGAAAACAAGGCAATGCAGAGACATCTTAACTTTAGCTTTCAACGTTTTTGCATGTTACCTAAGAAAATTCACCTTCTAGCTGCACCTATAGATGCTTCTTTTAAACTCATCTTCTTTGTATTCAACTTCTCCATGTTGCCTTGAAGTAAGTAACCCTTTCCAACTGAACCAGTTGGAAATGCTGCCTACAGGCTGCACCAGTGAGTGCAGACCAGCACTTGTTCCTTCTTTGGCTGAGGTGGGAGGTTCTGCCCTTCCACTGGATATAGGTAGATTCCCTATGGCTACAACATACACTCAGCCTTTTGAATTACTCTTTTTGAGAGGATGAAAAGCCTCTTCACAGTCCTTTACAGATGTTTTCCAGGAAATGAGGCCAGAGTGGCATGTAATTGATTTTGAAATACAGTTTTCCTCTAGTCTTGAGAAATCTCAAGATTTCACATCAAAAATGTGCTCATGGAAAGAAACTTTACACTCCTTTCTTTTCTGCATTCAGCAGACCATACAAGCAGTCAGTTTAAGAGCAAGTAGCTTACTGGACTTCACAATACAGAAAACAATCCTCATGTCAGAAGTCCTGTTAAACAATCCTAAAAGCTATTTCAACAGGACTCTACAAAAAAAGGCACTTTAAAAAAACAAGTATTTTCCAAGTGAGACTGAAGGCAGGAATTTACAGTCAAACTCCATCAACTGTATACAGCCACTAACAACCAGAAAATATATTTACATTGAGTTTTTGTAGACCATAATTGAAAGCCTTTATCCAGATTACCTTGTAGCTGCCATACTTTCAAAGGTGCCATTTCATTGGTACTTTCCACAAGGTGTTTTCTGAGCTCTTTCAGCTCTTCTGACAAGTCAGGATACAGCTGCCTAAAAGGATACAAGGGTCAAACAACTTCTGTGGTTTCCTATAAGAAAGTCTGCTGCTAATTTAAAGAAACTACCACATAAAAAGGTAGGCTGCTAACACATACAGGAAACTTAGACATATAAAAAATAATAACAGAGCAAAAGATTGGTATTTCTGCAAAAGGTTTTTTGATATGACAAAGTCTAACTGAGTTTTACCTTAGTTTTCCAAAGAGAAATCCTTGCACTTCATCAATAGGGTCATTTTCATCTATGACTGTAGCATTCACATCTGTGCCTATGAACACACAGAGAACACCACTAGCACTGAGCTATTCACAAACAGAAAAGCAGGAGAACCTGGGTTTTGCATGTGCATGTGCACACACAAATAAAAAGTATACACAGAGATTACACTATCAAAATAGTTTTGGCAGATGCATGGGAGTTTGTAGAAGCAGAGATCAGTGTTCTATAAAAGCAGCAGAAGCAAAAAACCATGCAGAATTCCAAGTTCTGTCTTCCCAAGGAACAGGGAACATTCTGCTCTGAGGATGGATAAGTTAAGGCAAATTAAAGTAGAGAAGCTGCTTTACACCTGCAGAGAAGCTGGCTGTCTGGTAAAAAATTAGTTTCATTAATAGTGCCATTACTAAGATCTAGTCCAGGGCCACGACTCCAGCATTTCACAAAGACAGAAGACAAGTGCCATGGCAAAGATATGCTTCATAAGGAACATACTCCCAAAAGGGATTTCAGAGCTAAGGAAAGAAAAATATCTGCAATTCAGACATCCATAGCAAAACAAATACAAAATTACCTTGGCAAAATTAAAATGTTCACATTAAAATACTTAAAACAATAATTCACCTTTCACCTGGGTATCATCCTTGGCCTTATATTCTGTACTTTTAATAGCCAGTTCTACGCCATAGCCAGAGAGGTAGACCTTTTCTTTGCTGGGATTCTGTAAGGAAAAGCCAACAGTGTGATATTGCCATCTTTGTTCTGATCCACAGATTAAAAGCTGCCACTTCCCAAAGCTAAGAAATCTCAGTCTGGTATTTCAGACATAACTGGTAGCGAGAAACAAACACAGTGAGTGACTCTGCAGTAACGTGCTCTAATAATTATATCTCCTACTGTATTTCAACACACTTCTTGAAGTTCAGCAAGCAAGAATTATCTCTATGAACCAAAAAAACCACCAAAATCCACAAAGTAAAGAGGAACACAAAAACATGTTTACAGGATTCAGTGTGTGAGCAAAGCAGAGGGAAATAGACTCTTATCATCAAATCAGATAGAAAGTGGAAAGGAATTTCAGCTGTGAAGTTCAAAAATGAAACATTCACTGAAGAGTTACCACAGAGAATGACAAGAAATAAAATAATAACAAAAGACAGGTGCATAATTAGTTCTGCCTTTAATGAGAGAAACATGATCACTTTCTAAAAGTATTTTGAAGTATATGGGAGTCACACAACAGTACCAAGATCTAAAGTGTAAAACACTGAATTTGGAATGTAAGTACTCCTGCCAACACTGATAAACAACTACTTCCTCTTATAAAATAAAAGTGGTGTATGCAATGTATGACTTTATTCTATTGAAAGTACAATTAATATTAGAAGTGAACCAGCTGATGCCCTTTTTTTTTTTTTTTTTCACATTCAAGCCTGACTGCTACATTGCAGATTTTGGCAATGTTTAGTAATATTCAGGTAACAAATCAAAGAACTCCAGTTTTTCATAGCTTTTGAAATGTAGTTTTAAAAACTAATCCAGTGTCTATGGACAATTTAGTGGAGGAAGATGGAAACCAGGACAAACTGCACTAGGAATGGTAAGTGGTTCTGTAAAAAAATTGCTACAGAAACAATGCCTTTCTTTTGAAAATGGTATCTTAATGTTAATCCTTGCTTTTTATATCAAGTAACTAAAGTAACCAAGTGGCCTGTGAAAGATCATATTTCCTATGATATAATATGGGTAGAGAAACACTTTTTTTCTACATTAAACTCTCTAATTAATCTGGAATTTAAGTCTGGATCTGTGAAATCGAACAATCTCATTTAAACAATCAGGAGAATTAAAATATTCTGTATTACTCAGCTACACGCAATAAAAAAATAAAGCTTTGAGCATACCAAGTAAATGAACAACAACAGCAGGCAAATGTCAATTTAAAGGGAACAAACTTGGGTCAGTTTTCTTTTTGAAAACCAAGGCCAGTTACCCTGTTTCAAATACCTCTGTTACAATGCACAGATATACTCACAGCAATGTAGTGTCTGAGGACATAAGTGATTTCTCCTGCCTCAGCCTTTGAAACAAGCCTCCTGTGGTGTCTGTAGAACTCCTCTGAGCCAATCTCAGCATAAAGTATGACCACGGGACTTTCGGGGTTTGATGCTGGGTACTTGTGGTCCCCCTTGAACAGAAATGGCTTTGGCCTAAGGGGAAACAGTGAAGAATGTCACAGTGTGATTCACAGCATCTCCTCACTCCATGCAAGATGCACGTTTTTTCCTGTTTAATCCCTATTCCTTCTTCACTGAATGCCTATGTCAAGCTATGCCCACATATTACACCAAGGCTGGCAGCACCTGATGCACGTTGATAAAAGCTTTGTGAAAAATGAACATATGAAAAGGAAACAAGTGACTAAGAGCTATTTTGAATCTAGTATGATCCTAACTTTAAAAATGAACAACTTCCTTTAAATTTCCAATTAACTTTCTCTCCCCATGGTGATTCATAAATTCTGTACAAAAAATTATAAAGGCTGATAGAACAGATGTGCCAAGGGCAAAAAATTCATTTGAACCTGGTCCTTGGCTTAGTATACAAACAAGAAAGTGAATGAGAAGTCTGTTTTCAGCTTCTTTGTTTACATTATGTCTAAAGTGCAATGAAATACTTAAAATATTCCCAGTAAGTCAGAAGAATAGCATGTGAGCTATAGATGCCATATGCCTGCATTGATGAAAAAAACTCTTCATGCTTAAAAGAACCAAATTACCAAGATTACAAAAATCATATTGAAAACAAAAATGTTTTCATATTATGAAAACAAACTGGAATGCAAAGGTTTGGGTTGGTTTTGGTCTGTTATTTGGTTTGGGGTTTTTTTAATAAGTATTATATTTTATCCCTTCTTTTTGTTACTAGCAGTTACAATCAAGTTCTGTTCTTGTAGAGAAACCTGAATTTTAGATATATTGTGTGGTAATGGTTTTCTTTGTCAATGCTGAGAAAACTACAGAGAGAAAAAAATACTGTGCATGCTTTCAGCCACTGATAAAACAATGTTACATGAACTCTCATTTGAATATGCAGCCCTGCTCCTCCTATTTTCCCTACAAATTGAAGGTTGGACACACTCCTGAGACTTCCTACTGTCCTTCAATAGTTTCCAGCTATTTCCAGAATTTGTTTCCAAATTTTCCCGTGTACATTTCTCTTCCCAGCAGAAGTATCAAAGAGCAAGGGATAAGAAAACAATCATTGCAATGTGAATTAATACCAGATAAGAGACTGCCACTCCTGTGCAAACAAGGGACAGGAGAAATCAACACTGAAGAACATAGAAACAACAGGTTTATTACAACCTCTTCACAGCAGTTAAGTCCAACAGGTTAAATTTTAAAACCTAATCCAATAATAGGAAATCAAGCAAATACCTGTCTGAAGCTGCCTGTAAAAGGTTTCCAAGAGAGTCAAATTCACATGTTTTCTCCCCATGCACAACAAAAAACAGGGTACAGCCCTCTGGTGGAGATTCATCTGCTGCTATCTGTATAAAATATTTATAATAATGTAGGTTGAATGTTTGCCCTTAGGAACAAGTGAAAATTATAACAGTGTAGCTGTGCAGCAAACAGTATCATTTCCTACACTCCAAACTAGTACTTCTTCCACATTTATGACACAATTTAAATGCAAGGTGAAATTGCAAGATGGAGAGTTAAGCCTTAACTTATTTCTCCATCCATTACTATTAACTGTAAGGTTAATTGCAGGTACAGAAAGCAAGGCTTGCAATTCTAGGGGTTTTGGTTGACGTTTTTTTGGTCTTAGACATCCCAAACATCTGTATTTGTTAAACATCAAATGACAAAATGACTCCAGATGAACAAGGAAGATGTTTTATAGTCATACTTAAATAAAGCACATCCTAACGTGAGACAATTTGCAACGAATTATGATACCGTGGGATTAAAGAAGAACAGAGAACACAGTGAATTTTCATTTATGGGTTCTAATCACTATATATATATACACATTTATATGGATTACTATCTTCAAGTAAGTTCAGCTGAGCAACAGGAACAGCAGCAGCATCACAAGTACCAACGGAGCCATAGGGATGGTCCTCATAAAAATCTTCACACAATTATTGGTGCAGCAGGCACAAAGATATGCAGACATGCCAAAATGCCAATTCTTTAGTCTACTCCAGACAAAAATTCAGCGCTCATGAAATCTGTATATACATCCATTCTGTAGCTCAGGTGTGCAGAGCAGTTAATCAGTTCAGGTTTTTTATACTCTCAAATGTTTCCTTCCACAGCTCACTCCTTCCTGAGCCTTGGTAAAATGCTCTGCACATCATCTGAGCATTTCCTGTACTAACCTGTTGAAAAGCTTGAACTGTTGCAGAATAAGAATGTAAAGACAGGGAAAATTTCAACAAATTCTGCTGCAAAGGTGACAGAGTCTGGCAGGCCACTTTCAGCATCTCCTGGTAAGAAGAATAATCACTACCTGCAAAGCCAAAGTACAAGCAGTTATCTTTCTATCCCATAGTCTCATTGAAGAGGGGCTTCTCATCTTAGTGTGATTTATATCAATAGAAGCCCCTGACATTAATTCTAAGTATGCACATGGCCATTCCTCCCCCGTGTTCATTACAGCCAATTCTACAGATGGATGAGAGTGAACTTCAATAGAGATCCATGAGAGTACACTTGAATACATTCTTGAGGATGCAAACATGGGCTGGGGAGGAGGGAAAAAGCTAAGAGCTCCCATTTAATTTCAGCTGAGAAACAGTAACACAGAGAATAGGTATTAAAAACATTTCATACTTCATGTTGAACAAGGATCTGGCAAGCAAAATGTTTCAGATTCATCCACTACAGCTTTTGTCAAATGGATATCCAAAAGCCTTGAGCACATTACGGCAAAAAATATTACTGAAATTAGTATTTTAGAAGTCAAATGAGGACTAACACAACGGAAAACAAAATACTGTGGTATGTTTTTCAACTATCAGTCAACATCAATAAAAAGACTATAAAAACTTACCATCATGCTCAGCTGTCTTAATATTCTCACTGGCTTCAACAAAATTCCAGAATTTTTCTTGACCTTCTTCTGATAAAAATTCACTAAGTAAGATGAGAAGAGTGAGCCAGAGCTACAAATTTTCTCTCAAGTTACAAATCTAATACCTTGTAATGCTTTACAGAAAGTTAGCACCTACCATGTATTTACCTATATCAGAAAACTGTGTTACTAGAAAAAGCAATCCAGGAAAGCTAAAAACAAACAAACCCAAACAAGTAATAGTTGCAGACCAGGACAAACACACAGTACATGAAAGCAGCTTGTAAGGCACCTATAGATCCTTTAAATGCCACTAACAGGCAGCAGTGTCCATCCTGGTAGTTCTCCTCCCTAATGCATTTCTTTGCTATCTCTCTTCTATGAGAAACACATTTTCGTTGATTTTGCTGAAACAAACTGTAGATTACTGTAGTTATGAGCTTTGGTAGGCTTTGGTGGAGGTTTTCTGTTTCCTTGTTCTTAAACAAGCAAAAGGAGAAGTCACAGCTTCAAATCACTTTATAATTCCCACATATTAAGCCTGTCATTGGGTACGTACACAAGGTTAGATAATGAAACTCATTCCCTAAACATTGCTAACCACAAATCCTGTATCATGCCCACACATGTAACATACTTGCTATGCTAAAGGATGCTACAACAGAAGATTTGGAGCCCTCTCACTGCCACAGTAACTTGTGTGTTCCCATCCAAGGGTAAGCGCTGCTTGAACACCTGGGTAACAAATTGCAGTGCTGGGCTTAGTGCAGTGAACAGAGGAGTGATCTTACACTGCAGTGCTGCATCATGCTGCAGTTCATCCCAGGTGAACAACCCTTCCCTACCCAAAGTCTTTGAATACAATGGATCAAGTCTTTGGCACATTATTTTGATTATCTGCTTACTGTTTCACACAGTCGCACAGTGTCAGGGTATTTAAATCCTGCCATTAACACCTGTGCTTTGCATTTTACTGCTTAAGGAATTTTCAGTCTTCAGCTTCTCCAGAGAAGGTTACAGAAAAGTAATTTCACCTAGGACACACCTGTCCTCTGAACGAAAGCCACGCTCATGTGAATGAAACCCAGCAATGCTCAACTATTTTTATGTGAAACAATCTGCAGTAAAACAGACAAAAGTCCATATTTGGCAATGCCCTTAAGTGATACAAAATTAAGCACACACAAAATTAAAATTCTAAAAGTCCTACTGACATCTCCAAACTAAAACATGACCAAATTAAACAATGGGGGATTTCAAAAGTGCTAGGCAGACTGGCAGTGAAAAGACAGCATTTCGTTTTCTTTTTATACAACATCTTAAAAAAAAAAAGTCTTTAATACCACAGAATAAATGTTCCCAGGGTGACTTGCACAACTCTTAACAAAGCAATTGACTTTAATCAATGCACAACTCACATGAACAAAGTTAAACTCAAGCTTTACTGAGCTAAACATACACGAGCAGCAGACATGTATCTAAACCTACAATACTGAAGTAAAATACATTTAGCTATGGAATCTTACAAGACCATGCTAAACTCCTCTATCTAATGCTTTGAGTGAAACTTCATTAAAAATACCAACTATGTAATTGTTTATGGTTATCAATGTTTGTTCTAATGCACGATGAAAGAATTTATCACACAAAAAACCTACTACTGTCTCCTCTAAAATACTCCTCCCATCTCCCCATGCACAGCACATTCCCATGTTATTACTGTTGGTAGTGACCAGAAATCAAAGTGCCACGTAACAAAGAGAACACTTTACTGTATCCTCTAAGCATATTCTGATTTGACAATGAAAATAATCACAAGGTACTTACCTTGTTTCAAGGAGTAAAGGAGTTGAAGACCACTTCGTACTTAGAGATGTTGTCACAGCCTTAGAATCTGCTTTTACAAGTGAAGAGCTGAACCAGATTCCAAGAACTGCAATAAGTATTCCCATTTTACAGAAGACTGAAAATGATGAAGGAAAATAATAAGTTTTGCATTGTCTCTTCTTATAAATACAGGATCTCACATATCCAAATATATTGAGACTTATTTTAAGATTTTAAGGTTGCATTTAATACAATACATTAATGAGATGAACATCACCTCACTTGGGCTTAAAAATCAGAAACACTATGAAAACTTGAAGAGAGGCAAGGAATTTACAATGAATTGATTCCTGAGATGCAATTAAACATAAATCAGTTCCAGCTTCCTCTGTGTTTATGCTTTCAAATAAGCTTGCTTCTGTTCTGGGACACCAACATCACATATTACTTGCTTTAAGAGGTATTGCAAACTGCACGTATTTCACATTGGGTGGGAAAACAACCTGCTGTTCATTTCTTGGGAGGTAAAGTCACACTTTGTGTTAGCACAAATCCAGCAGCTGTGGACTAACCAGAGGCAGATAAGCCAGGAAAGGATGAGGTTCCCCAGTTAGTCCTTTAGGTTCTGTTGGGCACAGCAGACTGCTTCTTTGGGGAATGAAGAAACAAGTATTTCCTGGGTGCACTAAGCACCAACAAATTTAAAAGCTGAAAAATGAATGAAATAATGCAAACAGACTCAAATGATACAACCCACTGTAAGAAATGAGCCAAAAAAAAAATTATGCCATTTCTTTATTGTCCTTCATGTGCATTTTCAAGCCTTTGTATTCTCTGGCCTACACACCAAAATAAAGCCAAGGGGAATTTCCCTGCCCACAACTCTTAAGCTTATGGAAGACCTGAATTCTTCCGTTGGCTTTCCATTACAGTCTCCAAAAGTTCAAGCTTCTTTTGCCCCTCTCTGACTACAGTATATTTATATTTACTACACCCCCAATATGCACTCAGGTACTCTTTCATTTCTTTATCCTTTTTTTTCTGGATAACTCATTTTCCATGTCCCCCTTGCACCTGAAAAAACATCCTGCTCCAATCCTACATATAGAAGAACAACCTGCCAGGATCTAACTTCTGTCTCTTTTTTATTACAATCTCAATGTAAAGAATAGGGTTATATATCTGTAGCTCTAAGCTACCTGTATATATACATAGACAAACGAACCAAACCCTACTCTCTTTAAAAGTTTACACCCCTCCAGCCAAATATTTCCCAGCAATAACTCAGACATTGTTCTTTCTCTGGGGATAAAAGCAGAAGTTCCTGCTGTGATCTCCAAAGAGCAGCTCGCTTGGCTGCACACAACATTTGCTTTATGCCACACCTGGGAAGCAGACAGATGGCATCACAGAATGGTCACAGCCATCACTCCCGGGGAGCAGAGGGGGAAGCTCAGCCAATATTTGTGAGTGAAACACTGGCTTCTGCCAAGTACAATAAAAAAGCACAGTTCACAGTTCCTCCCAGAGACGGGTCCTTCTTATTCTCTGGAAATCATACAGTGGAGTTTGGAATAGGTAAATGAATATACATTCTCATGCTTAAAGCTCCTATGCTGCTCTCTTGTGCCTGCTTTCCTCCTCTGGAAAGACTGTAATAAAAGCCTTTTTCTGTACGAAATAGGAAAGAAACCAAAAGACACATCTGTCACCTGACACAGTTTAGCCAACTGAAAACGTGCAGATTAGAAATATCTACAAGCCCTCAGTAATAACAGCCATAAAACAAAGGAATGACCAGTGTCTCAAAGAAAAATACACCATGGAAAAAGAGGCAAGAGGCACAGGAATGAACATAAGTGACACAAGGAGATTCAGCTCTGTGCCAGGTAACAAAGCAAAACCCAATCTGAATTATGACACTGCAAAGCAGATTTTTCACACCTCGGTTGTAAATATTTTTCCTTCTAATTTTTCTTCCAATTACTCAATTCAAAATACTTCTGGAAGCTTGCACACCCAGCCCTGGGGGAAGGAATAAACCAGCCCACGTTTACAGTCCGTGCCCTCTGCCATGTCCTGCGAGGTCAGCCTGGTAGCGAGCGGGTGAAGCGCTGTACTGCACGGGAGGGCAAAGGAAAGCGGGACGGAAGGGCAAATCCTGCTCCAGACACAGCGCTGAGGTCCCTGAACCGACATCGAGCACGGCAAAGATCACTGATAACAGCGATCGCTGAGAGCTCGGAAGGCTCTGTGTAAGCACGTCCTTTAAAGCGCTCACGCTGCCGTGCTACGGATACTGAAACTAAACGATGGCGATTAAGTGGTTAGCCCACGGCTAGAAATCCCTTGTTCCAGCTGCCGGGCGCTGCCAGCGCCCTGTCACTGAAGCGCTGAGCAGCCGCACGGCAGCTCCGGGCCGCCCAGGGCTCAGAACACCCATTGAACCCGGGCCGTCAAGTCGTTAATGGTGCGGGGCATTAAACCCGAGCACAGCCTCTGCCGCTCCCCGGTCCCGCTCCACTCGTGCGCCCGCCGAGCGACCGCCCGACCCCCGCGGGGCGCGGAGGCCGCTCCAGGGACCCCGCC
>VZRV01004594.1:791773-814229 GCA_013398115.1 Falcunculus frontatus
GGGTGGGGCCGCGGGGCCGCGCCCGGAGAGCGGGAGGGAGGGAGGGGGGACGGGCACGGCGGTACCGGTGCCGGTGCCGGGCCGTGCGTGTCGCGACATAACGGCCGCGCTGCCCCTAGGTGACATGAGCTCGCAGCAGTTTCCCCGTTCGGGCGCGCCTCCCGCCGCCCTGGGACCAGCGCCGCCGCCCATCCCCACCAGCGGCTCCGCCGGGATTATCGCCCCCGCCGCCACAGGTAAGCGCGATCCCGGCCCCGCATCTGTCGGCTTCGGGGGCGGGGAGCGATCCCGGTGATCCCGCCCGGTCCATCACCCTCTTCCGCCTCGGGCGGGAGGAGCGAGGCGGCCCCGCGGGCGGTGGCAGCCGACCTGAAAGCTGCCGCGGTTCCGCGTGGGGAGAACACCGTGGGGGTCAGGTTAGCTGCTGGCTCTGGGAAGCGCCGGCAGAACGGGGATGCGCCTTTGCTGCCGAGTGTCTGTGCGCAGTTGCCCGTCCCTCTCAGCTCGTCCGCTGTGTGTTCTTAGCAGAAGCGGCGAGTGAACATAGGAACGTCTCATGGAGCTGGAAATGGGGTGGGAACCCTGATTCCAGCTCCTGCTGTCCCTGCCACGGTGACAGGTTTTCAGCAGGCCACCAGAAGTGACTGAGGGAGCAGCTACATTTTCAGGAGGGTTTATACTTATTTTTCAGCTTGATATTTGGGTAGATATTGCATTAAATGTGGAGTTTCTCATGCTGTTTGATGTGGGACTTAATGGCAGTTAGTTAGATAATTAAATATTTTTCACTTGAAAGAAAAGTTAGTCAATCTATGTTTAAAGAAGGTGTTTAGATGGACTTCTCAGAGTTGACCCCAGGTTGCCCAACATTGCCAGGCCCATCAGTTCTGAGGGGAACAGACAGAAGCAGTGCCAGAATTCCCAGCTTTTTCATCACTGGAATATGTTTAATTGTAAGAGTGAATTTCATTAATTTAGATATGGCCTAGTGGGTCATGAGTGTCGGACCTAGTGGGTGACCAAAGCGAACTTTTTAACAATTCTTATCTTTTTCTCTTTTTTTCCACCAGTGAGTGACGAATCTAGTCGTGAGTCAGAAGTTGCTCCCAGAGAACACATGGGCCCCAGTGGCTCCATACAGCCTCGGGAGGAGAAGCAGGAGCCGGTGGTGGTTCGGCCATACCCACAGGTCCAGATGCTAACACAGCACCACCCTGTCCAGTCTGGTGCCCCAGTGACAGTGACAGCACCACCAGCACATTTGACTCCAGCTGTGCCACTTTCTTTTTCAGATGGACTTATGAAGGTAATGAGAGGATTCATTGGGGTAAAAAATATAATCTGTATGAGTCAGTGTTGAGAAAAAGTAAATTACACCAAGACCTTCCCTGCTTTTGTTTCTAAAGCTTTCCTTGCATGCTTCTGCTGACTGTGCAGTGCCTTGTGGGTATGCCTGTTCCAGATGATACACTGAGGACTTGCTAGTATTTCAGCATTATTTTTGAGGAGGGTGTGTTTTGTTTATCTTTTAAGAGAACAGGGGTTTCAATCAGTTTCTGAAGTCTACCATTTTCTCTGCAGGATGTAAAATTAACTGTTCATATCCAGTGTCTGTAGAGCAATACCATAGCCCTGACAGATTCTAGTGATGACTTATGCTAGAACCCAGCATATTTCCAGGGCAAAATATGCCCTTTCTTTGTTTGGAATAACCAAATGTTCAGTATCTTTCCTCTCCAAATTTTTAGCCACACTTGCATAAACTTTCTCCTCAGGCTTTGAGCCCACAAAATGATTGCCGCTTCAACACCGAGCTCTCATTTGAAGTTGCCAATGTTTCTGTCTTTCCATCTCTTGTAGCCTCCCTTGAAGCCCACCATGCCCAGCCGGCCCATTGCTCCTGCTCCACCCTCTACTCTCTCAGCTCCCACAAAGGTCCCTGGGCAAGTGACTGTGACCATGGAAAGCAACATACCACAGGCTCCAACAATTCCTGTGGCAACAATCAGTGGGCAACAGGTCTGGTTCTTTGGTGGCTTTTCTGTTCTATCTCACTGCGTGGTCAGATCAGTGCAAGTACAGCTGAGGTGGGCTTTTGCAGCAGGAGGGAAGGTAAAGAGAGCAGGTTTCCCTATTCAGTGCTACTGGTTGTTGGATCAGTTCTGTTTGGATCATTAAACTTCAGCCTCAATTATCACCACCTCTTCACAGAGTTGCTGATTTGTTGTAATCATCCACCTGAGACGGCACAGCCAGGCTGTGATGGCAGAGCCATACCCAAAAGCTGGGTCTTTCCTTAAAAGCTCCTGCTGTGTCAGTGTCACTTGGAGAATTTCTGCTGCAGACAAACTGCTGGGATTCATTATTGCAGTGTTCTTCAGCTTCCTTGGGAGGAGATCAGAAGAGACTAGTGAACAGTTCATGGGTTTGCACTGTGTTTTTACTGAACTAGGAGTGACAAAATTTAAGGGAGCCTGTGTAGATAATGCTTTTGTAAATTTTTTTCTCCTCTAACTTGACTGCAGAGCCAGTTCTGGTGGTTTGAAAATAGTTTGTCAGAACACTCATTACTAAACCTCTCAGGGTTTTGATGTAAAGTGCCTTTAGGTGGACTTGGGTTAGTTTGGCTAAGGATGGGCAGCAATATCAGTGGATTTATCTTACATTAATATCCCTGGGAGGTCTAGAATTATAAAAAAATAGAATTTGTTCCAGCATTTGCCAGGTTTCCACCATTCTGTCATCATCATTGGAGAGGTGGTCTGAAACTATGCCTTAATGTCACCAATGCTAGAAGGGCCAACTCTGTGGCTGTTGGTGGGTGGCTGCTGGGTGACTGTCACCCAAAAACCAACCATAAAAACAGACCAGTGAAACAGAGAAGTGTTTACATCTTCCAGTGTTAGCAGGCTCTGTAACTTTATCCTGTACAAACACCTGCCTCCTTCTCCACTCAGCTTTTAATGCATGCAACCTTGGTACACCAATTACTTCTCCAAAATCTCTTTTCTGTCTCTGAGGCTGAGATGTGGTAATTCTGTGGCCATTAATTTTTGTCAACACAGCTGACTTGTTTTGTTCTTGAACTCTGCAGGGGCATCCCAGTAACTTGCATCATATCATGGCCACCAACGTGCAGATGTCCATCATCAGGAGTAGTGCTCCTGGGCCTCCACTGCACATTGGAGCTTCTCATCTGCCCCGAGGTAAAGATCCAGCTGTGCTTTCCCTGCCTCCTGTTCACAGTCTCTCAGCTGGTGCATTGAGCCCACACCTCTGAAACTCTCCTCACTGCTAATGCAACTGTTTATTCAGATGTTAAAACTGCTAGCATGAGTGAGTGACTGCTGGCCTTTTAAGAATTATGTTGCCTTCAGCCATTTAGGGCAGGACCATATGACAGTGTTTAAAATGGTGGCAGATACCAGCACATCCGTTATTCTAATTCTTTGCTGTTAAAACAGTCAACACTTTCAAGAAAAAATATCCACTGGTAGAGACTCACCTGCCCTGCAAAATGTCATGTACATTCTTGGTAGCAAGTATTGCTCAGCTATGGCAGGGGCAGCTGGGCAGTTGTGAGGCACATTCTTGTCTTCTCCTGTCACAGGACCACTCATGCATTTTTATGCATGCTAGCACATCATATTGTGTGCATTTGCATTTACCACTGAGTTAAGTGTTGGTGATAACTACAGGCTCTTGTTTCCCAGGATTTTGGATGCTACAGCTTGTAAAACAGGAGATCAACCCCTTAATGCAGCCCTGTGCTCAATACAGTCTGTCAGATTTCTGACTGCAGCTTTACTTTCAAAGTCTTATGGGTTAGGTTTGTAGTTCAGCTTTAAACTGATCTGAATTCCAAGTACCATTTGTCACTTTTACTTCCTTTTATGTTCAATGTTATTTGTTCACTCAAGAAAAATAAATTGATGTGAGCAAAAACATAATCTTCTTTAACTAGAGCAGGTGGAAGGACTGTGGAGGTTTATCTGTAGCTGAAGTACTGTTGTTCACCTGCTTCTTGGGGGGCAGCTGCCACAGACTTGGACTCTCAGTACACATTTTCTTTTTTCCCTGCTCTTTTTCTCTTGGTTTGAATATTAACTTTTGAGGTAGTAATTTCAATGGAGGACATGTACAGAAGGTATGCGATCCAGTCCATCAACTGATTGCAAGGCTGTTGGCCTTAGTGATTTATTATGATCAGGAGTGATCAGACAGTAGACAAATTAATCAAGTGCAGGTTTAAATGGTGTGGAGTTTTGCTCTTGTTTTTTTGGGGGGAGGTGTGGCTGTTTGTTTTGTTTTGTGTGGTGTTTCCTTGTTGCTTTGGTTTCCTTCTTTTGCAAGTGTATTTTTCTTCTGAACTTCATCAGGTGCAGTGAGATCATTGCTGATATCAGGTGACTTATTTACACACTGGCCCAGTAATCAAACTAAATTATTTCTACTGCCTTCCATAGCTTGGAATAAGAAAACATGGGATTTGCAATACAAGGCTATTATAGGGGAATAAGAAATACCTCTAAAGCAAATTGATTTAAAATAATACCTACCCCTCCACACATGCTTTTGTAAACCTTATGTACATTTGTTGAAAGCCTTACTTTTACCCCAACATCACATGAACTGACATGCACATGAAATGCATTAGAACTGAAATACCAGCTAATGTCAGGGTCTGTCTGTGGTTGTGACAGAACTGTTGGGTGCACAGAATTTTAACACGCTTGGTTTGTTTGTTCCCCAGGTGCAGCAGCTGCTGCAGTGATGTCCAGTTCCAAAGTAACCACAGTCCTGAGACCAGCTTCCCAGTTGCCAAATGCAGCTGCAGCTCAGCCAGCAGTTCAGCACATCATTCACCAGCCAATCCAGGCAGGTAGCAGCCAGGCAGCTCTGCACATCACTGAGTGCCAGCTCCAGACTCTTCCTGGCACGCATCTGTAATGTATAACATCTAATTGCCTGATTACTGGGCTGAAGCTACTGTCAGCTCTCTTCCAGGTCTATTTTCTTTAATTCCTTCATAGACTTGGTGCCAGAAATTGGGTTTTTATCTGTCTCCGAAGTGCTTAGAAACTGGGAAGACAATTTAGTTCAGACATGCTCAATTTTTAAAGTCTGAAAAGTCTGGCACAATGTGCTGGTGTTGATTTATTCTTCAGTATAGGAATTGATGTAGAATTTTTGAAATCTCACTATAATATGCTTCTGTATATCTCAGCTTTTGTACTTGTATAAGGAGAGGATTGTAGCTATCATCTCCCTACAGCAGTGCTTAGTGTTCAGCCTTAGGATAGAGGGTTAAACATCTTCACACTGTGCTTTCAGTTTGGATCCCTATCACCTCTGTCTTCATATGTATATTTGGATTGGAATTTCTTTTCATTCTGAAGGGAACTGACCTTTGGAGTTTTTTTCTAAAGACCTTCAAGAGATCCAGTCTTGTTAACTTTGTTGGTTACTGGTTTCTGTGCTGTATGTATGTTGAAAACCAGGACAGTTCTGCCTGGGAGCTTGCAGATCAATTGAGAAAGACTGGAAATGTCTCAGAATGCCAAAACTCAGTGGCAAGGTGTAGGGAAGCCAGTTTTAACCAAATAATTCCTAGTTGTTCTCTAAATGGCAGAATTTCCTTTCTGAATGTTCTCTCTTTGACTTTTTTTTTTTTTAATAGTCTCGTCCTCCTGTGACAACTTCGAGCACTATTCCTCCTGCAGTGGTGGCAACTGTCTCTGCCACGAGAGCTCAGTCCCCTGTTATAACCACAACAGCAGCCCATGCCACAGAGTCAACCCTCAGGTAAAACCTCCAGTGCTCTGACTTGGCAGAAATTGCAGGGAGGGGAAATGTTAATCATCCAGAGCTGATAATCCTCTACATGCGGGATGATATAAAACAAAAATAGTAATGCTTGCACAGTGCAAATCCTTGCAGTTCTGTGAATAAAAATGGGTATAAACATGAACTGCTGCTCTGTGTTATGAGAAGAAAAGACCTTAATGAATCACTTCTGAAGTCCTGCTCCCCGGACAGCAGAGTTTGTGTTGCAGGATATTTGTGGATATTTGGCCCATATTTTTTACAAAGACGCAGTGAAAAGTGAAACATGAATGTTGAAAACCATCCCTGACATGAAGTTCCCTTTATGAACTGATAAGAGTTGTGATAAGACTGCCCTCCTGGTTGGGTACATAGGGCAGATGAGGACAGAACAGTGTAGTTCAAATTCCTTATGTTGCTTTGCCATGTGATTGACAGCAGGGAGAAGACTGAGGCCTGATGTGTGTTCCTGTGTTGTATCTTTCATATTCAGTATCCACATGGTTGTCTTGATGATTCCTTTTCTTCCTCCTCAGTCGTCCCACGCTGTCTATCCAGCAGCACCCCCCTTCTGCAGCCATCAGCATCCAGCGGCCGGCGCAGCCCCGGGACACGGCCACACGGATCACACTGCCCTCACACCCTGCTATAGGCACACAGAAACCACAGCTCCACACCATGGCTCAGGTAAGCTGCAAGCATCAAAAAACCCTCCTGCTGCTTCTTGAGATCTCTTCTGTTTATAGCTTGCGGGCTAAGATTAAATTATGGAAAACAGTTAATAAGAGTTAGAAATTAATGTCCTTTACAGTCACTGTGAGATGATTCCATACTAAGTATAGATTTTAAATGTAGTAGTCTTCTAACTTTAAGAATTTCTTTACACAGAAAACCATTTTCAGTACTGGTACTCCAGTGGCAGCAGCAACTGTGGCACCTATTTTGGCAACAAATACCATTGCTTCAGCAACCACAGCTGGTGAGTATTCATAATGCTGGGAACATCATGAGGGGTGGGGTTTGTTGCTTTTTGTTGGCTTTCTTCTTTGAATTTAGAACCTGATCATTTCTGAGCAAAACTTTTTTCATGGTAAAGACTGCATTTGGAGGTGTGTGAGCAGGCTTCAGGAGAGAAATTACTGAGTTCTTCAGGGAGGTTGTCTGGTTTGGGGGTTTTGCCCTCTTTAGGATATAGATGTGCTGGCATAGTAGGGCTCCAAAGAAAGATCTCCTATTAAGTTTGGTTTTTTTCTTCAGGTTCTGTATCTCACACCCAAGCGCCTACAAGCACCATTGTTACCATGACAATGCCCTCACATTCTTCCCATGCTACAGCTGTTACGACCTCAAACATCCCAGTTGGTGAGTGATTTCAGTTTTCAGAAAAGTGTGTAACCGATGCTTCAGTTTCTCTCTGTATGCTGGAAGTGTTTGTGCATGTTAGCAAATTATGGAGGGAAAGAAAATCAGTTCAAGCTGGGAGAAACCAATTAACGGGTCTGCTGTTCTAATTTCTTTTAATACCGTGAAGAAATAGATGTTCTAGGAGGAGTAGGTAATAAAATGGCTCATTTACTTCCTCTTGAGTTTTTAGACAAACTTGGGCCTTTTGGCATTTCAAAACCTGCACTGGATACTCTAAAAGTTGTAACTGCTTGGTGATAGGCTATGGCTTTCATAGTTGATTTTGTAAGTTACTTCATGTGCTTCTTGAGGTATTAGGTGTAGCCTAGCTGAATTTGATTAGCATGTTCACTTGAATGTAAAACACTAAGGTCTAAAGGTGGGAACTTCATTTGCCTGGATGTGCAATGTGCCTGAGATGTTTCCTACAGAACTGCATAAGTTTCCTTTTGTTCGTCTGTTTTCCTGCTGACCTCCTTGTTCTTTTGAAATTTTGTAATCTCTTTTGCAACCATAAATTTCCAAGGAGTGAAACTGTATCTCATACCATCAGTGTTTCTTGTAAAGCTTTTGTAGGTGTTTTCTTTCTTTTGTTGGCCTCTGTCCACATACACTTGTCTGCCTTGGTCTCATTTCCCTTGATCTCTGCTTTCAAAACTCAGATAACTTGTTCTTGACATCAGAATGGTTTGGGCTGATTCTAAAAAAATTAACTTAATCTGAGCACGGAAGTGACTTTGTTAGCAAGTATAATTTATATATGTCTTTAGAATATCCATCCCTTCTGATACAAATTGATGAGAAATGCTTTGTTCTCCTTTTGGTCTGTTGAGGATAGGAAATCATCCGTGGATGGGCTGTGTTGTTTTGGTTTGAGAGGGAAAGGAGTAGTGTTGGTTGTTTTGTTTGACGAAGTTATTGATCTTTGCCTTTGCAGTGTTTACTAGCCTTTCCTTTGCCTGTCAGTTGATTACGTGTTTGTCTTTATGCAGCTAAAGTGGTTCCCCAGCAAATCACACACACTTCTCCCCGGATCCAGTCTGATTACACAGCAGAGAGGAGTAACCTCATACCCCTGTCCAGCCACCGAGCATCTCCAAACCCAGTAGCAATGGAAACCAGAAATGACAACAGGTGGGCAGAGAACTAACAGCTCTGTCAATGAGAGTGTGTGTGAGTAGGGTTTGAGTGCCCTGCTGCTTTTCTGCTGTGATGGAAATAATGTTGTAAAAACCTGGGGAGGAAGTGATTTGGTAGTTTTGAATCAATTATGGTAGCTGAGGTAATTGATAGCTTATGATAGGTGAGATTGGAAAGCACAGGGAGTGCTAAAGGGCAGGGGTTGAAGGTTAACTGTTGAACTCGTGTGTGTAACACTTGCTCTCTTTGATGCCTGTAGGCAGTCGGTGCCTGTCCAGTTCCAGTATTTCTTACCTACATACCCACCCTCTGCCTACCCTCTGACTGCCCACACCTACACCCCCATCACCAGCTCCGTGTCCACCATCCGCCAGTACCCAGGTAAGACCAGCTTGGGGCAAGCAGCCTCGGGTGCTTTGTTGAGCTTTTAGCTTATGTATGTGCTTTAGTGATGGAAGGAACTAAAAGGATTTGCACTTGATTCTGACAATTCGTCACAAAAAGTCTCTGATGACTTGTTGACAGAGGGGAGAACTCATGGATAAAGGGTACTGAACTACTTCAGAGCTTACTAAGTCCAGCTAATAACAGTTTTCTCAGGAGTTTCATATTTTATATCCCAGGGGTTGCGTGTCTATAAGTAAAAGTTTTTGATTCTACAAATCAAAACAGTTCGGCTCCTCCAAACCAAGCCAACTCTTTGAGGCATCTTCATTCCCTGGTGTTCTGATAAGCTCTTTTAGTATCTTTTCATGTGAATGTACAGTTTGAGAGAGAAACCTGAACCAAAAAGGGAAAAAATAATTTGCCTCACACACTTGCATTGGTGTTCTGTTTAGAAGAATGGAGCAATAATGTATTTGAACAGTCGCAGTAATTTGCAGTCAAAAAAATGATGCACAACCCAAACTTACGTCATTCTATGACAAAATTTGGAATGTTTTTACCTTACTGGGTCATTTAGGGCTGTTCTCTGTAATGTGATAATTTCCACTATCCAGAATGTAAGAACATGCATGATGTGGATTTTCATGGCATATCTGTATGTGCTGGCAGCATGGTACCTGTGAGCAGTATAGAGGAAATTCAGAAGGACTGGGAGGTGGCAAAGCCCATTTGTTGAATGGGAAACTATAGATTCATAGGGCTCCTTAGGCTGAGAAAGACCTTTAAGATCATCAAGTCTAACCGTTAATCCAGCACTCCTAAGGCCACCACTAAACCATTTTCCCAAGTGACACATCCACATGTCTTTTAAATCCTTCCAGGGATGGGGACTCCACCACTTCCCTGAGCAGCCTTTTCCAGGGTTTAACAACCCTTTATGTGAAGAATTTTTTCCTAATATCCAATCTAAACCTTCCCTGACAGAACATAATTGCACACAGTCAAGGGTTCCAGTTCTGGAGGCATACTGGGGTGGTGGTAGGCTAATGGTCATTTGTATAAATGCAGATGTAGGTTCTTCATCAGGAGCTTATTGACAGAGACATTTTACTTGTTAAATTGACTTGAAGAATCCATGGAAGGTATTAATTATGGCAGCTGGTGGTGACAACTTAAAGCAGAGCATTCAGGGTGTGAGGAGGGTAGTACACCTATGCTGAGCACAGCTGGGTGAGGGTACAGAGGACATACGGAGGAGACTTTTTATAAGATCACTGAGATAAGGAGAGTTAATGGAGAATTTTGGAGGAAGAATGTTAGCTTTGGTTTTCCAAATGCTGGTTGTGTTTTACACAGGATCCCAAAAGGATTTTGTGGGTAGAAAGTTTTGCAACAGCAGTGTTTTGACTAACAGAGTAAATGTGCCACACTTTATACAGAGCCATTTTCAGGGACCTGGTTTCAGTTTTTGATGCCTGTTTTTAGAGTGTCTTGTCAGCACAAGAACTTGATGGAAATCCTGTGACAATGATAAAACCAGCTTGTGTTAGCAAGCAAGGCCATTGTTGGCAAGTTCACACTTGCATTCTGTGTGTGCCTGCAGAAATCCTGGTGCAGCTCTGTAGAGACTGGAAATCCGGAGATCCGGGATCTGCAAGTGGTCCAGCAGTATTATTAAGTGCTGCATGGGAGAACTGTAGTGTGCTGTATAAGTAGATCTGAAAAGATGGAATCAGTTGTTTATAGCTGTGAATTTATTTAAATTAATTGAGCTACTTAGAGAAGGTGTACTGTTGGGAACATTGTTCTGCCACTAAAAGATAATCATGTTCATTTGAGCTGGGAGATCCAGCCTATAATTATGAGCCCTGTTCTGAGGCCAGATAAGGTTGTGTTCAACTTCAGAGTTGAGTCAACTTCAGAGCACAAGAAATTACTTAGGTTTCTGATTACTTTTAATGTATTTTTTTAAGCAGGACAAAATGCCAAGTGTTGGTACTTAAAAGCATTGTAAAATACGATAGTGAGCAAAAATAGAGCACAGCTTTCTGAGACTGTAATTTGAGTCTATGTAAAAGCAGAGTTAAACTGATCTTTTCTCTCTTGCTGCAATTTGAAATAAAAAGTGGAATGAAAATCAACAGTAATGTTTAATGCCTCTGGCAGACAATCTTACCTCTCTACTCTTAAATTTACTACTGCAACAAGCAGACTGGCAAATTAATTTTTCAAAACAAAAAACAAGTCTTTGAGAAAAAGTTAGTATTTGAGCAAGAGGTGGTAGGGAAAACTGAGGTGACCTGCTGGTGAGGTGTCTGTGTCGCTGCTCCCAGTTTCAGCCCAGGCGCCCAACTCAGCCATCACAGCCCAGACCGGTGTCGGAGTGGCCTCCACTGTGCACCTGAACCCCATGCAGCTGATGACAGTCGATGCATCTCACGCCCGGCACATCCAGGGCATCCAGCCAGCTCCCATCAGTGCTCAGGGCATCCAGCCCGCACCCATCAGTGCTCAGGGCATCCAGCCAGCGCCCATCGGGACGCAAGGACTCCACCCTGCTGCACCCATGGGTGCCCAGGGGCTGCAGCCAGCACCCATTGGTGCCCAGCAGCCACCAGGAGACACCAAGACCTCAGGTAAGAGCAACCAGCCAAGTCCTCGCTTCAGACCGAGACAGAGCAGCTGAGCTGCTGTCCTACGCATTTGGCTCTGACTGATGATGTTGTTACAGTCTCTTTGGTCCAGAGGTGGATGCTGAATACATCCGTGCACATATTCTCCCAGCAAGTATCTGTTGCCTGTTTCTGAACTGATTTATTTTTAAAGCATACTAGGCGGATCGTGTGGGTAGCCTTGGATGGGTTACTTCAGTGGAAAAGACTGGTAGTGCCTGAGCTTAAACAAATGCCTTCAGTAAGGCCTTGTAGGAAAAGTAACTTACAAGCGAGTGATGTTCTCTGGCTGTGCATTAGATCCCAGGAGCAATTAGAACACAGCCAGGTACCTTCTGCTGTTGGTAACCGGATCTTGAGCTGTGACAGAAACCATCTTTCATTAAAAACGATTGGTCTGATGAAGTCCCAACAACTTACTGGAGGAATGGGATATGGCATCCAGGAGAACGTGCTGTTGCACAGTTGGCAGGCCCTGCATGGTGACTTCCTGGCTGTCCACATGCTCTGCATCCCTCAGTTGGCCAAGCAGGCTCTGGCGGGAGGTCAGAAAGCAAACACAGCTGATGTAGGCTACGTACGACTGGCATGTGTTGCCACGTGGGCTCTACCAGAAGTGTTACTCTGTTGGCCCATTTGTGTTGGTGATTTCTGTGTTTTCCTTGTCTTCTGGAAAAGATTATTTCCGTAGAAGTGGTTGTTAGGCAGGAGGCAGTTTCCACCTTCCCTGCGGAAGGTTCAGTGATCAGAATGCTCGTGGCAAAGATGCTGCTTACAAAAGAGTCTGAAAACACTGCATTTAGAGACTGAGGGACTTGGAGAGTGGACAACATATGCTCTGCAAACCCCTGCTCTGTCATCACATTTCATTATGTAACTGCTGCTTTCCACTCTCTGTCTCTGTTTTCCTCTCTGCTGTGTCCATGTCCATCCTTCCCAGCAGTAGTCCTGGCAGATGGAGCCACCATTGTAGCCAATCCTATTAGCAACACATTCAACACTGCTTCTGCAGCAACTACAGTTGTGCAAACCCACAACCAGAGTGCCAGTGCCAGTGCTCCAGCCCAGGGCTCCTCCCCGCGCCCGAGCATCCTTCGCAAGAAACCAGCCACTGATGGGTGAGTAGAACTGAAGGTGACATGTGAGTGACACTCCTGTGCAATCCAGCCCAGCCAAATGGAATCATTTCAGTGGAGATAAGGAATATTCTAGCAGATTATTCACTCAGCAGTGGTTGTGAGTAACCTGCTGATTGGTGAAACAGTTCTTTTCCTCCCCCAGGGCAGGATATAGTTTTCTGTACTGTCAGTAATAAAATGAGAAGAAGGACAGTTTGTCTCTTAGGTCTTGAAAGTGACCTTTTGAGGGAAAGTGGATTTGAGGCTTTCTTGCTTAGTGTGATAAAAAGAAAGAGTTCATAATCTACTAAAATTAGAATTGGGTGCTTTGTCTTCAGTGCTTTTCTTGGAAGAATATGTGGATGAGTGGAAAGGATAGGATTAGTACCCTGCTGTGAAGTCTGATTAGGAAAAAGTGAGGGAGTAACTAAACTCTTAAAATATTTTATGTTGCCTGTCTATTTTTAAATGCCTTAATAAAGAGGCAAGAGACAGCTTTAGAATTAACAATGCATTTCCTCCCAACTAGTTCCAAACTGAAAACGTTTGGAACTAATGTATCCTGTGAGATTAAAATTGCATATTTTTTATGTGGGTGGAAACCTTTTTTAAGGCAGAGAAGCTGCAGGCTGTAAAACTGAAAGAGAAGTTAAAGAGTCAGAGGTAGATCACTAAAGACTGTTTCCATTTGAGAGGTTGATTATTTTGGACAACAATTTGACTTTCGATCCCACAGGAGACTAAATAGTCTCTAAAATACCTTAATCAGCCTTATCATCCTAACATCCACACTCAGGCCTTGAGGTCCTGGAGTCTCTGGACAAGTCCTGGAGGCTCTGACAGTCTAGTCCAGCTAAAGGGAGCAGATGCCTATCTGAGCACTATTTAGTTCCAGATGATCTGCTCAGTCTCGAAGCAGAAGTGCCAGACAGTGGTGTGGCCAGACCCCTTTGTCCACTGCTGGAGCCTGGCTGTTGCAGCAAAGTGTTCTCACTGATGGGATGAAAGTAAAGCAGGTGCTCTTGGAGAAGCCCTAAATTGGGTGAGACTAGGCCAGAGCAACTAATCTTCTATTTTAAAAGAAAATATAATACCTAATTTGAAAAGTAAAATGAGAGTCTTTGTGTAGCGAATTGGTTATACTGAATACAGAGAGCAGTGCTACAGCCATAAGTCCTGTCCCGGTTTGTGTAAGAGAGCTGATTTCTTTGCTCTCAGGGGTGTTTGTCTTTGCACAAGGAGGTGGGAATCCTAGCTCTGTTTGTGTTTTACAGGCTGGCAGTCCGGAAAAGCTTAATTCCCCCTCAGCCACCTGAAGTGGCCAGCACACGTGTTGAGAGCACTATGCGAAGCACATCTGGATCACCAAGGCCTGCTGGGTAAGAATTTAGGAAACAGCCAACTGCATCGTAATAGTTCCATTATATTTGTTTGAGTTGTGTTCTTTGGCTTTTGGAGCATTTTTCTTTCTTTTGGGAAACAATCTATTTTGAATTTGTGATGAACTTTAACAGCCTTGACAAGTTCTGCTGTTTGGGAAGCTGAGGAAGTTACCCTTAAAAGCTGTGGTGATGAGCTTTCACAGAAACAAACAAAAACCCTCTGCTATTGTAAGGGGAGATAGGCCTCAAGACTTTTTTCTATAGTACTTGAAAATTAATGCTGAGGAAAGGTAAATGCAGCTTCTGCCCTGCTTCAGTTGAGCTCAGTGGCTTTACAATTTGTTGTTTTATAACTGTAAGCCACGGTGGGAGCTCCTGCAGAGGATGGGGCCAGTACAGTTTTGGGTAAAAGTTCCTCTTGGCTGCATTGTAAAATTGTTTTGATCCTTTTACAAGTATTTTGAAGCTACCTGGAATTAGTCATGAGATTTGCTTGTCCCAGTGAATGGAAAAAAGTAGTATCCATAATAAATACAAAGAGATTAGAAAGGGAGAGGAGGAGGAAATATAACTGAGATTAAGCCTTCTCCTGTTGTTAAACACTTTACTGAGCCAAGTGGGTGCAGGAAAAACTGGATAGTCTGACTCCAGTTTGGCTATGAGCCCTTTGTGCTGGGTACTCATGACCAAGATACAGTTCACTTCACTTTGCTTTGCTTTTATTTGTGCTACAGGGGCAAGCCAAAGCCTGAAATTCACGTGTCCATGGCCACTCCAGTCCCCGTGTCTATGGAGGCAGTGTGTAACCAAGGTGGCGAGCAGCCCACCATCACGGTGCCCCCAACCTCCCAGCAGCCCCCCTCTGCCATTCCAACGATCATCGCGGCCGCCAGTCCCACCTCCCAGCCTGCAGCAGCGCTGTCCACCATTCCAGGAGCTGTTCCAGCTGCTCCACCCACTTCCACCACCATCGTGGCAGCACCTGCTCCTCCATCCACCATGAGCGGTGCCCTGTCAGCAGTGCTGGGCCCTGTGGTACCAGAGATCAAAATCAAAGAGGAAATGGAGCCTATGGACATCATGCGCCCGGTATCTGGTAGGTGGCTGGTAATCATCAGGTTGCTTTTTTTTGGTTTTGAGACAGTGGAGGAATTAGGAGGATTTCAACACTTTCATCTTGTAAATGAAAGGACATCTCTTCCGTGGTAGCACAGAACACCAGAGTTCCCATATGCCTTGTAAAGATCTTTTTTGCCTTTTTCCTAATCTCCCATGAAATCACTTCTTATTGTGGCTGCTTTGTTCATGTTCAAACGATCCAACTCCAAGGAGTATGTGTGAATTCCTTGCCTAAAATGCACATGCTCAGCAGTGGTACCAATATATTATGGAACAGCTCAGTTAAATTCAGTTTGCTCAGAAATCCTGCTGTTCAGGTCCAGTGGCCTTTCTTGTATGTGAAGAATTTGTGGCCAGATGAGGACTTCCTAGGGCCCTCCTGTGATTCATGCATATTTTTCCCTAGAACTTTTCAAAATGTTCGTTATATTGCCTTACTTATCCAACTTGGCCATAGTTGCTATCAAATAGCATGATGAGTAAATTCATATCCTTACAGCTCTTATCGGGCACTATGTAGTGGCAAAGTGATAGGAGTGCATCCCACTTTCTTGAGTTTCAGAGTTCAGGTTTAGCTGTTGGTTTTATCACTCTCCTTGAAGCTGTATGTTGTCCTGTGAGAAAGCAGCTCCTTGCTGCAGATGTGTCTGGAGCATAGGCAGATAGCATTAAGCTCTTTGGTACTTCTGTCTCCTGGCATTTGTGGGTATGCCAAATTGTCAAGAGATCCCATCCCAGAAATTGTGTGCTGCAGCCTTGGTCATGGCTGATGGAGATTGTCCCTCCAAGTTCAGGGAGTGTTCCCTCAGACTACGTGGCTCGCTGCTGCCAGCTCCACAGATGTGTTGATTGGTGCAGTGACCTGCTGATCAGTGCTGAGGGCTTGGCAGTACAGGCAGACTCCTGCAAGGAGAGTGCTGCAGTCGTGCTTTGATTCCATCCGACTCTCTCATCACAAGAGGATAGGGACTTGCTTACTGTGCCAGTGACCTGTGCTGGTGTACATACAGAGGGATTTTTTTAACAGTAACACTGCTCTCATTCTTTATGTATGTGAGACACTAAAGACTTTAGCTTGTAGGCTTGTCCTAATAATTACTGCTGGCTTGATATCTGGCCTGTTGGTACACATCACGCTCCTCACACTGTGCTGAAATAGGAAATACTGTTGGAGGTAGTGTTCAAACAATGCGTTATCTTCCCACTGCTGATGGTTTGGGTTCTTCTCTTTCCTTCCTCTCAGCAGTCCCTCCTTTGACTACAAGTACTGTGTCTCCATCTTTGGCACTGCTGGCCAACAATCTTTCCATGCCTCCAAGCGATTTGCCACCTGGTGCCTCACCGAGGAAGAAACCCCGTAAGCAGCAGCATGTCATCTCCACAGAGGAAGGGGACATGATGGAAACAAACAGCACTGATGATGAGAAATCCACTGCCAAAAGTTTGCTGGTGAAGGCAGAGAAGCGAAAGTCTCCTCCAAAGGAGTATATAGGTAATGACATCTCTGATGTCTTTGTTCTTATTCAGGTGTCTGTATTTTCTCCTCGGTTTGTTTCTCAGAGAAGGTGCTCTGTCACATTCCCACTTCCTAAATACGAGTAATATAGAATCCAAGTATCTGTTCCTCACCACTTTTTGTAAAGGGCTGTTCAGGGAAAATGAATTTTCTCAACACACATTTTGTACGGGGCGGCACTTACTGATCTGCTGCCGGAGTTCTTGTGGATGCCGATCTGCTTTCACAAGTCGATGATAATGCAGTTCTGGCTCCTTTTGTAGATGAGGAAGGGGTACGATACGTCCCTGTGCGTCCCAGGCCGCCGATCACACTGCTCCGTCATTACCGCAACCCTTGGAAAGCTGCTTACCACCACTTCCAGAGATACAGCGACGTCCGCGTCAAAGGTCAGTCCCGGGATGGAGCAGACAAGAAGGGAAGGAGACTACACTGAATTGGCTGTAGTTTTGTAAATGAAAAAGTGATGTGGTTATTGATGAATCTACTTATGTACAGTGATAGAAACTTGCTCACAAAAGGTATCCTCATTAAAGTGACGTGCTCTGGTGATAGGCTGCACTTCAGTTTTCTCATTTGCTACCTAACACTTGCCAGTTTAATCACAAATGTTCTATATTTAGTGTAACTAGTCCTGTCAAGTAACAAATGGGCTTTTAAAGAAGACTTTTTTTACCTAATACAAGGAAAACAGAGATCAGATACTCTCTTCCAGACTTTTTAGCTAGTATTTTAGAATTTTTAAGCAAGCTGGGGGTTTTCACAACTGTGCAAATACATCTAGGAGAGAGTAGAAGTAGTACAAGATGGATCTTTTACTTGTTTGTGCCAGGTGTTTGAAACACTGAGCACTACATTCTTTAAATAAGAAAAAAAATGGGTTATAATATAATCTTTCTGAAAGTACAGATAACCTGTTAGTGAGAGCAGCAGTCTGGTACCTGGCAGATAGGAAGTCACTTTCCTGTCTGAATCGAAACGTTGCTCACTGTCATTTATTAAGGATGTAGGGGGAGCAGAACTTGGGTTATTGTTGTTTGAGAAGAGAGGCCTGGCCAGCTCCTGAAATTTGAGTACTGTATTCTTGTGTTTCCTGGTGACAGAAGAGAAGAAGGCCATGCTGCAAGAGATTGCCAATCAGAAGGGTGTGTCCTGTCGTGCACAAGGGTGGAAGGTCCATCTCTGTGCAGCGCAGCTACTGCAGCTGGTAGGTGCATGGGGCTTGGAGCTTCCTGCAACATGGGGAAACATGAGGCTGTGTAAGACAGGAAGACATTCTTACAAACTCAGTACATCGGGATACCCTAAAGGAGCTGGTGTGTAGTGCCCAAAGGGAGTGGGACATGCTTTCCCCTTTCTCAGGAATGTGGCATAAGTGGCTTGGAAACTTGGAGTGTTGGTTTTGATCCAGACATAAGAGCTGATGTATTTTGTACAGATGATCAAAACTGGCAACTCCCTCCTGCTGGTGCACAGGTCTGAAGAAGCGTCTGTTTGGGATGGTGCGGCTGATCTGAGGAGGCAGCACTGATCCACATTCCTGGATGCTTCTGTTTCAGGTTGGGGGTGAGGTAGGTGCTCTGCATTTTAGCACCAAACTCCCCAAAACCTCTGCATTCCTGGAATAGTATTGTGAGAAGTAGGGGAAGCAGTTGTGGTAGGATCCATGTTTCTTCAGAAGAGGAGCGATCCTGTAAATAGGATGTTAAAAGGAATGATAGTGCCACATTTTGTCAGAGGCTCCATCTTCTGAATCACTGACAAGAGCAGCTGAGAGGGGAATGGATTATCACTGTTTCTGTGTAGCTTTGTTAACATGGGCGAGTGTTTGCCAGCCTGGCAGTGACCCTTCTCATGAAGGGCTGATGTTTTTTAGACGAACCTGGAGCATGATGTGTATGAGAGACTGACCGCCCTGCAGGAGGGACTCATTCCTAAGAAAAAGGCAGCAACCGATGATGACTTGCATCGAATCAATGAACTGATACAGGTAGGTCCTGTGGCCTCTCAACCCAAAACTATACCCTTAGTTACAAAGCATCCTACTGCTGTCAATGAAAGCTAAAGCTGACCTAAAAAACCCCATGTGAGTTCACTTCCTGTGTTATCAGCCACGAGGGGCACAAGTAGGAAAAGGGAAAGGGATTGCTTAGACCAGACATTCTGCAGTTAATGACAAGTGTTTCCTTTCAGGGGAACATGCAGAGGTGTAAACTCGTGATGGATCAAATCAATGAGGCTCGAGACTCCATGCTAAAGGTCTTGGATCACAAGGATCGTGTTTTGAAGCTTCTAAACAAGAATGGAACTGTCAAGAAAGTATCCAAATTAAAGCGAAAGGAGAAGGTTTGAACGCAGAATAATGACTTTGGAAATGGAGGACGTGTACAGAATGGAGCTGAACCTTTTTGTAGTTTGGGTTTATTTTTAAGCAGAGCATCGGAATAAAAAAGGATGAGTTTAGGGAACAGATGGACACATGAAGCCTGGTGACCTGAAAGGATTGTCCTTGATCTTGTCATAATGCACAAAGATTTCTCTCAGGCTCATCCCTTTTTAAAGTCTTTCCAGTCCCACAGTTTAACTCTGATATGTCGGGTATGGACACACCTGTAAGGCAGGAGATTGTGCAGGGGACTCCAGGAGGCTGACATGCAGATATGGACCCAGACAGCAGCCAAGCTTCCGAGCAATGGAAACGGCACCTCTTTCAGTTACCCCATTCAGTTCTCATTCTGACCTTCCAGTGTCTAAAACAGCCTTCTTACACCAGTGCCACTGCACTAGGGGATCTGCCACAAAGAGTCTCCAACAGCTCAGAAGTCCTAGCTGTCAAGATAAAAAAAAAAATGGTAAAAAAAGGGGGGGGAGGGGGGATATCATTTCAAAGTGATATTGTAGTGTCTGTGTCTGTGTTGGTGCTCTGGGATACTTGTGTTGAGGTTCCTCTTGCAACAGAGGTACCGTAGCTGGTGTAATGTTAATTGTACGTACCACATACATCCTGAAAACATGAATAAAGGAACTGGAGGGTTTTGTATGTGAGCAGTTTGTGTACCTTTGTACCAGTGAAACTCTTCAAGCTGCAAACTTGAAAACAAGGCTTTGGAAGAAGCCTGAGGGGAGAAGAAACAGCATGTTGGGAATCAGCCAGCACCCTGTGCTGTGGAAGGTGAGTAATGCAGTTCCCAATTCAGGTCCTAAAGATGAAATATGGATTATCCCCCATGCACTTGTGCATTTAACCTTAATATTTTAGAAAAATTGCCAAATCAGTTCATTTTTAGTCTCCTCAGCAGGAAACTTCGGTTTCATTAACTAACTCTTTTAAGAATATGTTCTTTTCCTCATCCAGTTACAGTGCTGTTGTCTTGCCTTTATTCAGAACTGAGTTCTTTCAGAACTTAGATTTAAAAATAGTATTTAATTCTTATTTCCTGATTTTTATAATTAGAGAAGTAGAATGCCCATATTCACACCGTTCTTGTGTTTTTAACACATGCAAACCAAATTTGTTTCAGCTTTGGATGGTAGTCTTTCATATTAGCTTGATTTTGCTTGTTCATATGAAACCGTTGTAAGATACAATTCTAATATAATGATATTGTAACTTCGGTATTAGGAAAGTTACAGTAATTTGTGTGTGTGTGTGTGTGTTGAAATTAAAAGCAGAGGTAAGACCAGAAAAGGTGGGAATAGAACTGCTGCTATCACCTCACATTTCTTGTCCTTCAGGAACAGAAGAATATGCACAACTGGTCAAGTATGTGTTTGATGTTGTCAGGGTAATAAAACACAGTGCCAACACTCACAGGTTCCTAAGGACTCGACAAGAAGCTCGCTGGTGGTTATGAAGTGGACTTTTGCAGGGCTGGGAACTGTTTCATGTCTTGGCAAATGGGTTTTAGGTGCAATCCAAGGCATTACCAGCAAGGAATGAGGTATTTGGGGGGAAGAAGGGAGGGAAGGATTCTTTTAAGCACTGCAAAAGTTAGGAACTTGCTCTTGATCTGTTCTTCAGGTGTTCTCACCTGATTCTTTGTAACCTTAGTGTTCATAAGTTGGTATTCAAGGCTGCCATGTAGACTTAAAAGATGATGCTGTTCCATAACCTTAGAATGGCAATAATTACAGCACTGCTCTTGTGCTGTGGAATTCTATATTATAGAATGTAGATTCTGTAGTGTTGAAGGCCAGGAGCAAACTGTAGAAGGTGTGACTGCTGATGGCAGGGGGTGGAACACAACAAGCTTGAAGGTCCTTTCCTACCCCAACGATTCTGTGGTCTGTCTGTAGGAGAAAGTAAGAGCCACTGACATTCAACCGGATTTCTTGGGGTTGAATGTGCAGTGTGGGTACTCTGGGCTATGCAGAGTTTGCTCTTCATTTCGCCCCGGTGTTTCACCGGTGTTCTCGGAAGGGAATTAGGAATGAGCGCTGTGGTTTTCTCTATCCCATCCCTTACGAGCACCAAGCACACCTTGTACAGCCCCACACCCCCCTCCCTCACAACAAACAACCCTTGTCCCACCCACTGAGCCCCTCCAAACCACCTGCTGTCAGAGAATTCTCTCGGAGTGGAATGCAGTGCCTCTATCTTCACAAGGTGTCCTAAAACCCTCGATGAAGTAACTACTTCTCTGCGTTGGTTTTTATGGTGCTGCAAAGAAGGGTGGAGGGAAGGATTTGGGCGCCACATTGGCAGTTGGACATACTAAGAAAGTAATTTTTGCGTTGGTGCCGTTGTGATATTTATAGCTCCTGCCATAACCGTACGTTACACGCGGCTATAAATAAACCCGTCCCGGCGGCCGAAGCTGTTTTTAGCCCTCAGGGCCGGGCCGGATCCCGCTCTCCCCTCACACCGATCGGCCCTCAGCGCGCCGGGCCCGACCAACGCTCCGCGAAGCGGGGGGGAGGAGGGGGTAAGGGGAGGGGGGAAGACTCCCCCTCTTTGGGCCCCGCAATGGACGCTCCCAACCTCGCGCCCCTCCCCTTAAGACGTCACCCCCCGCTGGCCAATGGCAGCGCGGCGTTGCCGAGTGACGGTACCGCCCCGTCCCCGGAACTGTTTGTTCCCGCACGTGCGGTGCTCACGTGACGGGGAGGGGGCGGAAGCGCGCGTCTCTATGGTTCCCGCGTGGGGCAGAGCGCCCGCCCTAGAGCCTCGATTGCGTTGGCGCCGCCGGGAGGCTGGCGGACTATGAGTGTTCGTCCCTCATTACCTCACGGCCGGGAGGAGGAGGAGGAGGAGGAGGAGGAGGCTGCCGGGATAGCGGCGGACCTGCCCGCGGCCTCGCTCCGGTCCTCCGGCCGCCCCGGGAAGCCCTGGCCGCGGCGGGCCCTGCCCCCCCCCCCCCCNGCGGGCCTTGCCCGCTCCCCCGCCCGCCGGGCCCGCTTCTCCGGGGAGCCTCTCCCAGGCCCATGGCCCCATGAGGCGGCAGAAGGCTGCGGGGCAGCAGCGGCGGCGGCGGGGCTGAGGCGGAGGAGAAGCCGGGACGGGTGCAGGAGGTGGGTGACCCCCCGGGGGTGTGAGGAAGGCGGTGGTGGAGGGGGGCACCGCGGCCCGCCCGCCCCGGGCTGGGGGAGGCCGCAGGGGGGGTCCCGCTCCGCGGCGCCCCCTGGCGGCCCCGGTGCTGCTCGGGGGGGGTCGGGCCGGGGGCACGGGGGATCCCCGGGGTCTCCCCCGGCTGGAGCCGGCGGGGCTGCGGGACCCCCCCCCGAACACCCCGCAAAGTTTGTGTGCGGGAGCCCGGGGCTCGTCCCGCCGCGCCGGTGCCCCGCTGTGCCCCCCGGCCGCCCGCGGGGCGCTCCCGGGAAGCGGGGCTGGAACCGAGCGGCCGCCTTTGTTAGGCCCCTATTGCAGAGGAGGGGAGAAGAGAGGGAAGCTCC
>VZRV01004594.1:814269-839239 GCA_013398115.1 Falcunculus frontatus
CCGCCCCTGCCACGTCTCCGATCTTGAATCAAGTGTTGTGCTTCCAAATAAATAAATAATGATTTATCCTCCCCAATGCGGCTGAGCCGTCAGTGGTAATTGGGAAAGGCTCATAAGGCTCAGCACCCTCAAAAAGCCAGAGCAGGTTACTTTTAATAGGCACTGAACAATTTACATGGTCGCTTTGTCAAAGTTACGCTTTTCTTTTGCTTGGTTTGGTTTCTTTCTTTTTTTTCCTTTTAATTTTATTATTATTTCAAAAGTAGAGATCAAAGGAAAAATTATCATTTTCCTTAGGTCTTGTAAATTGTTCCTTATGGTCCTTCTAAAACCTTGAGGTGAGGATTCCTAAGTGGAGCAAGCACTGCAGGCGTGCGTGGTTTATACTGAGAGGTGCACCTCTCAACACCACTTACACCAGTTCTGGTTCAGTTCAGAGTCCTGTGACTCCTGCTATGACTGATGAAACTTCATTAATAAAGTTTACACTGTTTGCACGTGCAGAGAAGGGAGGGAGTTGTCACAGCCTGAGTTTCAGTGCGTGTCATCTCTCACCCCCCAGTACTGTGTTTGTGCTCTCAGCTTGGGAGGGTTGGAGGGCTGCTCTGGTGGTCACAGTAGTACCCTGGTACTCATGAGAGCTGAGTGTGACTTCAGTCCCCCGTGGTGTTCTCTGTGACTCATGTGCCTGTGCTTTGAGTCCCTGGTTTTCTCCCCTCGGTGTATTCAGGTCTCGTGTTGATGTTGATGTTTAAGTTTCTACCACTGACCTGTAATCCTTGCCTATCATGTTTGTTCATCTCTGCCTGCACAGCCTTTCCTCTCTGCATTTGTTCTACCCCTTCTTGTATTGCATGAGCTAATATTCTCTTCTTTACAGGCAAAACTCTGCTCTGGGTTGTTGGGTTTTTTATACCATACCTGTTTCCTGCTATCATCACTTTCCTCTGTTCAGGCTGTGCTGGCTTCAGCTCTTCCTCTCATGCATGTCTTGCCTGTACCCCCTGCATGTTTATTTGGGAGCTGTATTAATTCACCCAGTCCTGGAAAGTAAATGCTGATTCCAGTTTGTGGTCTGGAAAATAGTCTGTAGTTTAGAAAATGGTGGTTTCAGTGCTTCTAGCTCCTCTTTGATCTTGCCAGTGCTAAATCAAGAGCAGCACCCCTGGGAGTCCAACCCCAAAGGTGTCATTTTGGGCTGCTGTCAGCCTGTTCCTCAGGAACAGGGAAGAGAAATGCACTTCTTTGCCACTGGTGCAGGCATTGACTGAGGAGGAAGGGGTGAGCAGGAAAAGTAGTGGATAGGGTGTGTCTGTAGCCCCAAGTCTTTTTTTCTTCTGTTTTCCCACAGTTTTGTTCTTTTTATGGAAAGTGTGGTTATGGTTTTTTTGGATGAGCCCCGTTAAAGTGTTCAGTACACCTCACCAATAACTTGGAAAGTGTGATTGCATGCATGTTGTGTCCATACTCCTACAATTTATGTGTGAAAACACCCATTCTGCTGAACTGGCTTTAGTGCTGTACTTGGTCACGTGGTTTGGAGGGTTTTCTTCCTCTGTAACAGAAGCGAGGAAGCAGCTGTTGGTTTTTCACCTCTAACTCTTTGTGTAATACTTTTCCCCCCTCCCCACCCCTCCATGCCAGGGTTCTGCAGTGCTCCAGGCAGCGAGTTTTGAAGCAGGATGGGAAAAAGACGCTGTGTTCCTCCACTTGAGCCCAAGCTGGCAGCTGGCTGTTGTGGGGTGAAGAAGCCCAAATTGTCTGGGAGTGGAACGCACAGTCATGGGAATCAGACCACAACTGTACCAAGCTCCAGTTCAGGTCCTCTTCAGAACCACCAGCATACAGATGGGAATAATGGAAGGGAGAACGTATCTGACTTGACTTTGGGCCCAGGAAATTCCCCAATTACTCGAATGAATCCCACTTCAGGAGCTCTGAGCCCACTTACTCGGCCCAATGGAACTGCCAACAGCACCAAGAACCTGGTGGTGACAGCAGAGATGTGCTGCTACTGCTTTGATGTACTCTACTGTCATCTCTACGGGTTCCCTCAGCCACGGCTTCCTCGATTTACCAATGACCCCTAGTGAGTACATCCTTATGTGGGAGCAAAGCTGGGAAACAGCTTCCAGAGCTGTGCTTTGGTTGGGGAAGGGTGAAGGGTTTCCTCTGGGGAGTGGGAAAAGTGGTGTGCAGGGGGGAAGGGGGGCATTCTCCTCCTTACTTTGTCTGCTGGAAACAAAACAATGCACTGTAAGTGCACAGAAGATTAAAGTATTGTTTGTTGGTGGAGAGGAGTGAGCTTTAAAGGCTGTCCTTCGAGAGAGAACATGCTTAGCTCTACAGAAAGAGGGCTAGGCCAAGAATGAAGAGGTGTGGTGCTTCTTCAGCTCACAGTCTGGTGTGTTCCATGAGGCATTGTGTTCTTTGTGGAGGAGTGCAAACCCACTTCATGGTAATGTTCTGGTAAAGTTTGCCATCTTCTTTGAAAGTAGATTCCTCTGCAAAAAATTAACTGAGTAGTGCCATCTATAAAATTGTACTGAAAAAAACAGTTAATGTCATTAATCTGAAGAAGCTCCAGCTTCTAATGTGAGACACTGACTTGGAGAAGGGAAGAGACTTCCTTCTGCAAAGCAAATGGAAAGGGATTAAAGTAAGAAATTGAAACAAGTTTCCAGTTCATCCTGAAACAAATGCTGGGCTGGTGAGGATTGGACAAGAGCACTCACAGGAGTCTTCGGCTGTCCAAGTGAATGGGTTTAGCAGGGAGGGGAGTCTAAAAATTACCAGTTATAGAAGATATGTTAAGGAGATAGTGCTACTTGGGCAATGTGGGGAGAAACCATAGAATCATTTAGGCTGGAAAAACCTTTGAGTCCAACCACGAACCCAGCACTGCCGAGAGAGTTAACTTTCAAGGACTATACCAAGGTTAGGAGGAAGGGAGATGTGTATGAGCAGAAGTGAGGAGAAGGATTTATGAAGCTGTTTTGCTTTGGTGAGATTCAGCTAATGTTTATCTGAAGGTTGACTGTGTAGGTGTGGAAATGTTAATGTTGTTAAAATGTTGGTTGAAAGAATTATATGGGAAAGATCAATGACAGATGGACCTTCTGACACTCCTCCAGGGGCCTCCTCCAGAACAATAGATAAAATAAAAAGTTGCTGACATCCTTAATTTAAGCTAATGAATTTTAAATTGATGTAAGGAACAATGTCTTAAACAGGTCAAGGACTTTCTTTCTCTGTGTATTCGGTGTCTGCCCACCTTACTGCTGTCAGGGTGGATGTAGGTTGTGCTTCCATGCAGTTATTATTCAAGCTGGATTATGGATACATGTTCTGAATGCTGCTGCAGAGTAAGCTGTTTAATACTGTAAATACAAATGAACAGAGAAATGCTCTGGACTAGGATATCAAATAGTTCCAGGGACTCCCCAGGCTGAAGCATTTCTGGTGTTCATACCTACACCAAGTAGGCTCCCTTTAGAACATTTTATGTTAGTCTGCTTATTATTTTGTCACTTGGAATGCAAAGGGTTATTTGCTGTTGCTCTGTTAAGCCGGTAAGAGAGATGGTTTTATAGAGCTGCATTCTTTTGGTGTCAGAGGAGATTTCTGGCTGGATTTTGTTGCTTTTTCTGTAGGCTAGTTTCAGAAAGGATGTCCTTTGGGGAATAGCAGCTGCTTGAATTTTATGCCCAGATTTAAAAAGTTAAAATTTGTTCATTGGTTATTTCTGTGCTCGTAATTACAAGTCTTTTAGATCAGCACACCAGCAAAGCATAACCAGCCCTTCCCTTCTCTTCCCCTGTCAGAAAATGCTTACCTGGATTTTCTTGTGTTTCAGCATTCATGCTGTTGCTTCCAGGAAATAGTTGGAGGTACCCCAGGGAAAAGCATGGGGTTTGCTCTCTTGGAGAGCAATACACAAGGATGAACTGTCCCACTTGAGACAGTCGTGTAATGGACTTCAAGCCAAATGTTATCAAACACAAGAGTAAGCAAAATGAAAATACAGAAATAATTTGCCTTGTGGCCTTTTGTGACATAATTAATGTCAATGTAAGTCATCTTTGGACAAAACAAAGGTTTATACCAGAAGTCTCTGGACAGACAGAGAAGAGACTGTTGATTGAATAGAAAGAGGCACAGCCGGTTCTTAAACTGGTTTTTAAACTGGTGCTGAACCTTAACGTAAAGATAAAAGTAGGTGTGAAGGTCAGGATTTGGCATAAACAGTGTAATAACATGCAAGTTACGGGGTTATGAATTGAAAACCACCATGAATTTCAGTTACCAGCCTGAGGGGATATGCACATGGACAACACTCTTGATGGGAATTATGGAGCTGGTAGATACCCATGAAGTAAGGTTCCCTTATTCCAATGTTAGCAGTGATGGTCAGAAATCAATGGAGAAATGGTGGCATTGCAAGACTTGTAGTTATGTTTGAATGAATTTGGCAAAGGAAGAAAATATCCCCTTAACTATTCCAGTTACAGCGAGTAATTACAATTTGGAGCCTGTGCAAGTAGTTAGTTGGTTACTTTTTCCACTTTTCTACTTCAGTCTGATTTTTTAATAGTAAGTATTACAAAGTGGTGCTAAAACTATACCATGGAAGTTTCTAGTTGCCATGCAAGACAAATAATAAGATACTTGCATCATAAAATCTGTTCTGTAACAGGTTTTTCCCTAGTACAAGCTAAACCCTGATTTGAACAAACTGTATTTTTCTACTTTAAAATTCCCTTTGTAGTTGCAATTGATGAAGCTAATTTTTAGTTGCTGAAATTCCCCTCTCAGCCTAAAAACCCTCATCAAACACATATAAGTGGGATGTTGTGGCTAGGGAAGAAACAGTTGACATAATCCTCTGAGGATATGGCTGCAAAGTACCAGTAAATGCTCTTGGGTGAATGTGGACAAGAGATTGTTGTGACTTTTCTCAGTACATCTGGAAAATAACACTTTTCAAGGAGGGGCTCTGGAAACAATGGGCTTATTGTCAGCTGCACCTGCAATTTGCTGAGTGCATTTATTCTTCAGAGACAGAAACATCATCTTCTCTGCAGTGAAAATAGTGAAATTTTATCTATGTGTACAGAATCATCTCTTTTTATGCCTCAGTTGTTCTGACCACAATGAAAAATGGTTTTAAATGTGCTTTAAGGTATTTTAAAATATACAGCCTTCTGAATGCAATTATCCTCTCCCCTCTGATAATATCTCTTCTATTATAGATGCATAAAGCTGTGTTGCAGCTCAGTGGAAAGATGGGTTGTGGGATTTTTTTCCGTTTGGAAGGGAAAAAGGTAAACTGAAAATGTGAACCTGCGATTTGAATTGAAGGGGAATTTACTTAGATTTGTATTCTGTGAGTGATGGTTTTTATGTTCTCCCTTGCCTTTTCTCTTTGGGGTGACATGGACTGAGCAGTACTTTCAAAATTTATATTAGAATAAGGTAGATTGCCACTGAACTTGTGACAGTAGTGTTTCTCAGTGATCTCCTGTGTAAGTTTAGTATCTCTTTGGTTTGTTTTTTTTTTTAAGTTTTCTAATGTATTTTCTTACACTCTTTTTCTGTTTGCTCTTTCAACATATGATAGCTAGATGAAAATGTAGAAGAATGATATCCTGCAAGTGCCTCAAAGTATTATTGGAAAACCAGAACAGTAAATCCCCTGTCTTGGTCAAGCCAACCAGAAGGTTGTTGTTGGGTGTGGAAGGATGTTTCCACTTCCTCTGTGGGCAAAGTCCTTCACAATTATCACTCAAGGGCTCATTGCTCTTTTGGGTGGTACTTAGGCCATTGGTCACAGTGGGTAACGAGGTCCGGGATGATGGATTTATGCTGTGATGGATTTAATTCCATTGTTGCTCTGGGGAACATCACTGGGCATTGGTTTATTACTGCAGTTTAAATTCTGTTCTCACTACTCAGACATAAGAAGTTATGTTGTGTGTTTGAGAAATCATCCACACTCCATTCTGGTTTTGTTGTCTGAACAGAATATCTTAGTATTTTTGGTAAGGTTTGCTGCAGAGGTACATTGCTTACAAGAGCTTCAAGAGTTTGAGGGAAGTAAGTGTCTGAGCCATGTTGTCAAATCAGTCTTGATGGTTCAAAACTCCTGTCAATGTTCTTTCAGTCTCAGAAAATTATATTCTATCATATTACTTAAAGTTCAATAGAAATCCACAGACCGATGTCTTGTATTCAGTACTCTGTACTCTGAACAAGTCACAGAATCTCTCATCCTGTTTTTATAATTAGGTCAGCATTATCGGTTGCCTTACAGAATTTTGCAGATGTTTGGACATTCTTGTAGAGCTGCAACCACCGCTGTCCTTTTAGTGTTTCTCTCTACAGCTCTTTGTAATTTCACTCACTTCTGTAGAAGTTATTTTTTTTGTACATAGTGTTCACAGTCATCTTTACCTGTTTATTTCTTCATAGACCTCTATTATTCTGAGCTTGTTATTCTTTAAGGCCAAATCATGAATTGTAGTTTAAGAGCTTGAAATGAGCCTGCTGAGTTTGAGAATCTACTGTTGTGCCTGTAAATTTATGATGGTAGACACGAAAAGTGGAAAGTGGAAATCCAGGTGATGTTCGAGTAGGAACAATAGTGTTTTAGAGATGTGTTCAACAGGAGAGAGTATGTGTAAATAGAAATCAAATATAAGGTAAGCAAAAGATATGGACATAAACTGCTTGAGCCTTAGGGATGGACTCAGAAGTTAGATCCTCGTGGAAATAAGAGCAAGAAAAAATAATCTGGATTTCTCTTTATTCCTTAAAAAAAAAGAAAAAGAAAAAAAGAAAAGAAAAGCTTGTATTGCAAATATGATTTATAGAAATGGTAGCATAAAGAACTAATTTGCATCATCTATATTAATTTTTATATGAGCTATGCTGGAAACTAGTGGATGCTACAAAGTGAGGCCAATACTGACAGATAATCAATCAGTGGGATCAAATAACCATATTACTCATTAGAAGACAGCACAGAGTCTGGCCAGGAAGGTGTCCATGGAGGACTTCCAGAGTACTGCTGGAGAGGAGGGAGCGTGCTGAAAAGGTGGAGGGAAGTGTTGGGGTTTGCGTGGGGGGGATGTGGGCATGAAGTTTTGTTCCTGCTAGATAGCAGGTGAGCAAACCTGCCTGCTGGGGCTTACTGGAGGGAGAGAAAGCAAAGGCATGTGGCTCTTTTACACCTTGGTTGTCTCCCCTTAGCAACCAAATATCTGTAGAGGCTGGAGGGTTTCTTCTTTTTTGCCTTTTCAGTCCACTCTTTGTGACGTGGAAGACGGGGCGAGACAAGCGGCTTCGTGGCTGCATCGGGACCTTTTCAGCCATGAATCTTCACTCAGGACTCAGGGAATATACATTAACCAGGTAACTGTTGAAAATGAAATAAATGCAAAAGTAGTTCGTTTACTGGAGATACGTAAGGATTCGAGGTTAGGATGTTGGATCAACATAGTTCAATGTAATATACTTCATAATGAAATAAACCTGAGTGTATGATAGTTATAGTGAGGTGATGTATGAGGATTTAGTGGAACATCTTGCAAAAGGTGAGTTGCAGTTCACATTTTAAGGCTGCTGTCAGATCTGTCTTGCATACTAACAGTTTTGACATCTGTAGCACATAATTTCGCTCCTACTGCAGTAGGCATTGGACAGCATCAGGAGGCTTGCCACTGGTATTACAGTTCATTAGATTAGGGAGAGATGCAAATCACTTTCTCTGCAGTAGCAGAGAAACATGTTTCATGCAGGCATAATCAAAAGGGGAATAATTGAGCATCTGACACTTTAATTTGGTGCTTGTATTGGGTGATATATCTTCTCTTCCCTTCCCTTTAGTGCACTTAAGGACAGCCGATTTCCCCCCCTGACCCGCGAGGAGCTGCCCAAACTCTTCTGCTCTGTCTCCCTCCTCACTAACTTTGAGGATGCCAGTGACTACCTGGACTGGGAGGTGAGAACAGGTGCATTTGGAACTCTGCATCACTCTCTCGTTCCATTCGGGTTCGGGTTAGTACATGGTGATGTATCTCCTTCATTACAGGGGTGTATGGGGATAGAAGAGACTGGGAATAGAAGAAATGGGGCTGGAAAACTAGAAGGAAGGAAGAGGATGGCCTAGCAGTATGCTTGTGGTTGGGGGGGATCTGAAAGTGGTTCATGGACCAATAGGAAATGGGTGTAAATACCTGTATAAAAACCTGGGAAGTGTTTTGATGGTATGGATAGAAACTGGAAATAAAAGATAGTTAAGACCAAAGGTACAAATGGTTTTTAGGACCTTGTACATGGAAGTGTATTTCATTCAAGAAGAATATATATATGGAGTTTATAGTTGGGTAATTTTAGGCATCATTCTTGTGTGCAGAGGTTTTGTCTCTCTTGCGTGACACGAGATGGAAAACTGACAAGGAGAAGTGGCAGGGACACTGGTGAGGCTTGTCTGGGAAGGGTGGCTAAGAGAGCTTCTTGTGAGATCTGCCAGGCAAGAGCAGAGTGGGGAAGAGAATGACCTTATCCAGGCAAAAGCCAAACTGTCCAGAGAGAGAGAGATACACAGCGTTGTGGGAATGACAACTCAGTCATGGACTCAGTGCTAGCAAACACCTCTTATTTGGCTGTTCATTTCCATCTATAGGTTGGAATCCATGGGATCAGAATAGAGTTCATCAATGAGAAAGGTGTCAAACGCACAGCCACGTATTTACCTGAGGTTGCTAAGGAACAAGGTGGGTTTGAGATGGCAGCCAAACATGTCAACACATTGTGTCACAGAATTGGGTAACTTAAATCTACCGATTTGGGGCTTGGAATACAATGCTGTCCTCATAGTCGTGCCATGGAACCACCAGGCTTAATCTTGACAACTGACACCTGATACAGTTGTTGCTGGGTTTTCATCTGGCTTTCCTCTCATCCCATATCTTTGCACAGCTGTATCTTAGTGTCAGAATGTTTTAGGGCTGAAGAAATAAGAGGATCTCAAAGTATGGATCTTCCAGCCTCATTCAGCATTGCATCTTTCCTCTTCTATGTTTCTCCCACCAACAAGGATAACTGCACGCTGCACAGCACCAAAAGGAGAGTCACTTTCCTCCTCATTCTTGCTAAAGTAGCATCCTCCAGAGGAGGGCTAGAAACAAAGCCCCTCTGGAGCACACTTCCCACTCAAATAGAGTAGTGGTCACCATGGTAACTGCTCAAAATATTGCCTCCTCCTTTCCTCCACCTAGCAGAGTGGAGTGGTCGCATCCTCCTGGCTCTGGGGCAAAAGACTAAGGTAGGAATTTTAACTCTGATCTCTCACATAGCAGTGCACTGTGCTATCACTAGAGCATCAATCCCAATTTGTCTATGTAAAGAGCTGAGTATTACTTTATTCCCAAGGGAGCTAAGTGGCACATGATGAAAAAATTCGGGGTCCCTGCAATAGTAGCAAGGCACAGACTTTTATAAGAAGACATGGAATGGAAAATGGAACTACTGTTTCATAGACCAGCTCCAATATAAGTTTAAAGGGGTAGGCATGTGCAGATAGTGTGCATGCATCAGGCCATATATGTCCAGTTCAACACTAGGATTTATAAAGCTCAGAGTTTCCTGTTTAATTGTTTGTTTTTCTAGAGTCCTTTTAATGCATCTCTTGTGTTTTTGAAACATGTTTTTATGTTGAAAAATTTGCCTTGCTTCTATTTTTCAATAGACTGGGATCAGATCCAGACCATAGACTCCTTACTCAGGAAAGGTGGCTTTAAGGCTCCCATTACCAATGATTTTAGGAAAACAATTAAACTTACCAGGTAAGTAGATGTATTTGTTGTCTTTTAATTTTACTTTATAGTGGTTTCTGGGTGATTTAAAATACTTGTGCTTGATGTAAGTCTTTATGCCTCTTCCAGAGGAGATGTAGTATGAAAGACCAAATCACAAATGCCATGTGTTAGGCATATAATGCACATGGAATTAAGCACAGTATGCTTGGTCCATGCAGGATCAAAGCTGGCATTTTTCTAAGAGAAGTGTCACTGGTTTTAATATTACCATCTATGTGAAAGATCAGAAGTAGAACCTTTGCAAGTTAAAAAGGCTGATTTTTTCGATATCTTTTCAATGAAATTCTTTTTCTCAGTGTGCTCGTCTGTGAATGCTGTAGCTATTCGTAGGTGACAGCTGTCTTAAAACCAAACCACACTCAAATTTGGCTGGTTTTCAGAATTTGCTTGCTTTTCTGTACCCCCAGCTGTCCTATTGGTTTCTGCCCCCTTTATGTTAGTAAAAATTGGGACTTTCTGGTTTTGTATAGAAACACTATCAGGTCATTTTTTACCTCTAGAGAAATGAGGTGGGTGTGTAGGGTTTTCTTTAACAGGAGATGACAGGATGAAGGTTTTCATTAAAATCTGATGTAATGTGATCTTAGTGCAACTCACAACCATTTTGTAGCTGGCTGTTGTTTAGCGTGCTTTAGAAGAACTTGGAAAACTCCAGTATCTCCAAAGGAACTTCACATTTTGTGAATTCTGATTGTACAACATAGACTAAGTCCCTTATATGCTATAATAAACCTCTCTTTACCCACCTCTCCATTTTTTTCACTACCTTTTCAAATGTGGAAGTAACCACAAAAGTAAACAATAGTGAAATACTGCTTATTTAATCACTCTAGTTGAATCTTCTTCCAGCAAACTTTTCATGCCATTTTTGTCCATTGCACATGGATAAAAAAGAATACAAATCGATTCTTTATTTCCTGTGTGCTTCTTCAGGCATCCCTTTAATTATGATCACCTTGAATAGGGCTCATCTTTTGGGACACTTGGATAGGTTATTCATACAAGTGGGTTCCTCTTGGTCATCACTGGCTGCGAGCTAAAGGGGAGCGTGGGGTGAATGTTTTTATGTCCAGTCCCTCCATGTTGCATAGTCTGACGTTACATTTCTGCCGCTGTTCCCACAGGTACCGCAGTGAGAAGGTGACAATCAGTTATGCAGAGTACATGGCCTCCCGCCAGCATTGTTTCCAGAATGGCACTCTTCATGCCCCCCCCCTCTACAATCATTACTCCTGACACACGGCTGCATGACCAGTCCCACTCCCCAGTTGCTGCCAACGGCTATGACATCATCGGGGCAGACGCCTCCTCTTCCTGGTCCAGTTACTTCTATTACTGCACCATTTTATGATGCTAGCTTCCGTTGCCAAGTCTGCCTTCCCACTGACCTGGGGGGAGGATGAGAGCGTGACAGGACTTCAGGGGCCCAAGCCTTATCTCAGCCTTCCCTCCGAGCGGGGATTCAGTTGGATTGGGGCTCCATGCCTACGAACTGTCGTGAGGTGCAGAAGACCTTTAGGAGTGAAAGCGCTGCTTCGGACTGATCTGTTCCTGGGTGTTACTGACACTCTGGAAACTTGAGTTGTTCGTTATGGAAGCCCCCCAGATCAAGTAGGAGCATTCCCCTGGCAGCCTGGGCAACGGAGTCCAACAAAACATTTTTTAGGTTCTTTTTAATTTTTTTTTAACCTTTGGTATCTGTTGTGTACTGAGAGCTGATTGCAGTCCCCACGCATCACAGGGTTGAACACCTGGATAGCACCCCATCCTCATGGACAGAAAACATGTGAAAAATTAATCCATTCTTTAAATAAACCCTTAAAGGCTTTAAGGCTCAGATCCTTGGTAGGTTGGATTCTTGGTGATGAAGCCTGCTATGAAATACAATGCTGTTTTGCCTGTAAGAGAGAGACATGGCACATGCTGTGTACACAGAGGAAAAGATACTCGAGTGTCCCTGGACAGTCTTTGTTACAACCCAAGTTTTGTTTCCAAATATTTGTAAGAGATAGGATTAGGGCTGGGGAGGGGTTTGCAGAGCACTGACTGTGGTCGTACAAGTGAGACTAGTGACTGAAATGTGTTTAATTTAAGCTAACAGTCTTGGGGACCTTCCTTTTGATAGGACAGCCACTTTCACCAGTATGACTACTGATCTTAGGGGCTGTGAGAGTTCCAGTTTATAGCAGGCCTATGGAATGGTGCTGTGTAGTTTTGCTGGTAAGATTAATCTTACTCAGCTTAGTCATTGCCACATCCAGGCAGTGAGTGGGGAAATCTGTGTTACCCAAACTGCATGAAACTCTTGTGCATTCTGTATTTCTTCTCCCGTGGTTGATGATCACAAGGAATACTCTTTTCTGAAAGGAACTTATCAGTTGTTATTCTGCAGCATCATTGAGGGATGTCATAAACTCTAAATTATGACACTCTTTCAGTAACTGGACTTCAGAATATAATTTGGGGTGGGTTTGGTTGGTTGGTTTTCCAAGCTTCTGGAGGGTCAGTAATGATCAGGGAAGAAAATACAAGTGCAAAGCAGAGTCATGGCTGTTTGGTTGCGTACCTCTTTAGCAACTGCTTGTGTGTTGTAATTGGCTGGTGTTCAAAGGCTGAAATTATGCCATGGTGTGGCAGGGCATAGGGCTGGTAGGAAGCTGAGAACTGCAGGGTGCTGCTCCTGGTCCTAGGGAAGCAAGGCACCACTCGTGCCATTTTGCTTCATGTTGGTGAAATGTTCTGCTGGAGGAGAGAGATGTGAGGGAGATTCCTCTGGATAACGGTGCAATATTGACCCAGCTTTCCTTCTGTATTGGGTCATTCTTACAAATTGCCACTTTTCCCTTGTCATGTTGTTGAAAAGCAATTGAAGATGAAAGGATTGTTTCGTGACTTCCTGCTGCTGAAAATAAATGAGTCTCGTTACAAACCACTCCAGTTTGTAATTACTCTCCCAGGTGCCATGTAGTGATGGGGGAGGGTGGGGTCAGCTCCAGGCATACCACTCACCTTTCAGCTGTCAAACAGTATGATACATAGGGCTACACTCATTACTGTTCAAGTGTTCTATGTTAGAATTTAATTTCTAAAAGGTTTCAAAAAAGGCAAAAAAATGGTGCTAAAACTTCACCCCTGAGCACGCTCGGTGAGACTGGTCATGCAGGCGTACAGTGCCAGGCTTTTCAACTCTACTGTTTCTTTTTCAGATGTTTGCCCTGTTCTATGTCTTCAACAGTGTATAGTGTTTTCCTGATTTCAGTTTCTTTGACTAGGGGATGACTAAGGGTGGGGTGGGGAGGGTTAGTTGTCATTTTTTTAAAGAACAGAATTTTAGGATTGAGTAACTTGGTTGGTTTAAGCCTGAAGTGGGACAGATGGTTTGGGACTGGGGAAGTCTTATCCTCTCCCACTTCTATTTCCCCACTCAGTCTGTTTAAAAAAAAAAAACAACAAAACATAAATGCCTCTAAATATGTACTGTGTTCTTGTCTTGTTGCAGTGAGAAGAGAACCTGGCAGATCAGAAATACTGGTCTGCTGCCTAAAAGGAACAGGCCCTCTCAGCTTTAGTCCCATAAGGGTCCAGCTATAAAATCAGTTGAAAACTGTGTCAATAGCTAAGTCAGCTCAGAGAAATGTATGACAAGGACAGGTGGTCTCAGGAAATAATCCCATTTCTAGATCATTACATGGCAGCTATGCATAAGGATGAAAGAGGTGAACTAGGAACAAATTGTAGTTTGAATTGCCTCAAGATAGAGACAACCAAAATCAGTGGCCAAATGATCTGAGATCTTCTCCATGGTTGCTTGGCTGGGACAGCTGGTTAGAACTACTCCACAAAGCAACTGTTACCTGGTTTGATCTGGATTCACTCATCCTTAGAAGCAAGTGCCTTTTGGTCTAGAAGGGCTTATTCTCATGACAACCACAAATGGTAAATAATCTCACTGCAATGATGAAATGTCTTTGTTTTACAGTAACTACAGGAGAATGTCTTTGATCACTGGAGTCTGTCAGTGTTGAAATGTTTCCACTGTGAGGTTCTTAATTATTTTTTTTTCATGTTGTTCAACAGTCAATCTCAACTGAAGTCATTTCAGTTTGGGAATGTTATATGGTCAAAATATCACATATCTACAATTTATCAGAAAAAAAAAATCTGTGAGGAAATCTAAGAGTTCATTTTAACCTTTGCACAGAATAATCTGTTTTCACAGTACATTAACAAACCTCTGCAGTCTTCACTGACTATTAGTGCTGTTTTCTGTTTGTATTCAGAAACTACATGTTGTTTTGCTGGGGGTTTTTTTGGTTAATTTATTTCCTTAAAGCAGGAGACCTCTTTTGACCTACAGTGCAGAGACGTCAGACCAATTCTTTATATTACACTTGGTTGCCTCCTACCTATATAATAATTTCTGAGTGTAAATAATTGAACTCTATCCTCTAATGAAGTATTGTAGAGAATAAATCATAATGGATAAAGATTATTTGTACTGTCCTCTTTATATGAGTTCTCACAGCCTTTAAGGGGGGTAAGATGAAATTGCTGTCAGCTAGAAAGACAAACAATATATTACAGGGATGAATAGCAAACCTTTAAATTACACCTCATATTCAAAACCAGGGAGGTTGCCAGAGTGTGATGACAGCTGTCTGGAAACACACCAATAACCAAACAGGCTCACTACAAGAAAGCAAGGAAAAATAGTACAAAAATGAAAACCGATTAAATATATTTCATTATGGCATAGCAATGTCTTTGTATCCTGAAATAATGTTTGCTTGACAATAACTTTCTCTCAGTTGTCATAATGGTGAAATGTATAAAGCACATACATACAGAGTACTGTAAATCTTTCTGAAACTCAAAATTGTTCTTTTGGGTTTTTGTCTTCCAAAAGGAACTGAGAACAAATTGTCTATACCTTAGGGCTATAGTCTTCAGGTGATCTAAAAATCTTATTTCAGAGGAAAAAAACACCCATATTTCCAGATTCTTACTATTTTAATGTTTGCTTTGAGACAGGATTAACTGAGTTGTAGAATAGTTTTGAATTGTATCTCTGGCTTACATGTTTTTTTCCATACTTTTTCAGAAAATTGTTAAATTTTTATCTATGGCAGCTATATAGTTAGAGATGCTACATTTTTCTGCTTATGGCTCTTGGGAAGGGCAGCCCTGGATGTCAATAAACAGTCATAAGACCCAAAAAACCCACCAACCAAACCAAGGGGGAGGGTAGTATTGACTTAAATATGGCTGAGAAGCTCATTTATCTCAGTGCAGCTACAAAGCAAAAACCTATTTTTGGGTGCTGGTACTAGGAAGACCAGAAAGTCAATCCCTCAGGCAATGTGAGGCAGATGCTGTGACTAACAGGATTTCCAGGTGAATTCCAGTTGAATTTCCTTGTGAATTCTGAAGTTGCCCATATCCCTACCATCCACTGCTGTCATATGCCCAGGGGAGTTATCAAGTATATTCTCTCAGCTCTGTTGGCAGGAATACAGTGACTTGTGTATTTTAGTGTCATATGCTTTTCCTTACTTGATTTTTTTGGTTTCCTATTGAATCAGTCAGACATAAAACCTTTGTCTGGTGTCTTTCATCAGAGGTTCTTCCATTCACATTGCATTCCATGACCACAGGAACACTCAGCAGCTCCCAGGGAGGATGAGGCCAGGTAGAAGGGTGTACATATGACTGCACACTGAAATAGGTCAATCCAGGCTAAATATAAACCAGGATAATTCTCCTGGAAACAGTTTCTTCTGGTATTACTTCTGTTTGAATTAAGAAACAAAATGAATTAGTCATTTGGCACTCACTTCCTTCTAGAACAAAATTACAGAAAGATGAACAGAAACTTCTAGAGGATACTTCAAAGGAAGAATACTAGCATATTATTTTTAAACACACAAAAAAAAATTTGTTTTATCTGTGATCGAGAAGTGCCATTTTTATCTTGAAGACAAAAGTGAAAACCAGAACACTTTCCTATACAATGCAATAAATTAATATGCATAGTGATAGTACATGGAGCAGTATGATAGCAAAGTTCCTAGGATGGTTTTGCCACAGTCTGGGAAAAGATGACTTGTGAATGTGTTTGATGATCACTCACAAAACACAGCAAGCACAGAAGAGTATTGTTACCATGTTCTTTAAAACAAGTATATCATTCTACAAATTGAACAATATCCAGGTTATTGAACCGTATTTTTTCTATGGTCAGCTAGACTGCTCTTATAATCAGATTAATTCTGGCATAAATTATGTATTATACAACCAGTTGATTATGTCATATATGTATTTAAAAACTGAACAGATCATGCAGTTTTGCATTCAGAGTCTTACCATGACTTTATTACTGGCTATTAATATAACTTTATTTTGCTCATACATGTTCATTCATTATACTTTTGGATATATAATTTTAAATGGAATAAAAATAAAATGGTGTGAAAACCTAAACCTGAAGAGTTTAAGTACACAGATGAAAATCACACGTGTCTTGTGCAGTCCTGGCTACTGTGGCACATGGTGCTCTCAGTGGGTGGTTATCTCCACAAGGATCTACTCCTATCACACTGGTACTCCACAGAAAAAATGTAATTACTGTAAGAAAGCTTAAAAAACTCCTAGGAAAATCACATTTCTTCTGCTGATGAATTAGAAGGAAAGCATGTTACAAAATAGGTTTATGCTAATAATAGAATATCCTTGTTGATAGTTGTTCCTACATTTGATTACATGGAGATATTTAGCTGAGCATTTTGTAAGGTCTGTGTAGGTGCAAGTAGTTTTTACAGGATCTGTATTTAAACTGTGGCAACGTAGGAATTACCATGATAGGTCTGTCTAACAATCTGCTACTCAATACCATGTCTCCAGCAAGGATCAAAGCTTTTTGCCCTGGAATATGGAATATTAGAGACTTTATTCATGATAAATTACATTTGGTCAAGTATTCTTTTTTTTTCAATCGTTTTATTTTAGGATGTCACCAGTAAAGCTGCCTGAAAGTTCCTATGGTCATTCACTTTATTTTAATCAAGCTCACCTTACTTTTCTATGCATATTTTGTTGATAAATGCCAAAACAGTCATTATTAGTGAGGAAGAAGCCAGTGCATTTTAAAAATAACAAAAGGTCAGGTACTCCAGTATGTTTGGTTTGTTGCAGCAGCTGAACAATATTTACTGTGGGGTTTATAAGTTTGTTTTTTAAATTATTAAAAAAAATGGGGGGGGAGCAGCTTCCATTCAGGAACATTTTCATTTTGCTCTTAACCAAACACCTCAGTGATAATAAACTTAATCTTTCATGATAGCCTCTTTAACTGTACCTATAAAATCTTGGTTTTGTATACTTAAGTAGAATGGATACTTGGGGGAAAACAAAAAGGGAAATTAATAACTTCAACCTCTGTGAGCTACCTACTGCTCTGAGAATCATGACGTTCTGAGTGGACAGGTTATTTGAGAAGCCATCAGGATTCCAAGTGATTTTAAATGCTTCTCTCCTCAATCTGGCATGGATTTCCTTGTTTTCTTGTAAGCCTAATTGAAATTGTTTAATTTGCCAGATGTTCCCCAAGATATTTCCATTCCATCTTCCTGAATGTCTTTCTGCTTGTATCACTTAGCAAATTACTTTCCAATCAGTTTCTCTGCTATGCTCATTATCCAGATAACAAATATTAAAAATCTATTATTTGATCTCTTCACATTCTTCTAGTTTATTTTTAATTCATTTCTTTTCCCAGCATGCAGGAAACCATTCACCTAGGCACAGATACAAGCTTATGAGAACAGGAGTGGTTTCATCGTAAATCCTTCAGCAGTCTATTTTGGTCTTTCTTTAAGGGTGGAGGATGACATAGTAAGGGCTGATAAGATGATTACTTTAAGAGTCTTAGGCTGGTTAGGCACTTACATGTGAGCTCTCTAGGGAAAACACTGCTCCAGAAGTTATTTTGCTGGCAGTGTTGGGACTATTTTCATTTTCAGCCTACCTATGACTTTTAGGGGTCTGTAGATTGTTTCTGGAGAGCCTGAAAATTAACCTTCCTTATGAAGTGTGTTATTTATGATATCAATACTCCTTCCTTACAGTCTGAGGTCTATTAATCACGGTGAGCTAGACAGAAATTCTGGCACAGTCACAGTTTTCCTGAGGTTGGGGTTTACTGTCTAGCTGGAGGACGTTCCAGTAGCAAAATGGAGCTGGTTGTAGCTGCCTGATCCACTGGTGTGAAGATGCATCTGATGCCTCAGCACCCTCAGGTGCTCCTGGGCAAATGGCTGCTGCTGTGCAGTCTGGTGAGGGGCACCAGCGCAGTTTTGAGCTCTGGTTATTTCCTAAAGGACAGAGCAAAAGGAGAAGAGTTTGCTCACGTCAAGGACAAGTACTGTTTCCCTCAGTGTTCCCACACTCCTGCTCTCGGGCCCTGGTTCGTGCCTTGTAAGACTTTGGGTTCATGATCACAGAATCGATTAGGTTGGAAAAAACCTCTGAGATCATCGAGTCCAACCTCTGAGTGAAAAGCACCATATCAACTAGACCATGGCACTGAGTGCCACCTCCAATCTTTCCTTAAACACCTTCAGGGACGATGACTCCACCACGTCCCTGGACAGCCCACTCCAGTGTCTAATCACCCTTTCTGGGAAGAAATTCTTCGCGATGTTCAACTAAACCCTCCCCTGGCGCATCTTCATACCTCTCATCCTGTCGCTTGTTGCCTACGAGAAGAGGCCTCCCCACAGCTGGCTACAACCTCCTGTTAGGGATTTGCAGAGTCTTGGTCTGTCACAGCTATTCGCCCTCTGTTCATACATATATATGTACAACGTTCAGCACCCCACTGCTTTCCCTCTCTGAAAGGAGCTAATTACTAAACGAGCTTAAACACACCTCTGAGGGCTGTTTTGCTGCGAGAGCACTGCAGCTCCCTGCTCCCGCTGTTTCCTCTCAATGCCCCACAGCGGCAACCGAGCTCTTTTATACTCAGCAGCGCCCAGGGGTAGAACCGACCGTCAGTCCCTCAGAGAGAGGGAGAAGCAGCCGCGCCCTCAGCCCTCAGGCGGGGCAGGGCCGTTCCCGCCCCCGCCCAGAGAGCCGCCCGCTGAGGCGGGGCCGCCCTTTCCGCCGCGGCTTTCCGGTGATGGCGGCGGGCGGCAGCGACCCGCGGGCGGCAGACGTGGAGGAGGACGCCTCGCAGCTCGTCTTCCCCAAAGGTGCGAGCGGGGCCGGCGAGGGGCCGGTGGTCGGGCGGTGGTTGGAGGCCGGTGGTTGGAGCGGCCGCCTGTGAGGGTACGAGCCTCGCCGAGCGGCTCCGTGGTCCGGAGCGCTGCTCAACGCCCCGGCCCTTCCACCAGTTCCTAAGCCCCGAGTGTTAAAAATCAGGATAAAAAATGATCTGTATATATTTAAGGACCTCGTGATTGCTAAGATATGGCATTTCTTATGTGGGCCACTACGTGTGTGTACGATATTTAAAAAGAAAAAAAACCCAACCAATTTATCAGGTTATATTGAAAAGATTATAGGTTTTTGATATAAGCTTTGCTTTTTCAGTCATGTTTGACACAGGAGTTCTTCCCTATGAGGGTGGGGAGGCCCTGGCCCAATTGCCCAGAGAAGCTGTGGCTGCCCCTGGATCCCTGGAAGTGTCCAGGGCCAGGTTGGACGGGGCTTGGAGCAGCCTGGGATAGTGGAAGGTGCCCCTGCCATGGCAGGGGGTGGCACTGGATGGGATGGGATGGGCTTTAAGGTCCCTTCTAACCTAAGCCCCTCTAGAAATCTGTGAATGCTGCTGCAGTTAAGAAACCAGCTGTCCAGATCCAGAGTTTGTAACTATGAACATTTACCGTCTGTGTATTTTTTTTCAGAAAATTAATTCAGTATAAATTCTAGAAATGTGTTTACATCTCAGAGCCACCCTGAAAAACAAGGGGGGAGAGGGAAATGGACACTGTGCTGCATTGCTGCATTTTTGAGTTATGAACAATAGGGAAGTTCTGAAAGACTGTTTTTGTATTTTTTAATGCTAAAATCTCATGTTTAGCCCAAGCTAATTTGCTGCTCAATGCAAAATAAGAGTTGCCAGCCCCTTTCTAGCGGTCCCTGTATCTGCTTGTATAAAACAGTGCTGTCAGGCACTCTGGGATGCAGCATCTGACCCTGTTGCTTTGAACAGCTCATACTGCTCATGTAGAAAGACCTTCTTATTATTGGAATATGTATAGTGGTTATGGTGATGATGAATGGATTCAAAGTTGGCTAAAAGTGGGGGGGAAATTTGTTAAGATCGGTTAAAATCAGGGTTTTTTCTGATAATAAAACTTCACTAGGTCAATTAATTTTTCCCGTAAATGGAGCCTTTTTAAAAATATTCAACAGCATTCATATTTACTTCAAGAGCTCAGAGATTTCTGAAGACTGTGGCATCACTTCTGAATTTTGTGGAGTTTTAGAGTTCTAAATACTTTTTCTATAGCAAGTCATGCATTACTTCTGCCAAAATTGGGTGAAGAAAACATACTGCACAAATAAGAAAAAATAGTAATGTTGGGGCTGCAAGTGTAAAATACATGGTCAAAAAGACCAACACCTTGGATTGTCACTCAAAGTGTAATTTTTATCAGCATTTTCAGTATGAAATGCTGCCCAGTCATTGGTGAAAGGGCTCACACAACTGCCATGAAACACATTTTCACTTCTTTATTACCCAGAGCTAAATTACATACGAAACTTGTGTAACTCCCCTTTTCAAACACGTTTCACCTTTTTTCATGCTGGTGTTCTCTCACTTGACTGCAGAGTTTGAAACTGCAGAAACTCTTCTGAACTCCGAGGTGCATATGCTGCTTGAGCATCGCAAGCAGCAGAACGAGAGCGCGGAGGATGAGCAGGAGCTGTCAGAAGTGTTCATGAAAACCTTGAACTACACAGCACGCTTCAGCCGCTTCAAAAACCGTGAAACCATCGCCAGCGTGCGCAGGCGAGTTGGAAAGTCAGGGTGTAACACTGGGTTAGAGAACTGGATCCACAATATTGATGCTGCTTTATGAAAGTACATTTTAGTGGTGGTGCGTCATTTGTTCTTTAATTCTAAATCTTGTCTTTCTAACGACGCAAGAAGTTCTTGATGGAGGGTTTTACTTTGTCCAGGTCAAGCTTTCTGAACTGCTCTGTTTTCAGTATTTCAATGACAGATGATTGCATTAAATGGGAGGATTTTCTAAGCTTTGCAGAATAATTCAGGGGAAGTGGAATTAGCAGATAGGATTTTATTTTTTCCTCTATGCATTTATATAATGAGTCTTTTCTCCTGGAAAAAATTACTTCAGTGCCAAAAGCAGTGTGCAAAAAGATAAACATTTGCTTCAGTTTAAGCCCCTTTATATTTGTATCTTGTAATTCCATCAAATTGTTGTCTTTCCTTACAGTTTGCTGCTCCAGAAGAAGCTCCATAAGTTTGAATTGGCGTGTTTGGCTAACTTGTGTCCTGAGACAGCTGAGGAAGCAAAAGCTCTCATTCCTAGGTAATGAGAGCAACTTACATGTTGTACAAAGAAGACTGTATACTTCCCTGTGACCTAAAGCCAGCCATGCCCAGGTGCCCTCTCTTAAATCTAACTCCATTGATGGAAGAACATTTGGTCTTGGTCTTTCTTCCCCTACCCACCGATCTGACAGCAACACACTATTTGTACGTGTCCCTAATGGGCTTCTGAGAGCTTTTACTGGATCAAATGTAAACCTCTTCAGTTGGGGTTCTTAGCTGGCTGTGTTTGTGTTCCTTGGAGTTTTTTTCTATTGGAGCAAATACACTGTTTTGTGGATAATGTAGGGGGGAGCAAGTAGCTTCTTCATGTCTTGATTGGTTACTTCATGGCTTGAGATAGAGGAGGGAATGAATTATCTGAGTTACAGTTTCTTCCTTATTTGTCATTATATAAAAGAGTAGGCTTTGGGACGACCTAATTGTGGTCTCCCAGAACCTGGAAAGAGCCTACAAGACAAATGGAGAGAGACTTTACAAGAGTAGTGACAGGACAAGGGAATGACTTCAAACTGAGAGTAGATTTAGATTAGATACTAGGGAGAAATTCTTCCCTGTGAAGGTGGTGAAGCCCTGGCACAGGTTGCCCAGGGAAGCTATGGCTGCCCCATCCCTGGCAGTGTTCTAGGCCAGGCAGGATGGGGCTCTGAGCAACCTGGTCTAGTGCAAGGTGTCCCTACCCATGGCAGGGGGTTGGAATGAGGTGATCTTCAAGGTCCCTTCCAGCCCAAACCATTCTATGATTTTATGTTAAGATTTCATAGCAAGAATGGACTGGCTTATGAGCATGCAACTATATGGACTGCATTTAGAGGTCTGCTTAAACCTGCACCTGCCTTGCCTTTTTTGAAAACACATTTTGAAATTACTCAGCAGAAGGTTCTGGGAAGAAGAGAGTTCTGTCATGTAAAGAAGAAGCGCTGCATAGGGATTAGAGCACTCTGTGTACAGTGATGTTACAGGTGGTTCCTGGTGGTTACATGCAGGTGGGTGACAGTGTGTTGAGACTGACAGGACAGAGTTATGGCTGAAATGAATCGAGGGGGAGAGATTATTTCTGAAACCTTTAATGTCTCCTTACTGTTCTTATCTTGCAGCCTGGAGGGCCGGTTTGAAGATGAAGAATTACAACAGATTCTCGATGACATTCAGACTAAACGCAGCTTCCAGTATTAAGGTTAACCCTCAGCCCCTTTATCTGAGCAGAAAAACCTGAGGACTTGGACTGGTTCTCAGTCCTCTGGATCAGTCCAGCTCCCTGCTGATTGAGGGTGGTTGTGGATGCAGGGTACTCCAGTGCTGCATTGCCACGGGTGCATTCAGACTGGAGATCAGCACCATCCTTTTGGTTTGTTCCATGTGTGTGTTGGCAAGGACCCCCTGTATTGTGAGAGCAAAGAACCTGAAAGGCCTTTTCCCAGTGGCTCAAGTATTTGTTTTTTCCCCAGTCCCTCTCCCCAGTTTGTAAATTTTCAATGTTTTTTGGTTTTTAGCAGAAATACAGATGTGATTTCATGTTTTTAGGAACTTCTGAAGGATGGGAAAACTTTTTCTTGGTTCTCAGAAGGTTCAGTAATGGGTGGCATCAATTTCTGTCGTTTTTTTGTTTGTTTGTTTTATTGTTTGATCGGGACAGTGAATTTTTACAGCGTCAATATTTTTCTATTATTGTTTAGTGTAAATTAAAAGATATTTTAATTAAAGTTGTGTGTTTTATAAACATTAGGCACATATCCACATTTCGTTAATGAGGACCTTTTTAATAAATAGATCCTGGAGATCTGGGGACTCCCAAGAGTATAATAACCCAAGTGCAGTTTAGGACAGATCAGAGGTGTTACTGCGATCACAGTGAAAAAACATTGGGGCAGCATCTCCCTCTCTGCTCCCCTGTTCTGTGCCAAGTGATTGCAGACACCCAACCTGTATCCTGTTACAGAAAAGAAAAAGGTGAAGAAACCAAATAATTTTGATGTTAACACAGCCAGGTATCCACCCCTGGAGGGATGGACTCCTTAAGTAGGTTGCTAATCGCCCTGATTCTGAGGCGAAACCAAACCATAAATACTGTGACACAGTGGAGGGGTGGCTTCTGGTGCAGCCTGTGGGAGTCGCACACCCAGTGTTATCAAAGCTCAGCAGCTGGGAGATTCACAAATTGTTAGCTTTTAGTTGAAAGGAATGTTCTTTTGGTTAGGATAAACTTCTTAAACCAGCCCTTTCAAGCCTTGTAATTTTACCACCACACCTGAAAAAAGGAAAATTTTGCAGGAAAGAATGTTGGGACAAAGAGGCAGATAGATGTGTTAAGACACTATTTGTGATGATAAGCAATTGTCTCACTGATCTTACAAAAGGGAGAGAAATATTATTTCTGGTCTTACTAGAAATGTAGTGTTGTGCTGAGAGGCTGTACAGGTGTGTGATAACTGCTTGGGCTCTCCTCACCTGGAGCACATCACCTCAAATAGCTTTTGTGTATGTGCTGGGGTGGCAGTGGCTCCTGCGAGCCTATAGACCAGACATGCACTGTAACCGACCACAAGAACTTTAACAGGGTCAGAATAATTATAACTAAAGAAGAAAAACCAAGGTGGTGAATCTTTATTTTCTAAAGCTTAGTGTCCCCTGTTGATACAGCATATGCTTCCAAGTAGCTGCTCCTGTTGAACCTGGTTTGCTCTGTAAAATGCTTCTGTTCAAGCAGCTTGAAAACACTCTCATCTAAACACACAAACTCTTAGGTCTTAATCACAACTAATTCAGGCAAAAAAGCCATTCTGCACCACTTTGTCTACACTCCCACATTACTACTTGATGACACCTTTGTAAGCACCCTTAGGACTACCAAGGAGGAATGTAACAGACCTAGTGATCTGTGAATGATCTCAGGAGATTTCCACTATCCTACACAAATAGATAATTACGAGCCTTGAGATTAGTAGGTTTTGCTTGTTGTGTTTTGAAGCCCGGTTATGGGAACAGAGGAGAAGGGAATCACGGAATCAATTAGGTTTGAAAAGACCTCTGAGATCGAGTCCAACCTTTGAGCGAACACCACCAGGTCAACTAGACCATGGCACTAAGTGCCACCTCCAGTCTTTCCTTAAACACGGTGGCTCCAGGCACGGTGACTCCACCACCTCCCTGGGCCGCCCATTCCAAAGGTATTTCTGGGAGCCACACAAGGGGACTGTGTTGTAGCGCCTCGGCGTTTGGTGAGCGTGAAAGAGCTAACACGGAACAGCACAGAACGCAGCTGTGCCCAGAAGCAGTTATCGGTCTGGCCACGAGCAGTGCCCCTTTTGGCGAGTCTGGAGCCGGGGGTCCCGGTGATGCCTTTTCTTGGTCTTAAAATCAAGAGGCAAACACGGTTTAGAGGGGGAAAAGGGATTTTACCTTGGTATTTATTTTAAGGATCCTTGGTACACTATGTCCAGGTGGAGCACGCTGGAATGCACATCCAAATGCAACCCAAAATGCTCCCCCGTGAGCACCCCCCGAAATGCAC
>VZRV01004594.1:839912-912940 GCA_013398115.1 Falcunculus frontatus
GCCCTGGGGAGCGGCGTGAGCCGGGCTAGGGCCCAACGCCGCGGCCGGGCCCTGTGGTGGAGTGTGCTTGAGGGCCGGGCCTGGAAGCGGACAGCAGGGCGCCTCTCTTCTTTACTGCACAGGTGTCTTTTGGTGGCTTAGTCCGGGTCTCTCAGTTGTGCCTTTTTCTACTTCTTTTCATTTTATTATTTTTTAATACTATTCTTTCCTCCACCTTGGGTCTGAGCGGAGACACGGGCCGTGTTAGATATCTCGAGTTTTTTATTTAGGTAGTCCTTCACAAGGGTAATCCTCTGTGTATTAAGGAGAGAGAAGAAAAAGCCACAGACTAGTTAGTATTTAAGCTTCTCAAATGCCAAGTGAGATAACTGCATTTGCCAGTAAAGAATGGTCTTAGTTCTGCAGGACTAATAAACATTGGTAAAAAAATGGGAAACCATTACTTTCGGTTTTCTTACGGATCCCGAAAGGGCTGTTGCTCATATTTTGTACTGCATGATGCTGTACAACAGCACTGTTGTTCGAATATGTTCCCTGCAATGTAATAACACAGCCGTGTGCAGCAGGCACTTGCCTGTGCTGGCATGGCGGAGGGGTAATGATCATGTGGTGTCACATTCCACTGATTGAGACTCATCAGCCTGTGCATGGGTAGCAAACCTAGGGGACCTGTCCAACTTGAAAAAAATAGCTCAGCGTTTTTCCCTTGGTGAGAACTCATTAAACTTCTCTTCCATAGAGATGTGTGTTATTTCTCTCTTGCTGACTGTTAGCTTCTTTGTTATGAGTAGATAGTGGTATGGTCTCAAATACAGTATTTTTTAATATTAGCAGTTGCTTGAACATATCTGCTTGTCTGACAAAACTGTCATAGGTAAGTAATTCTGTGCTCTACAGGTCTCGTACTTCATTATATCCTTACTTGCAGTTTGTGGATACTATTTGGGAATCTCTTTTTCTATGCAGGCAGTAGCCCCTCATCCTTCTTGCAGCATATGTTTATTCTTTTATGCTTAACTCAAACTGCTCTATCCTTCCTTTAAGAGAGGCAATATTGTGTGTCAGAGAGTTTATAGTGTGCAAAAAGTATTGTGCCAAAATACTCAACAGTTCCCTGGTCCTAAATTCTTTTCCAAGTAAACTGCTATTTACTTCTCAGTGATTTGCTGCAATATTCTGCCATCATCTTAACTCTAAGAATATAATTACCAAACATATTTCAAAAATCTGATTCTTAACATCTTGTTCAGTTGTGTTGTAATAGTTCTGATGAGAAGATCTGAAAATGTAGATACTGAAAATAGATGAAAGTATCGAAAGATTAGGGGAAAAAAAACCTTAGAGCTGCAGAGAATGTTAGGTGTGCGTAACTACTCCTAGAGCTGCTAAAACCTTTTGACTTAAGTATCAGTCACTACAAACAATGGCAGCCTTTCCCTGTTGCCCAAAGTGTTAGTCCTCCATTGAACCCTTAGAGCAGTAAATGTTAGACTGTTTGGACTGTTGGAATTGAAAATTTCTGATCAGTTTTGTATTTGTGATATCATCACAGGAAGTAAAAGCCTAATAATCCTAAACTGTGCTTGAGATAGAGGTACTGGGAGTGCCTTCTCTTGCTGCAGCAGAGAGACGTTGATCTGAGGAGGGGATAAGAAGTCTCCTGTTTTGTTCCTATCCCTAGCAGATGAGTCTTCTGACTCACCTGAAAAATCCAATCATGGAGAAGACATTAGGCTGATGGAAGGAATACAGTTTAACTTTGTACTGGGATGATTCCATGCAAAATATTTCATTTTGTGCATCTGCTAGCCAGGTATCTAGGGAATTTCAAGAGTTGGTTCAGTAACACTAGAAATGAAAATTATTTTGGCCTTGCTCAGATAGAGGTTATAATTTAGAAAACTACTTGTAAGGACAAGCTGGAAGGTATCCACAGTGTGTTTGTGAATTTTACAGACTTTGTTCTTTATTTGCCATATTTACATTCCTGATACTGTACTGTTTTGTTATTGAAAGTGATAATACAGATATGAGGGCCTGGTTGGCGTAGTTAATACAGAAACTGAACATTGATAGAGCTTGGTGGTGGGGAGGAGATGTGCTAAGGGTCTTTCAAAATATTAAAACTTTAGGATAACCTTGGTTTTTGCTTCTTATCATAGAAAAAAATCTGAAGGTAAGAGCAGAGAAGTAGAGTTTTTGATAGCTAACTGTTTTTTATTTGTGTTTTGCTACTAATTTTACTTCAGTTTGGAGCATCCATGGTCCCCTATTTTCCAGACGGAGCTAAACTTCCCAGCAATCTGTTCTTCCTCACTAGTATTTAAAAAAAACTATTCAGCATTTCATAATGTCACTTCTGGTTGAACCTGCTCTCCACATTCAGGCTGGGTGTACCAGTCATGCTGTTGTGAAACTTGAAATGGGGTATGAAGTGTATATGTAGCAGGAGAGCAAGCAAGCTGGTTTCTCTTGTGTGGTAATAGTACTTTTGCTAGCATGTTTTGCTCTCAAGGCAGTGTGTTTACAGTGATTACAGATCCTGCTTAGTGGTGTGCAGTGATCAGGGTCTCAATCAGCACACTTTGTGTATGGAGGGGTACTAGAGACCAAGTTACTCAGTCCTTTGAAACTCAGCTAACTGATACTGTTCCTGTTCTACCTCTGCCCCAAAGTTGGGGGTTCTGTTCTGAGCAGTTTCACTAATTGTGGCTTCTATCACATTTTCTCTCACTAGTAGAAGGAAAGACTTGCCCTACAGTATTGAACGTCACTGTTGTCTAACCCTGATAAAGCTTGTTTCAAACAATTGCATGTAAGTGTTCTTAGACATATAAATATAGAATATTAAAAAGTATGAGCAATTTTTCACATTCTTTAGATACAAATGAAAACATTTCTTCCTCTCATATATTGCATCAAGTGACCTGGTACATCTTTTTTTTAATCAGAAAAAGAGTTTATCTTCAATTTCATTTTTCCTTTATATAGGATTTTTTTCCAAACACTGTTGTTAAATCTGAACATTTCCAATTTTATGTTCATTTTGTTAGTTGATTTTGATGTGAAGAACAATAACATGCCATATGAGCTCTTTGGTGCTATTAATTAGTCTTCAGTATAATGAAGTATGTTGGCTCAAAAAAATAAATTGTGTTAACTTTTGAAGCTTTGAAAATGTTATTGGTGTAGTTGTAAATTTTTTTTTAACCTAGAATTTTTGGTCCTTTTAAATAATTAAAATCATAGTATTCTTCTGCCTATCCACTTTTGGTGTTAGAGTTGATACAGTGGTGCAGGCGACTGTACCCTTTCTGTGAGCAGAAAAGCAGGCTGTTTGTGTTTAGTCTGGCTCACTTTTCTGTTTTGGCCTGTGTGTTAGAAACACCAGTTCTGGAACCAGTGAGGTGGGAAAGAGGAGGTGATGGCAAATACCCATCTCTGCCATAGCACTGGCTTAGGGTGTGCTGGGTGATGGTAAGCGTGTTGAGAGGCAGCATGCACTTTTCTGATATGACAGATCAGCTCTTTTGAAAATATATCCCTAAAATGATGATCATGTCTACAGTACCAAGTCTTAAATCAAAGCAGTTGGTCATGAAGCTTGGAATTTAGGTGGCTCTTAGTCACTCGCCTGTGACTTTACCCAAAAGTGAGTGCCATGAAGTTCAACAGTGTGGTGGGATAGGCCAAAAGCAGTTTTGCCACTAGAGCTCTAGATTTGTTGGCAGTGATCAGTTCTTTATACCAGTTTTATACAATTCAGTATGAGGACATGGGTACACTAATTAATCCATGTTTCTGCAGTTTAAGCATTTGAGGATTCCTTTAAATCATTACCCAAAAGAAACATGATACTAAGGAATATGTTAATGTGTCTTTTTTTTAAAGAGAGGCCAGAGACTGGATAACAAGGAGTCTGTAGTATTTTATGAGTTTGGTATAGTTTTGTGTTCATGGTGAAGTTCTGGCAGCACAGTGACTTGTATTTTACCGTGGGTATAGGAGTACTCATCTGTAGTTTTGAGTTTGATAGGAGCTGCACTTTGAGCTGGTTAGGCAGTGCCACAGATCCAGCTGATGGAAGTGCTGGATTTACAGCCTGAAGGCTGTGGGCCTTTGCAGTCATCTAATCTGGCATGGCACTGCCAAGTGGTAACTTCCCCTGCTTCTGATCCTTTGGTTTTCCTCCTGGGTCAGTAGAGTCATTCCCTGCAACTCAGTAGTCAGTTGCTGACAAAAGTCAGGCTGCTCTGAGTTTTGACCTATGTTAGCAAAAATGGTCTCATAACACAGAGCAGTTTCTTAGGTGCGTGTCCAATGTGGTCATCAGATGTTCATGTTGGCTTGAAGGAGGGGTCATGGGAGGGAACACACAGTTGGGGTCAAGCCAGGGCTGCTTTGGTTTTGGTCTCAGTCGTTTTAGTTTGGATTTGGGTCATCTCAGCAGTTCAGTGCTGAAGTTCCCTCAGTAGCTGTTGCTGCACTTAAATTGTGTGGTCACAATAAGCAGCACTGTCTCTAGCCTTGTCCTCCTTCCCCCGTCCCAGTGAAAATCACCACTTACCTTGGAAAATTTCTTCCTATTGGGCCATGTTTGTAAGCAAACCGTTGCACCTCTTTGCAGACACTGGTGAAATGCTATGGTTGTACCAGAAGAAAAATTGGGAATTGTGCAGAATTGCAAGAAGGAGGAGTGCAGACTGAACAAGTATCGATATGGTACATTCATTCTGCAATATTTGTACTGGTTCTCAATTACGGAGTTTGGAGCTAAAGTCATACTAGAATCAGTCATGAAACCATATTTTACAGTCTTTTTCTGTGGATGGATGCAAATATTTTGGTCTCCTTAGCAAATCTAAACCTAATAAATGAAGTAGCTATTTCTAATAGTATCTTTTTAGACTCTTGACTAATATTATAAGCCACAGCTGCCAAGCTTTCTGTGTAGTAAGATGAAAATACTGACCTAGAACTGGTGGTTTTGACAGGAAAACTCGCTGATATTCTCGAGGCAGGAAATATGAAGTAGGAAAGAAGTGCCAAGGGATTTTAGACTTTTGGAGAACTCCAGCTTTCAAAACTGAAGCTCTTTGGTGATGTGCCATTCTACTGAATTGTCGTTCTCATGGGGAGCTTGACTCTTCTTGTATTTAGGGAGAATCTGACACTGAACCCTTTCTCCTTGAAGGGCTTTGTGTGAGCTTGATGTTCCTTTACTGAGAAATGTATTGATACAGAAGATGATCACATGCTTTTATTGAACTCTACTAAATGGTAAAAGCAAAGGCTGTTTGCTAAAGAACTTAAATGTGGTCTTTTAGCACTGTGTGTATATGTATATATATCTCTCTATATATCTTTGCTTGTGGATTGTGAGCCATGCAAATGCCTGTATACGGTTATGAATATAACCGTATACAGGCATTTGCATGGCTCATAATCCACAAGCAAAGACCAGAAAACATTCCTGGAAAAAATTGGCTCCGTGATTCCAGTTAAAAGAAAGTGTATTTCTAATTCATTTTTAGTTGTATGAGATGTGTATACATCACCCATCAGTTTAGGAAGGGTTCTAGTATTGAAAGTTTCTTGTTTTAGAGAAAATATCTAGGTTGGTTATGTTTGAAAATAGGTGAAAATTTCGGACAAAACTTAAAACTGCTCAAGTGGTATCTATAATTTTATACAGTGGGAGCTTGAAACTACAATAAACAGCACTGTTTATTTTTTTCTATTGTAAGTTTGTTCCTCATGGGATTAAACAGTTTCTAGCCTAACCACTAGCAAACAGGGGTTATGCATTCATCTTCCACACCAAACTGTGGCAAAAGAATAGTTTGCGTATTTGCTAGACTTTCAAATATTGACTGAAGCAGATAGTAAGAAGCTACAGTTCTGAAGATCTTCATCCACATAGATAATCTTCAGTCAGAACTTTATTTGATCAAAACAGTTTTAGAAGTGCTGTTTCTTTGACTGTTTCCTTAATTTAGCAGGTGTTTGATTGGATTTGTTGGGGGCTTTTTGTTTTAAACTTCTTGGCTTCAACAGTAAGTCAAAAATGGGGAGCAGTGATGATTAGCAGGGTCCATAAGGCTTGTTTAGCAGCATTGTGTGATTCAATAAGGTTTGAACTGTTTGCTGCAATTCCACTACTTTTGCTTGAGGATGTCTAGCTTATTAGCTAAGTCTAGGCATAACAGCTGTAGGTATTAATTTGCATATTTTGCTATAAACATAGTTGCTAATTTAGCTACTCTTGTGTTGGGGCAGATAACAAATTTCTGTCTTGGATAAGTATGTGTGCATCTGCTACATCTTTTTATGAAAAGAGAATAAAAAATCCCTTTAAAAAATTTTCTTGGATATTGTGAAGAAAATATTGTAGGGTAGTATGTTATAGGCCATTTATTCTGCAGTGTGGAAATACAGTTGTGTAGACTCTTCTTTTCTTACACTGAATACATGAGCTGTGTAAATAACCTTGAGGTGCCCAGAAGATGAGGGCTCTGTTGCACAAAGTCTCCACCTCTGGATGCAAGTTAGGGTATAGACATCGGTGCTGAATGGATTTTACCATTAAAATATGCAGTGAAATAAAAAGTTCTTTTATCTTGGAGTTTTCTACTGAAGTATAAAATCTCTTTTTGGAAAGAGAAATAGAAAAAGGAACTTTGATATAGTTAATAACTGCTAAAAAACATTGCTTTTAGTTGTTTTTGGATTTTTTTAACCTTCTTACACTTCTCACCATACAAAGGCACATTTTTTCACATGCTCACACATGATAGCACTATCACCCTGCCCCCTGCTACCCCTTCCAGGCTTCAGTTGCGTAATTACAGAAACGTAAGACATTCTTCTGCGTTTATTTGGCTCAGAAACTGACATGGCAAACAGCATTGTTTTGTCAGAAGATGGGCCTGAGTAACATTAAAGGGGGGAGAGAGGGCAGGGAGGGGAGCATTCCTGGGGTCGTGAAGTAAAGATTTTCTTAATTCTTTTGATGTTTGCAACTTCTCTTCTATGCGAAAGTAAATGTTGCAAGAGTTCTGGATATGTTTGGTAATCATTTAACAGAAAAAGGTTGTGAAAAGTAAATCTTTGGAACAAGTTACAACTCTTACTAATTCCTAAATTCTGCTAAAAAAGCTTCGGTGTCTTGACAGCATTGAATTTGCATCTCTTAGGGTCTCAGATACTCAACTGTGTTTAGTGTATTAAAATGTATGTTTCTGTTCCATAGTGTGAATCAAGAGACTCAAACTGTTGCTAGATTATATGAACTTTGTTTTCTTAATCATCAGAGTTTCAGTAAGTTGTTCCTGAAGCAAGACAATTTGCTGTGTTTTAAGTTTTGCCCTACAAACTGCCACAGTCTCTCTAGTCCTTTTCCCTTCCACTGATAATAAAGTCCTCTGAAGAATTTTTTTGGAGAATTTTTTGTCACTTTTTCTCCTCCTCTCTGTCCCTGTCCATCCCAGTATGTACCTAACAGTAGTACTTGTGTCAAGAGGGACTTGAGGAATGGGTCACCAGGAACAGCTGGAAATCAGCAAGGAGACCTGCAGAGTTCTCCATGGGCAGGCAGAGCCTCCTGGATTTGTGCAAGCTGCAGAATGACTGGCTGCTCAGCAGGGTCACAGAAGAGAACCAGAGCGCCCTCAGTCAATGCCAAATGAATAGGAAACTGCAATATGTTCTCCTTACAAGTAAGGCCAACTGCATACTGAGTGAAACTGGGAGAAGCATCTCACACAGATTCAGCTATGACTTTTCTGTTCTCCAAGTTTTGATATTATGACTAACTGAAGAGTGTCCTGATATTTAGGATTAGCAAGGATGACTGGCCTTTTTTTTTTCTCCTTTAAACTACTTTTCATGTGGTTTTTTTTAGTATTTGTCATGGTACGTTTGTGTGATTTAAACATCAGTCCTAAAGTTTTGTTTCCTGACAAAGTAGCAGCTTCAAGGTAAGGCAGCATCAGTAATCACTTCAGCATGAAAACCAAGCTGTGATTCTTCAGCTAGTTAAGATGAATTGCTCTTGTCACAGGGACTCACAGTGAAAGACAGTTTGGGTGATAATGCAGGTCTTGATAAATACTAAGCAGGAGTTGAGATAAAGGGGTATTTGGGAAATTTAGAGGAGGGAAGAATGTTTTATTTAAAAAAAAAATGTGAGAAAACTTTAAGGTAAAACCAAGGTATCCAACTGGTAATAGTAAAATCATGGCAGCAAACCAAATCCTGTCTATCTTCTAGCTGAGGTGCAATCTGTCTCATGTCCTCATGCTGCATGTGGTTTCTTCCATGTTTGTTTTGAAGTATAGCTCAAGAAACTTTAGCTTACAGAAGTTGCTTTTGTGAGGTGCAGAAAGGCAATGATTCCAGGCTGTTCCACTCGTGAAAGCGGCTTTCTCTGCTGTAGCCAGAAAGGTGAAGCAGAAGCTGTCAGTCCTGTGAACTGAAGTATTTAGAGGGTTTTTTGTAATGTATGTAAGCACATGATCTCCTGTAAATATGTCTTCTTTGGAATGAGTCAAGTGATCAGCTTGAGCATAAAATGAGGAACGTTAGTCATTTGATTATTAGGTATTTGTTGAGTGCTAGAAATCCAAAATTTGAAGGAAGTGTTAAAAGGAAGTGTTAAAGTATGTGTAACTTACGTGCAGCTAAGCAGGCTCAACTGTTGAAGCTTGTCCCCCAGGCTGTAACTGAGACTTTCGGACTGGTTCTTTGAAGGTGTTGTCCCTTGGGTGTTTAGATAAGCTCCATTTGTCTCTAAGTTTGCTCTACTGTTTCAGAAGTTCTTGAGCATTGTGTGTTTTTATGTGAAACTTAAATGTATAGGCCCTTTTTGTCAATTAAATGTCAGCACTCCTTTTCCTGCAGGGAATAAAGCCTTTGAATCCAAAACTGCATCAACATAATCACATTTTGCCATGTTGCATGTTCTGTCCTTTTAGACTCCATACAGTGTGTGTGTGTATATGTTTGGGTCCTGTTGAAAATCCAAAGGTTTGAACTTCGTGGTGAAACTGGGCATTATGAAAGTACAGAACTGAAGTTAAAGGGGAAAAAAAGTGTTTCTGCATTTTAGGTTTTTGATCATGCCAGTGTAGTAAATTTTGGACTGTGCATAAAACAAAAAGCTTTGGAGTATTTCCAAATAAGAACAGATCTGTGAACCTTTTGGGCAGAGTAGTTTATTTTGACTTAGACAATTATTAATTTGTTTCTGCAATTTTAATGAAGAATGAGATTTTTATTTTTTACATTTTTTATTGGAACACAATGAAATGGGGAACGCTGCTAAATTCTTTCCCATTATTTGCATGGTCAGAATTTAAACCCCATTTCTAGGAAAGTTTGGTTCACATAAATAGAATACAATAGAGAATGGCTGCAGATGTATGTTGGGAGCACAGCAGTAGAGCCCAGGGAAAATGTGCTTGCTGCAGAGAATAGGGATGTTGCATAATAGCAGTGTTGTATAACACAGGTCAGTGTTTTTGCCTTGAGTTTGTTGATTTGGTGTGTTATGGACCTCTAGCACCTGTAGATAATTAAGGAGTCTCTCAAATTTTAAGAATGGTTTTGGTTTTAAGTTTAAACTTCCTGTACTCACATCTACATGCCTTGTAGAAATTTTTTTGAGATATGCATATAAGAATGCACAAAAATGCATGCTGCAGTGCCTTTATGTAATTCAGAAGTGGGAATAAGATTTTTAAATACTCAGAGGTCAAGAACCTTACGCAGATTTTTTTACTGTTACAGGTCTGCTTTTGACTAAAAAGTTGGGCAACTTTGCACTTCATTATTGAATCTAATTTTTTAACTAATTTTATATTCCTGCTTAGTACCCCAATTCTCTCTCATAGTCAGTGGGAAAGATACCATTATATTCTAATGAAACATCTTAATCTGTCTCAAATCTATTCTGAAATAAAAATAATACAACCTACATGTAATAAGAAAAGTATTTAAAATTACTCGGGATTTTTGATTGTTAGTCTCACAAAGATGTAGAATTTTCAGGCAGTGGGTAATCTTGTTTTGTGAATCCGATTAAGTGTTTTTCCAGTGCAGTAGGAAATTGAAACACAAAGCAATTTGGGGAATTGGTCAGATTAATGTGTTCTTCACGACATCTGCAATTTGGCATAGTGGGTTCTTTTTTTTTCATATTTTCGCCTGTGTTTTCTTAGTGAGTTTATCTTGTGTGCAGTGAAGGAAATGTAAGATTAATCTTCAGAAAAATGATGGCATCTGAATGGAGCAGTAACAAAATCTCATCTGCTCTGAGAGATTAATTCATTGGCAGACACGCAAATTCGTTTTGGCAGATTTCAAGTGTATCTTTAGAAAAATGTGGTAGAAGCTTGCTGCTGCTAGTGCTGGTTTTACAGGGGCTTTGGTAATGTGATTTTCTGATCCTTCTAGGTTGTAAGCATACCTGCAGCTCTATTGCTCCATTCCTGTCAGTGAGTGAAGCAAGGGAGATGTAGAAACCCTGAATGAGAACAAATCTTTTGCTCAGGTTCATTTTCTGTTTAAAAGAGAAATTATTTTGGGTCTATCTCATTTAGTTTAAAATATTTGGAAGACAGTTTACTTAAAATTAAATTGTTTGCAGAAATGAAGAATCCTTTTTTTTCTGTGTAACCCCCTGCCTGGAAATTTTATGATTTCAAGAACGTGTCTGTCACTCTTCTTAATCTTTAACCAGGATGGCTGGCTCTATGTAATAGAGAAATGGTGTGCATGTACACGTGTGTTTATTTCCTTTTTTTTATTATTTTCTAAAACATGGTTGCTGAAGATGGCAAAAGTTTGAACATTTATGTCTGGAATATATCCTTTCACATAATTCTTTTGCACTGGGAAGAGGTAGGATTCCCAGAAAAGGAAAGAGGCTGGATGAGGAGACCAAGAAAGAGCTTTTCTCAGGGAGGGGAAGCCATGGAAGGATCCACTGCTGGTCTCCAGAGCAAAGATGCACATTCTCTCAAAGGACAAAAGAAAGGCAGATCTTTTGGAATGTGAATATTAAGTGTTGATACTCTGTAAAAAGAGGGAGAGGAATAACATTAAATTGTATTTGATATGATTGTTTTTCAGAACAGGTGTGTTTATTCAGATGTGCTTATCGATTTCTTAATACACAAAAAATGTAGAGATATGTTTTCTTAGAGATGACTATTGACAGTAGGACTTTTTAATTTAAAGATGTTACTAAAATGAAGTTATCTATACCTTGTAGATGTAAAAATGCTTTGCTAATCGAAGAAAGATGTATTGAACAATAAACTTGGTAAGGTGCCTTTGTATTGTGGTGTTCTTATCTTATTCTTAGGCCTCAGGAAGCTGTGGTGGTTCTTCTCCAATCCTGTGTTTTGCACTGCATGTCCCAAACCATGTGTTGGACTCTGATGTGCTGTTGCAGTGCAAATAACTACTGTCAATTTTCCCTGCTTCTGTTACACTGTAAAAGTGCTTGGTTTAGAGTCTGTGTGTACTTTGTGGTAGAACTGTCTAATACACATTTAAAGAAGTACTATATAGATAAACTCAGGAAATTTTTAGCACTAATTTTCTTTTGCTGCTTTAGTCACTTCAGGGCAGTGTCTTTTAAGCTTCAGCATGTTGTGTTTAGTGGGCAGCGTAGGGTTTGCAAAGTAACTGGCTGCTTGCACTCTGCAGCGTAACCTTCTTTGCTACCATTTGGAAACATACTTTTCTTTTGACACGTTCGGTTTCTAACTCACTGTATTCCACCCATGTTGCTTTACCTTCAATTAAAAATAGCTGTTAAAGAGGCAGGGATGTTTTAGTTACCAGTTACTAAATTTCGTTAATGATGAGCTTTATTTTTTGCATAAACCATATGAAATATGTCAAGATTATACATAATCAGATTTTATTTCTTGTAGTATTGAGCTGTCTATAAGTAGTGATGTATTTAATATAAGCCATGACTCTTTTTCTCCAAGCTTTACCTGTTTGGTGGTTTTAGTTTCGTTTGAGTAGCCTAATTTGTGTTACTTTGATTTAGTGAAGTTGTGTGTTATCTGCTTCGGTTGCATGTTTGAAGTTGGAATCTGTCAATTTTCAAAACTTAATGCAAGATTCATTTTTATATAAAAGGAACAACCGTATCCAAATAAGATGATAAAGTAACGATGCTATTACATTAAATGCCAGTATTACCTTTGTAGCCTTATTTGGGTACATGAATTAAGTGGTAACCATTTTCTGCAACTAATACTGTATGTGACTTTCTGCTCATTTTAAAAAGCGAAGGAAGTGCCCAAATCCATCTTCCTTTACACTGTGCTGCTCTGGGTGTGGGATTATTGTGAGTGTTTTTCATTTTTAATTCTGTTCTCCAGTAACGTCCCTCTGATTACGTGATTGCATTAGTAGACCTGGCACCCTGTCCTGAGGTGACATTATGATACGAAATATGTATCCCATTTCATCTGCTCTGGAGGCTGGCTCTGGTGCCTTTGGACTGAGCCTGCGAGAGGCAAGAAAAAACTGAGATACTTTTGTTTTAAAAAACAAAGTTGGCGTTCGAGGACAGACAGACTACTGGGGATATACTCGGCAGCAGTGGGGAGTGGAGTACGCTCGCTTTCCAGCCTGCTTTCGACTCTTTTCTCCGGAGAGAGTTTTCCTGGGATTTTTTGGAATTTTTTTCCTCTTTTCTTCTTCTCTTCGGGACGGTTGCACAACATCGGAGCACACCGGGAGACTTTTCTTCCCAGGCCCCAGTAGGGGCCTTTCCCCCGACAGCCCTGAGGAGGAGGATATAGACACTAACACCTACACCTACCGAAGGACTCTGAAATCTCTCCACAGTGAGAGATTTTATTATTTAGCATTATTATCCTTTTCTGTGTGTTCTGTTAAATAAATAGTTTTTCTCTTTCACTTTCCTCCGAGGAAAAATAATATTTTTTCCCGAACCTGGTAGGGGGAGGGGTGGTGGCAACCTGTTTTTTCCCTCAGGAGATATTTTCTTCCAAATTTGGCCAAACTGGCACACACCCTTATGGCACTAATAGGTAGGAATGAAAGGCTTGCTCTGTAGGCTCTGTATCCCCAAATACATTTATGTCTCAAAATGTGTGAAGCTTTGAAAGGGGTGTTCATGGGGACAGAAAGTGGAAGACTGATAAGGATGCATGGAAAAATGGAATACAAAAATGAACTCAGTTCACATTATGGTAAGGGTATAATGAACTAGAAGAAAAAGAAATTGGTTGGTAACATTACTATCCAGAAACAATAAAGAGCTGGCTTATGCCAGATGTTGGAAATAAATCTTGCCGTTCTAAGTGTGTGAATTAAGGAAAATGTGGTTTCTTCCATTTAAACTCCTGTTGATGGACCCAAAATAAAGAAAAAGTTTGGTATTTTGCTTAAAATAGGAAATCAGATGTTACTACACTGGATTGCACAGTGTCCTCTAATATTTGTTTGCATGTTTCTGCTCGCACTGCCAATACAAAAGAAGCTTTAGCTAATAGACATGCTGAATTCTGACATTGTAGTTGATGAAAAGGATCTTAAGAAGAGCCTGTTGAGGCTTTGGTTTGTCCCAACAAAAGACCAAGTAGGATACTGATAACTTAAGCATTAAATGGGTATATTCATCTGACTGGAGTAGAGGTCTATGGAAAAAAATGTTGTAGTTCATTTGATAATTGTGTACCAAAACCATTGCTTTATAAAGCTGCTTTGTTTGGAAGCTTCACTTGGTGTGTGTATATGCACTCATGTATATGTGTGTGTACACATTTTTTATATATCTATTAATAGATTATATACTTCTCGTATGCACACATGACATGATGAGGATATTATATGGATAAAACATAATATTTGAAGGAATTATTAGAAGAAAATGGTCCTAAGCAGCTGGATAAACATTACTTTTTTCAGAGTTTGTAAATGCAGGTGGAAGGCTTTTCTTGATAGAGGCAGTGATCTCAGAAGTTGAAGAAAGAGAATGTAAATGCTTCATTTTTCTAATCCTGTGTCATCTCCCCTGTCATGTTGTTGTAGCTGTGATGTCACTTATTGTCTTGTCATAATCGCGAGTGTGGAAGGATCTGTAGACATGAAGAGGTGTAATGAACATGTTTATGCCTTTGGTCCTAGTTTTTGCTGATACAGATTACATTTTAAGTGAAGGTTATTTAAGCTAGACACTGGTTGGACTCACCTAAAACTATTGCAATCTAAATTGACCCATATCATACTTAATGCTTTATTTACTAGTGATAGTAATGCAGAAAATTTCTTCAGCAGATTTTTTTTTCCTGGAATGTGAAAATAAAGTATTAACGTGTTGCTTTGCAGTGTTTCCCTAAAAAGGGATTTTAATGTAATGTTTTCTTGCAAATATAGCTGATCAAATATTTTTGGAAGCCCCAGCATATATCTTTGTCCACATTCTTGGTCTCAGTTCTTGACATTTATTTTTGCATTGTCTATTAGTGTAGGTGCATGGTTTTGAAAAAATATCTTCTTCCCTCTGGTTTAGAGCACTGATTGATATAAGGGAGTGTCAAACTTCAGACTTGAGAAAGAGTAGTACTGGAAATTTCATCTGGGTTTCTGGGTCTTCTTGTGGTGTGGTGTTGCTTTTTGTGGGGGTTTTTGATAGTGTTGGTTTTTGTTGGGTTTTTTCCTCGGACTATTGACTAACTATGTTCAGGAGACTTAATGGACTTGTATGTTTAATGCCAGCTGGTTCTGCCCGTTTGAAGAAGCCACTTTGTCTTTTTTGATATAAACCCCCAACAATAAAATTTTACCTTTGACGTGTAACACTTGAAACCTGTACAAGAATTTGATACCTCCTGCCAAGGTGTAAGAGAATTCGAGATGGTGTTAGGGGGACTTGAAGTAATTCCTGTATGAGAAAGTTTGGATACCTTGTTTCAGACAACCTTAACGTTGTAGTAGCTGTGTGTTACGGTGGTGGTCTGGAGTGGGAGTTTTTAGAGACATATGGTGTCTGATTAGACCTCCCGGTATGCCTGATATGGGGCAACTCTCAGGCAAATGAGCCTTCCAGCCACCAGATGAAGTTTTGGTTTTTGAAAGCTGTTCTTTGTCTTCCCCCCACCTCCCTTCATTCCAGTTACCGAGTTGTTCTAATAAGATGCTACACCTGCCAAAGGTGTTAAATTTCCTTACCTCATTTAAGGAAATGTGCTGGTTTAGTTTGGACTGGTTTGTCTTGAATGGAGAACAGTTGTGATGCCTTTAGTGTGGGAGTTGTTTGTTTAGGAAGGAGCTGGGTGCTGTAGGTAGCTTGTTTTATAGCTGGCTTGTCACACTTCGTTAGCATGACAGGGAGTGTGTAAGTCCTAAGTTTGCAGAGCTGTTCACTGCTCTATGCCAACAAACGGCCTGATATTTATTTAAAGGGCAACCTGCTCCTAGTGATAAGAAAGAACCTCTTTAAAAGAGTCACTCTGCACTGCTTTTAAACAGTCTCTTGTATCTAACATTTCTATCTTAGCTTTATTTTGCTACTTAAAAAGGAAATGTTTTTGAACTATCGGGATCAAAAAAAGCGAGATAAAATTTTTAAATTGGCAGTGAAACAACTTTTCAACTCTTTCAAATTGAGGATATGAGTATTTTAACTGCTTAGGAAAGTACATTCATGAATTTACAAGCAGATAACGTAATCTTTTTTAAAAAGAAATCTGCTTTTTTCTTTTTTTACATGCATTTTGCTTCTGTGTAAACACTTAACCCTTTGTGCAAAGGAGAGTTTCTAGGCATTTCTGAATTCTCTTGATGACAGTGCTGGTTTCTTTTGGTTAAAATGTTTTCCAAAGTGACTTCAGGGTGTGGGAGAGAGCATGTTCAAAATGCAGTTTGAGCTTTCGTTGGTTCACCACGTGTCAGTGCTTAGTCTGAAGTTAGTATATACTTTAAAGACTGTGTATATTGTAGTTTTCAGCTCTGAAGGAGTTGCTGTGATTGCATCATTTAAGGATTTCTTAAACTGAAAAATGAGGTTTTACACTCATTTCCCTCTGTCAGAAAAAATCTGAATATTGAAATTTTCTCCCTACCCCTCACATTTTCTTAACATTCTCAGTGAGTCTTAGTTATATTTACTAAGCCTTGTTAAAGATGTAATTCATTTATTTTGCAGTAACAGAATTGAAAAATATACCTGCAGGTAGAATGTGATCTGTGGTCCATTTACAAGAAATTGTGTGAAAGGAGTGTGATTTTATTTTTAGGTCATATAATAAGATGTTGAGTCAACATTTGAAAACTTTTTTAATAGTTAAACTAATTTATGATTAATGTGGTGTTTCCTATTTTTTTTTTACTGGATCTGAAATATCCTCTGTTGAAGGATCTTGCCATTTCTTGCATTTATTGATACTGTTTTACTGAAGACATTCTTTTCCTGCACATTCTTAGTTTAGGGATGGTAATGCAAACTTAATAGTGATGTATTTCAATACAGAATTCCTCTCGATAGAGAACAAAAGTATTTAACTGCTTTGATGTTGGTGTTACATGGCACAAGGGAAAAATAATTATTCAGAGGAATGTGCAAATATTTTTTTGCCAAGAAACGGTAATTTCTGAAGCTGTTCATTATCCTTGTAAACTTAGGTTAGGGGAGATGCTGATGTGGGGTTTTTCTCGTGATTATGTGATAACGTAGTGTTTCACTTTTTGCAGCCTTCCAGGAAGGACGTAGCCATGGCCACAGAAATCGGCTCCCCGCCCCGCTTCTTCCACATGCCGAGGTTCCAGCACCAGGCTCCTCGGCAGCTGTTCTACAAAAGGCCTGACTTCGCCCAGCAGCAGGCGATGCAGCAGCTCACCTTCGATGGGAAGCGCATGAGAAAAGCTGTCAACAGAAAGACCATAGACTACAATCCCTCTGTAATTAAATATTTGGAGGTTAGTACATCCGTTTTCTGGTTTTGTTTGGAAATCTTTTTTTCTTCCTGATATTCAGGATTGTGCTTTTCAGTTTTCATACAGCAGTCTGGAATACTGGGAGATGTACTGCTGCATTTTCAACCAAGATTACAAATGCTTGTAAATTTGGTATATTGTGAATAAAAAGGGGAGGTCGAGCATTGGCAATAAAACTGCATGTTTTGTGTATTTTGTGTAAATACCAACTTTTGCGTTTTGTCTTGAAATTCCAAGTTGGCACGCAGTTGAATATCTTGTGTAATGTTCTGACTTTTCATAAAAACTCATTATAAATAATGTAGTTGTTCTTATTATTGTTTTGAAATGGAAATTTCCCAAAATGGAAGATGAACCGTTATCCCTTCCCCTTCAAAATCAGGGCACTAAAAATGTTTTCTCATCATTTTACTAAATAGCTCTTCAGCTTGCAGTGTGGTCTCTGAAAGTCCCTTTCTGTAGAGTTAAGAAATAGAGGAAAAGTTAAATGTTAAGTTTTATTGAAGAAATGTTTCTGTAAAAATGCTTACTTAGTTCACCCGATGGGATGGCATTACTTTCTTAAGAAATACAGTTTTCTCATCCAAGATTTACTCTATGAGTACTGGATGTTACCCTAGAAGAAATAGAATGAATTCTAAACACTGGCATTGTTGCAGCTGCAACAGCAACATTGCAAAAATGTGATGAAATTAGTTCCATCTGCTATGTCCAGTGCATGATTATAGCTTGAAGGTGTTAACAGAAGGTTTTCTTAATAACTCATCTGTTATCTTCTAAGATCTGTTCGAACAGCAAACGTTTTAAACATATTCTTATGTTTTAGGAATGCCCCAAAAGAGATTCTGTTAGTAGTGGACTATTCTAAAAAACAGTTTTAGAAGTCCAGGACCTTTTTACTTTGGCAGGAATAAGCACCCTCAAAATTCTGTTCCTTAAAACGGTAACAGCAGACAAAGAACAAATCAGATCTCTGTCTGCTGGCTTCAGTACAACTGGTTTAATTTAATGTGGTTCTATAAAAAAAACAAACCAAGAAAAATATATAATTTGCTCTTGGCTTAAGAAGTTGTAGCGCACTATAGTGGTGTGTGCTGGAAATGTTTTACCTAGAACTGTAACTTGTTTCCAATATGTGCACAGATCCAAATTGGTAGGGTCCATGGCACAACGCTGAAATAAGTAATTTAATTCTAAATTCATGAGAAGTGTTTTTGAAATGGTTTTGTTTGGCAACTCACAAAATTTAACTAATGGAAGGCTTTGTTATCCCTTTGTCTTCTAAGTTTCATCCATTTGAAAGCGTTGTCTTTATGCTTGCACTGCAGAAGGTCCCTTTTGTAGCTCATGTTGCTGTGTGGAGTTCATCAGCACAGCTGCTAATGGTGTAAATCCTCGTCCTGAATGTCAAGCTTTGACACTGGGCAGCAGAGTACCACTGTCTGTGCCACAATAATGTTCCTTGTTACATAGGACTACTGCTTTCCTGGTGTTAAGCTTCACTTTCAAAGGAGTTGCTTCAATCTGATGAAATTAACACTTTAAACATTCCCAACTCCTTTTCTTACAGAGTATAAATTCCACATGTTCCTTTTCCTGAGTCCAAAGTCTTACAGTTCATTCTAAAATCCTTGGAGCACTTTGGAATTGCCCAAATAGGATCTTCATGTGTTTCTTATTTTCTGTTGTTTACCAATGAAGTACACTATTATGAACTAGGAGTTGTTCTCTTCTTTCCAGAATAGAGTATGGCAGAGAGACCAACGAGATATGCGAGCGATCCAGCCCGATGCAGGATATTATAATGATGTAAGTAACATTTTCCTATTCACTGATGAAGTTGTGCAGATAAAATTTGCCCAGAAAATAGGAAGGATTCTGCATGTCAGCTGAGGTTATTTTTGTGTCTGCAAAAAGCCTTAAAGCTGCGAAGGTTATCTTAACTCTGTTATTTTGTTCTGTTGGAATCCATGTCCATGAAGGGACCTTAAAGTTGGACAGGCTTTAAATTTCTGTGCATAAGAACTTTCATAATGCACTGGGGCTGCAAAGCTGCTCTTGAAGATGCTGTTTCTGGACGTTTGAGTTGTTAAATCATGCAGACTTTGAAACGCTTCTACCAGCTTACTTCTGGTAATATCCCTGCAAATGACAACCTTGCTTTTCCAGAAATGGGTGTTTAGAATGTGTGCTTTTCTTGAAGTTTCTGATTTAAATGTCATCAGTAAATCTTTTCTTTCTTCTTTTACAGTTGGTCCCTCCTATAGGAATGCTGAACAACCCTATGAATGCTGTGACAACAAAATTTGTTCGGACATCTACTAATAAAGTAAAATGCCCAGTGTTTGTTGTCAGGGTGAGTACAGTCTTGGAATTACTTAGTTGTGCTGTCTTAATTTAAATTAGACTGATTCTTAACTGAATGAGATGGCAGTTAAAGCATCTTCAAATAAAAATAGCATGTGGAATGTATGGACTACTTCTGTGTCCAGTGTTTCTGTGGAGGGTTTTAGGAAAATAAATGATAAGGTCTGAGAACACAAGAGTTCTTACTCTCAGAGTTTGAGATGCAGTTCCTACCTTCCTTATTACATTTCAGAGAGCTGACATATCTGACTCAAAAGAAAGGAAATTTGGTCTCTGTCCTCTTTGAGTCTTATAGCAGCTTTTAACAACTTTTCCGTGATGTCAGAAGTATTGTTTAGTATGGATATTGTGTGCTAGAAATGCATTGGTGCCAATAAGCTGTTTCTTCTTTACAACTAGAGTTTTTCATTGTTTTTACAGTGGGCTTTGTCCTATTGTTACAAAAGTTAAAAGTCCTCTGGCACAGTTCTGCATTTTTGCCTTCTTGCATCCTCTAGAAAGTCATTTAGTTGCTTCCATTTCCACAGAGTCCCTGAAGAAGCTCATTATTTATTTGTAGAATTGTGAAGAAATATTTGAATGTTATATTTGCACAGTTTAGTTAAATGTTTCTTTTGCAGTGGACTCCTGAGGGGAGACGCTTGGTCACTGGTGCATCTAGTGGGGAATTCACTTTATGGAATGGACTGACTTTCAATTTTGAAACAATCTTGCAGGTAAAGTAATCTGTCAAGAGTTTTTTTGTATTTCCTTGAGGTCTTGGAGCATGTTTTAGGAACACATCTTCACCCTGTTCATCATGGGTTTGTGGTCTGAGTGCTGAGGGGAGCCTTAGAGGTCTTCTATTCTGCTCTGATCCCATGTCAGGCAATGGCTACAGGCAATTCACTTAATGCTTCTCATTCCACCTCCATCTGCTATATTAAATGTTCTCAAGAACGTACTATGAGTATTTGTAATAATGAAGAAACACTTTGGAAACAAAGTGCAAATACTCCTATTATTTAGAAGACCATTGTATACAGAGTAAAGGATTTTTCCCCCCAGAATCTTGAATGTAATTAGATCATCATATTTCTCATCTCCCCACTGCAGCTGTTAAGTCGGAACTTTAGTAACTTCAGTGTTTGTGTGGATCAGACAGTATTTGAATGTGTTTGCTAGAAGTTCTGTTTCTGAATTTGCAGGCTCACGACAGCCCTGTAAGGGCTATGACTTGGTCACACAATGATATGTGGATGCTGACAGCAGACCACGGGGGATATGTGAAATACTGGCAGTCCAACATGAACAACGTCAAGATGTTCCAGGCACATAAGGAGGCGATTAGAGAGGCCAGGTTTATACACAATATACCATTTTCTGTAGTACCTATTGCCATGATTAGACTGTTCTCTAAGTGTATTCTGGGTGCAGAAATGCATGGGTTCTGTCAGATTCTGGGAAACTTCCTGCACCACATAAACCCAATATTTCCTTTTGTTTCCACATTCTCACCGTTTTGCTGGCACCTTTCTGAATTAGTATTGTCCCAGTATCCGCCTCTGCAATATGTTAGAGATGTATTTGTCTGCCGCATTTTGCACTGGTATTCTTTTCATTTTTATATGGTGACAATGTGTATCAGTTATTCCTTTTTATACGCACTGTGTAAGACAACAATTTCATTCCAAATAAAGAATTCAGTCTTTAATAATCTAACTGAATAAAATATAAAGCCTTCAGAAATAAAACACCTGCATAGTTCTCACAAAATAATAAAACACTAAATAAAGTGAAGAACTGCTTGGCTTGGTGAAGCCAAGACTTCCAGTAATACTAAATACCCACGCAGACTGCCACATACAGAAGTCTAATGTTAATACTGAATGGGTTCTTCAAGCTTGAAACTGTAAGAAAGCCATTGAAAAGAAGATTGTAGGATATTCTCTTGGTTCAGTGTTGATGCCTCAATTGTGCAAATGTCTATATAAAAATCAAATCTAAAGTGATACTTATCAGTAAGATGTAAATGAAGGGTGTTTCTAGAGCAAACCTGCATATAATTTTTAGTAAATGTTTTTAAAGTAAGCCTGAAGAGAAGCTGCAGATCCCAAATGGTGCTAAAACAGTGTTTCTTTGGGTTCAGGTGCTGGCCCTTGGTGATAAAGGTTCACTGCCACAAACTCGCTTTCCACTAAAGTCACCATTTTTCTTGGTAGGGTGCAGCATTTTCTGCCAGAGTTTGGTTATGAGAAGTGCTTACTTTGGATTCAGTTACTGTCTGACTATCATGGTCGTGCACTGAATTTCTCTACTGCTTTAGGCCCTTTCTTGATCATAAAGATCTAGGATTTCACAAGGGCTCCCTTGTGGTCTTTCACTGCACCAGAAAGAAAGTTGAGTGCCTGTCAGTTGTTGGAGATGTTCTGGCCCTATACACATGGTTAAATAACTCCTTGCTTTTCCAGTGACTTTCATCAATCAATGTTAACTGCTGAATCTGGAAGCTGCTTATGTGTCTGTAGGATTCTTTTCGTGTTGGTGGGATGTAATAAGAGGGAGTGTTTCCAAATTGCTCTTATAAGTGGTATGTTTGTTTTATATAGGTTTTTTTTTCCCAACAGTTAAACCAAGTAGCATTTTCCTGTAACCAGCTTTGCCTTATTTTTTGCTTCTCTGCTGCAAAGCACCTGTGGCTGAAGAGGAGTTTTTCCTAAGAACTGTTCTCCTGTGCTTCTATGCAGTGTCACTTTCTTATGGTATTGCCAAACATGAAAATCTAGGATGACAGTTACCAAATCGTATTGATGTTGCTTCTCGTCCTGCAGAGAAGGCACTACTGTGTGCAGTCACAGATAGGAAGGTGCTAAGAATAAATGACAGATTTTTTCCTCATTTGACAGGGGACTGCAATGCAATAGTAATCCTATGCTAAATTCATGTCTTGTGATGAAGTGCCGTTTGGCAGGCACTGTATTCACTTAAAGTGCCTATGTTCAAATGCCTCCTTCAGTGTATAACACATTACAGTATAATTTTGCCCTGTCTGAGAAGCATAGATAATCTGTTAAATGCTGACTTCTTTCCCCTGCTGTGTGTCTTCATGTAACAGTTTCTCACCCACGGATAATAAATTTGCTACATGCTCTGACGACGGCACTGTTAGAATCTGGGACTTTCTACGTTGCCATGAGGAGAGAATTCTTCGAGGTATGTGTACCAAAAGTACTGATTGGGGTATTTCAAGAGGGGGAAAACCTTTTTTTTTAACTAGGTGTTCACAATACAGAAGTATCAGCTTGTCTACAATTTTTGTCTTAGTGCTCCAAACAAGTTCTTGTTTGGCTGCTGCTATAGGTGCCTTATATTCAGAGAGGCTGCAGTTCACAATGGCATTACACTGTTTACTCTCCACTTAAGCTCTGAACAATGGAGGTGGATAGAAGGCCATTTTACTGCTCCTAATTTGGTAGAAACAGCTGTTTCTGGATCAGGAATACATTTATCTTTCTCCAAAGCTTAATCTTTGTGACCACTGTTATTTCAGAACATGCATCTTCATGCAGAGGATTCCATTCTTTTCACGGGCATAGCTTTCATTCTGATTTCTTCAGAGGCAAGGTAGTTATTTCTCATTCCTTAAGAGGAAGAGAGTATTTAAGTAGAGAAAACAGGTAAATTTTGATCACATCATTTATAGCACAGGCAAATCCTAGCTTTGGTCAAAGTTTTCTTTCCAGCATCTATGTACACTAAGTTCTGGTGCCTTTCCACTGTCTTTCTTGAGCCTTTCTCCTTCTCTTGCTGCAATCCTAATGAGCAATAACAGTAGCTTCTGACAGCTATTCCTTTTTTGCAGAGGTGTCCAAGGTACATAATTTAATAAGAGAATGTATTGAAAGGCTTCTATGAGACTGAGGGTTGTAGATTTGCAGATAATCTGCAAAGAAGGTATGTAATAAAAACGTGGGCTTTCAGTTCTAGGTGTGTGAGCTTGTTCAGTGCTTTCCTAAATTAAGGAATTTTTTTTTTTAAATCATGCCTCCAACTTGGACCTGCATTCCGTATTTTATGAAGTAGAGCTCTCCCTGTTTCTTTTGACTCTTAAGCTCTCATTTTACAGGCGTGTTACTTTTAAACACCACTACTTTGCAAAGACATTGATCTTCAGGATTATTGCAGAGATGATATTTTAACAGCCTGTGTCCATAGGCATTATGGTAGATGTGTCCTTTGCAGGACCTGGCAAACAGATTTCTAGGTTATATCATTTACACCTGTTACTGTGGAAGGCCTCAAACAGATTTTGGACTGTTTTGCTTGGTACTTTACAAAGAAATCATTCTGCCCTAAACACACTCTGTACCCTCCTCCAGGTATGTACTAACCATGTGGAGGAAATAGGGATTGCCTCCATGCAGAGTTGTCAAGGTTATAAAAATCCCTCCACTTCTACATTCTTTCAATGTTCTGTGTAAAGTAGAAGGAGAAAAACATTTAATTTAGGCTATAGAGAGCAGAACTTGCACTACATTTTCTTCTGTTACCTTAACATTTGATTGTGGCAATACCTCAGATAGAACTATCCTGTAGTTTCTTACAGTTTACACATCTCAGTACTCAGTTTTTAGCTGGCACATAATTCTATAAAGAATACATTTGCTTCTACTTACATCATCTACCCACAGTACACTTCACCTTCTGTGCAAGTTGAAAGTGGTTTGAAAGCTTTAACATCTTTGGATAAAATTGAACAGGGCAGATTATTCCTTGTTTTTACTGTCAGATAAGCAAAAAACCACCAAACCCCAACCTAAGGCCAAAGAACACCAGCAAAAAAAAATCCCCCCCAACAAAGCAAGACAATACCCAAACCCCTGATTGTTGGGAGGATGTATGTGCAAACAGACAGGTTTGATTTGGCTTTGGTCTCTAGGACTGGTGTTAAATACGCTCAGAAGAGTTATTTGAATGAGCTGATGGGTAACACGTAATTTTCTTGGTAGAAAATACAGGATTTCACTCTGTTATTTGGAGATTAGGGCTTATGGCTTTAGCATACTGAGCTTCAGCTTTTGGCTTCTCCATGTGCATTCTACTTTTACGTAGTTACAAGTGTGACCTGCAATACTTTGCTTAGTACAGCCTTCCAATTGTGTAAATATTCATCCCATTGCCATCCAGTTAGTGATCTGTAAATTAAAATTTTGGTGCCACTGTGTCAAAAGGATTTTATGTACATTGTTTAGATCAAATACAATGCCAGGAAATTATTTTTCCTACTTTGACACATCATACAGCTATTCTGGATAATATTGGTGTAGTTGAAGGAGTTCTACAGTGTACTTTAGGTCCAGCACTTCACTTCACATGTAAGGTGTTCAAGTTGTCACACCAAGTTATAAAAATCAAATGTAACTATCAGATTACAGTCAGATGTATTAGTAAAAAAGATTAGCACTCAAAGGGATAATATGTCAAGATATTGTTACTCATAGTGATTTTTCAACAGCAAATTAAGGGACATATTTTAAAAAACAGATTTGAAGATTCTAATGGTAAGGAATGCTTTTAAAGAAATTCTGTAGAGAGCATTAAAGTTACTGGGATAAGCTTTGCTGATATAAAAAAGACAGAATTCCACAGACTTATTGCAGGTGCTTTTGCTTGCACTGGAGCAAACTATTATCTATTCCTATTATTTATTGAAATGGTTCCCTTTAAAGTGGCCTGAAGCAACAATGCTAGACTTACCTTCTGAAGAGTACTGGAAAAACAATGGAAGTGATAAATTACAGAAGATGAATTCTTAAGGTTTTCCTGCAGTTCATTCAGCTGTCTGTAATAGGCTTCACATTTTTTCAGTAGTTTAACCCATGAATACATGGCCTGCCTGAGATACACTTAGTAACTGGATCCACTTTCGTTTAATTAATCAAAGAGAAGAGAAACAGGACTCCCTCTAGGGTTCTTCATGCATTGTGCCAGAGGTTCTGAGTCTCTTTTCTTCAATCTCCAGGTCCCTTTGGTGGCCAGTTTTTCACTGCTTAATGTTGCTTTGGCTGTTGTCTCTACCACCGTGGCTTTCCAGGGCACAGGAGGTGGAGTTTGGGCATTTTGTTAGCAGTACATGCAGATTTATCAGGCTCCTTTTTAATACCCTAAAGAAATAGATTGGACTAAAATCTTGTTTTCTTGGGGAACCATCTTTAAATAATTCGAGTGAGTTATCTTGGAAGAACTGGTAGGTAGAGGAAATAGCATGGAGTGTCATTGCTTCCCCACAGCCCAGGTACTGCTTGTCTTTCCTCTTGAGGTAGAGCTGCTGTGGTCCTGATTTTGCACCAGTTGCTTTTGCCTGTGTGAATTTCTGTCATAGTGCTATCTTGATGATGGTAATGAGTGCAGCTTATTGCACTTAATAAAACACACAGGTAGGAACTTTATTGATGTTTAAAAAAATGTTCTTTTTAAAATAAGACATGGAAAACAGGCTATAGTATAGCAACATTTTATTCTCATGACCGTAACCTGTTCCTCTGAAAGGCATTTTCAGTAAAACACTCTCAGGTCTTTCGTCTAAACTGTTGCAATGAAGTTAATGCTGGGAACATTTCTGTAAGGACATACACATGGATGGCTTTTAATAATGCTAAAAACATCTAGTGAAAAACTGTATGCAGTACAACCTTCATGTCCCTTTATTTATAGGAGAAATTAATGCTATTGCTGATTTTTACTGGTGGCACTGACATTCTGGGTAGTGTGTTTGTGCTGATGTATCCCTGAGAATATTTTGGGTAGGTCATTAATAAACACACGATTCCTTAATTATTTCCAGCATGACATCGTGGGCTAGGAGGCTACAAATAAATTTTGGATTTCTCAGTTCCCCTGTCCTCCTTTCTTCTTCCTTTCACGGTCACCCAGAATCCAGTAGAAGGTGGGAAGACTGTAATGTTTCATTCTGAAGTGTAGATGAGCTCTATATTCCCAGGATTTCAAAGGTTGACTGCCTTAAATAGGTCTTTTGGGGAGGATGACTCCACCCAGCTCTCTGAAGGATGGTATAACCCATGCTTTTAAAAATACTTTGTAGACAAGTTTTTCTCTTTTCTGTCTCTAAAATAGGGTAATACACTAAATGATCTTTCAGCCAAAGTGGTAGACTTGACATTTGTCGTAGCCTAATTTGAACAATTAAAAGCAGTCAAGATTTCATTGCATTCTGCCTGGATTTATAATACACAATTTGTAACACCATCTAATTTTTTAACACTATCACCTGCAAAATAACACGTTTGTGCCTGCGGAAGTCACAGCAATAGTGGTAAACAGATTTTTCATGTGCTCTCAGGTTCTGAAAAAGTGTTTCTCACCTCTAGTCATACTGACATAACTGAGGAATTTATTCCTTCCTTCTCTTCTATTTCTTGATCTTTATTAACAGTTAATGTCCCATGAAGTTCCTTAAGCTGTTTAAATCTATTGTATGGTTTGTATTCTCTGCTCTTTCCGCCTGAAAGGGAAGGATCTCTTCAGAGTTTTTTTCCTCAGCCAAATAGCAAATCCTGTACTTCATTTAGACATGAGTTCCATAGGTAAAAGGAACCTGAGGACCCAGAACTACACCTTTATCTTCAGTCCCTCACTTTTAAACATGCATTATTGTCTAGCTCTTAGCCTGGAAGCAAGTAACTTCTAAAACTGTTTCCTTTTCTTGGAATATAATTGAACTCTACATTAGATAATTTAAAAGAAAAAAATCCTAACGTTGCTGTTTACAACTTTATTACCCTTATGTGAGGTTTTTCTTCTTTTTTCCTTGTCTCAGCAAAGAGAGAAAACTCAGCAAATTCTAGAAATACATGTATGTCAATACCATGTTTCTTGTAAGGAGACCTGCTGTTTAAACTTTCAGAGTTTTTTTGTGGGGATTGCTTCTTTAGACTGTTGGGATTTCAGGTGTATTTGAAATGTCTTCCAGTCTACTGATGCATCCCTACATGAATATTAGAAGGTTTTTTAACTCAGAGCAGAGGCTCAGGATGAGATGAGACCTGGCTGATAGTGGCACCAACCATATCAATCTAGAGAAGGCAAGTCATTGAATTTTTGAACTTAAAAAGGTGAACTGTTTTGGAATGCTGGCATTGGACCAGTTGGGTCTCCTCTTTGTTGGTGGATTTTTTGTTTGCCAGCTTGTGTTGCAGGTCTCTGATATTCGTTAATCTTTGTTGCCAAAGCTGAGCTGGGGCTGGGGGAGGGAGATGTTGCAGCTAAATCAGTTGAGGAACAACTGCAAATGGCTGTGCTTTTCATGTGCATTAGGCACGAGAAATGTTAATGAATTTATGTTAATAGTGAATCTGTGAGAGGTTTTTTCCCTGCACAAGCTGGGATCACTTGTACAATCTGTGATGCAGGAGCTCTGTTGTTCTGTTGCTCCTGTTATGCCAGTAACCCTGCTGCTGCTCCTTTGATTTTTTTGTGCATGGTGGGCTCTTCATAGTCTTGTTCACTCTTCTCTCATTAGGAAATGTCTCTGCCTTTGTGAGATGAAAAGTTACAAATACTGTATACGATTTTCTGCTTCATAAATGGAAGGTATCACACAACATGTATTTCCCTAGCATCTTTCTCTACACTTTGTTCTGAGTTAAGTAGCACCAAGGACTTGGAGTGTGAATACTTACACCCTTTCCTGAGCTTGTAGATAATCTCAGTCATTGCTGCTTGTGAGGACGGTGGGTATAACCTACATTAGATGGGAAGAATCCCATTTCTTGCTTGAGGCTACTAAAAAATGTCCAAGTGTCATCTGATAACTCAGCGTTATTCCCGATAATGACTTTCAAGACTAAAGTGCATTGGTTTTCTCAGTGTAAGAAACTTTATTATAGGTAGACCTTATTGAAATATCCACTTCTGTATGTGTTAAAAGTAAAAATCCATCTGAGAGTTGAGAAACTGTATTGACTTTTATCGGCTTTCTATTTATGAAGTATTCTGGATTGAACAAAAATTTGGGGTTGATCCACTAAGTTGAGGTGCTTGGTTTCTGTGATTAAAAGATGGTGATAAGGTGATAGCTTCAGGCTTTTGCTCTGCTTCCTAAAACAATTCCGGGAGAATTAGAGAATATTGGAGACTACTCTTGGAGCTGGTTGCACCAGATATGCCTGAAAATTGTAGTTCATTTGTGAGCATACAGCATACTACGTCTTAGAGTTCTGATTCTTATCTAGAACCAGTGTTTCGAAAATCCTGAAAAATTAATAGGAAATACATAGAATTCTCAAGGAATGGGTAAAAGAGATCACAAGACATGAACCACAGCACTGCGCTATAAAAAAAGTTATACTGCACACTTCTGCCAAGGCTTTTCATGAGACCAGGATGAAGAGACACTGTGCAAGAAGGAGATTATTTCAGACACAACTTTGAAATATTTTCATCCCTTAAAACTATCCTGAAGCTGAAAGTTATATAATCACTCACATTGAGCCCAAGGGCAAATTTTACACTAATATTTGTAACCCATCTATTCTGTTAAGCTTGGAGGAATATTGAGAAACCTTCGTGTTTCCTAGGACAGCCAGCTCTCAGTGCTGCTGAAATACAGGATAGTTCCATAAGAAGTTCTCTGCATCATTAGGATTTCTTGCCTCTGCTTCCTTTTGTGTGTCTGATGATTGCAAGGGGTAGATAAATACTGAACTAGGTGAAACCATTTTTACAGGCTGTTAGTTATAAGTACTTGAGGGATGAGAACTTTATTTCCATCAGTTGTGGCTTCACATGGAATTAAAAATAATAGGGCACAATACTCTGTGGGGGGGTCAGAATCCACCTGCAGTGAGAGCCACTGGTGCAGCTGTGAGCTTTGTCCTTCAGCCCTGCTCATGATTATGAAAGAAGATAAACACTATCTAAGCAGATTGCATTGATACTAATGATAAAATCCTAAATTACAGAGGCATTTGAATGCTGATGCTAAGGTGTTTCAAGTCTTCCTTTCTCAGCACAAGTGTGGCTGTTGAAAAGGAGGCAGGCTGGCTGCCATTAAGGATGGTGGCCTCCGGGTGATAGCAAAAGTTCTCAACCAAAAAAAAATTATCTGGAATTAGCCTTAAGCCAGTTATGTTAGTAACTCATCTCTGGTAAAGTCTTAGGTAGATAAATACTCAGAATTGGACGCTTCATTAATTGGATTTTTAATGGAATCTTTTATCTGACTTCCCATTTCCTCAGAGAGCACAGATAAAATAAAGCTCTTTTGGAAAAAGTGGTGGAAGTCGTCAAAAAATAGAAAAACACAGCTCCTTGCTGAAAATAATCCATGTCAATCCTCAGAAACTTTCCTTGCAGGCTTCTTGATGCCACTTGTGTGGGTTAAACAAAACTCTTTTTTATTTAACTTTTATCTTTTCATATCCTCTAGACCATACTAAAAGCTTTTGTGCATCTAGGTAACCATAAACTTTGCAAAGCATTTGATGATTTTTTTTTTGCATCTTTTCTATTCTACATACTTAAAATATTTTTACATTTAGCTCTGAGTGCTGTTCTAGGTTTAGTAGTGAGACACTTTGCATCAAGTTTTATCATATGAGTAGTATCACAGTTCTCATACTTGAGATTACATGTTCCTAGGGACAGCCAGACCATGGGAGATGGGAAGAGAGCTTGCAGATGTTTTCCCTAAAATACAGTGGCATTTTATTCGTGTCTTCCGTAACTGCTTGGCATTAAATTTCTCAGGAGAAAGCTGGTCCTGCTCATGATACGTTGCATTTTTAGGAAGACACAGTCAAAATCTAAACTGGGAATTTGCTGAAATGGGATCGTATAGCAGACCAGGAGAAAAGGGATAAGTAAGAGTCCTGAATAAATCTGTGTGAAAGGTGGCTGGAAATAGGAATCATAGGAAATGTGAGGAAAGTGTGGAGGCTGTGTCAATAAGAAAAACTAACAACAGCTCGTGTAAGGATTGAGAAAAGCTGGTGTCAGCATGGAGATGAGAGTGAGGTGTGGTGGAACTTAGCAAGTCACACTCTGGGCATTTTGTGAATAATTTGGGACAACCTCAGTCACTGGATCAGCCACTGAAGAGGCAAGGGTTTTATGGCTGAGTGACACACATGGACACAAGTGGACAGTGTAGAATGTGCCAAGAGTGTATATATACTAATCTGTGTAGTAATAGTACCCCTAATATCTTTTACATTTTGTGTTCTGTGTCATGACTTGTAGACACTCAAGTTGATGAGTTGGAGTAGAGTTAGGAACATGCTCTATATTTGTTCCAAAGATGAACGTGGAGTGAAGCATAGAATTGCTGAGTGGGAAGAGACCCACAAGGATCATGGAGTCCAGCTCCTTAGTCCTGGTCATTCCCAGGAGTCACCCCATGTGCCCGAGAGTATTGTTCAAGCCCTTCTCCAACTCTTGTCTGGCTTGGTGCTGTGACCACTTCCCTGCAGAGTCTGTTCCAAGTGCTCAACCATCCTCTGGGTGAAAAACTTTTTCCTGGTATCCAACATAAACCTCTCCTGACTCAGCTCTAGCTGTTCCCTTGGGTCCTGTCACTGGTCACAAGAGTGAAGAGATCAGTGTCTGCTCTTCTGCTTCCCCTCACAGGAAGGTCGTAGACAGCAGTGAGGTCTCGCCTCAGTCTCCAGGCTGAACAGATCAAATGACCTCAGCTGCTCCCCATATGGTTTCCCCTCCAGACCCTTCGCAATCTTCATGGCCTCCTTTGAACTCTGTCTAAAACTTAATGTCTTTCTTATCTTGTGGCACCCAAACTTGCCCCCAGGACTTGAGGTGAGGCCGCCTCAGTGCAGAGCAGAGTGGGACAATCCCCTGCCTTGCCTGGCTGGCGCTGCTGGGCCCGATGCTCCCTAGGATGTGGCTGGCCCTCCTGGCTGCCAGGGCACTGCTGACTTGTATTCAGCTTGCCATCCACCAGGACCCTCAGGTCCCTTCCCACAGCTGCTCTCCAGCCTCTTCCTCAGTCCATACCCACAGCCAGGGTGGCCCTGTCCTGGGTGCAGAATCCAGCACTTGCCCTTGTTAAAGCTCGTATGGTTGGTGATTGCCCAACTTAGTGCTATTTTAGTGAGGGGGGGGTGCCATCATTCTGACCGTACCTAGAAAAAGCTATCTCCACCACCTGATTAAAATTCATTATGTTGTTTAGTATTCTTTGTGGAGCAATGTGGACTTCTTTTTTTTCTTCTTTTAAGTTTTGTCAGTTGACAGCTCTAAAATCAAGGTATCTAAAGTTGCTCCTCAGATCTAAGGTTAGCTCTGGTTCACTTCAGTTGAGAATATGAGCAAGGTACATGTGTATGTTTCTGCAGAAAGTAGTTGAGTAGATTAGGCATGTAAGCGTGTACTCAAGACTTATTTTCAAAGTTCAGTGACAGAACTTTCCAAGGGACTGATCCTTATCTCGCAGTGAAAATATGAATTGTCACTTAGTTTTGCTATTCACAGATAAGGCTTTTTGTTGAAAACAAAACACTTCTTAATGGAAGACATTTTGATTTTCGCTGTTGAAAGTGTAAATGTGTCTTGCAGGTAAAGTAACTGTCATGGAATTTTTATATATTCATTTTTATTTATAAAGGGAAGGATTTTAATGGGGATATTTTTTTTGTTTCAAAAGTGTTAGAGCTGTTAAGTGTCTTAGCTTCAAAGAAGCACACCTGTAAACATGACAAGTATAACTGTACAGGAGAAATCTAAAACTTCTTGAAATATATTTACCTTATGAAAAGTTTCACAGACAAAGTTGAACAGTTCTTCTATCCCAGACAGTTTAGATTACTGTTTGTAATTATTAACTCAGCGGAAGCATCTGATACTTCTAGTTCTGCAAGACATTATTTTGATACAGTACACAAACCATCCAGTTCAATGCATCAGCTATTTTATATACAGTATTTTCTTAATATTTGTCATATTATGTATGCATTGATTTTCCCCACTGGAGATATGTAGAGAGAGCTATTCCAGATGTAACTACAGCCACAAAGAGAAGTAGTTGTATCATTGCGGTTTCATTTGTTGGTATAGGTAAGAACTGCAAGAATTTTACCTATATTGTCATTGAAGGTGATCTTTATCTGGTTTTGACCGTTTATAGAAATTTTGTGTGAAACTTTTTGCTCACCAAAATTAGTTTTTAAAGGGAACTCACCATATATAAATATGAGCCTGACCTGAAAAATTGAAAGTTCATTATAACAGGACTGGAACAGGTGCTTCTACCAAGTCACCAAGATCTTGGAGAGTAAACTTCAAATTTTCCTTCAAAAAAGCTGAGGAATGTGTTCCCTTAGCTCTTTAATATTGGGAAGAAAAATACCTTTTAGTAAAAAACAAACCCAGCTCCCTGTGTGTTCTGGCGGATGCATATTTTCTACCATATGTACAATAGGTCTTTTTCTCTGCCTGGTTGTTTAGAATGATGAAGCATGAAAGTATTGTAGATACTGTATTAAAATTTAAATTTTAAACTTCATCATTTTAAAAAAATCCTCTAAAGAGAGTCATAATAACCTTATAAATTAGTAGCTGTAATACTACTGTAATAATTGCAACTATTCTAGTTCTCAAAGAGTAAAATGAATTGATGAAAAAAATGTAGCTCAGGAGCCTGTCTGTTATTAGCAGCATATTGTTATATGCTGGGGAAGTCAAGTCTAAATAATTATACAGTACTTTCACATTCGAACTTCTCTTTATAGCTGACTTCCTTCTCTCCTCTCCAGGATAGCCCTGGAGGGCTATAGCCCTATTTGGCTTTATTTTTTTCCCTGTGTTAAGATTTAAGGAAGGAGTAGCTCTGCTACACATTTACAATCCTTAGAATTTAGATAGCAAGACTTTAACATTCTTTCTTGCGTAACACAAAGCCTAGTGCTCCTTGAGATCCATTTTTCATCAAAGGTTGAGGTTCTTTCTGGCTTTGTAAATAAGCACTACACTTAAAGATTAAAAAAAATCTGGGTGTCATCTTTGGATTCAGTGAAGAGCTGATATTCCACCCCACCCTCCAACTTTCTGTGGGAGGCACTTGTCCCGAGATGCTTGACAGAGTAAAACATTTTCCTTTGAAAAGGAAATTTTCACCATTTTTTTAATATTTGGAGATATTTAGCACAAATTGATGTAGAGGTGGTATTCGTATGTAATTTCCCACTCAAGTACAAGTTTAATTTCAATCCCCAGAAGTTCAAATTAGTTCACACGCATTTGATGTTCAGATATGTTGCCATTATAAAAATAAATATTGTAGTAAAGTTAAAATTTCTAAAAAAGAAAACAGTTCATCTCCCTTTCTGATCCAATGGAAAACACATTTAAAAAGCCATTTTCACTGCAGAGATGATCTCATGTTCAGGGTCTCTTTTTTTCACCTGTTCTCTTACTAGGGCAATAGAAGAGTGTGAGAGCTTTGCTTAATTCTAGAGATTGGGCAGTCTCTGTCCTTGGAGGTTTTCAGACTAAACCTGGATAAATCCCCGAGTGACCTGGTCTGACTTCGTAGCTTTGAGCAGCAGATTGAACAAGAGACTTCTGAGATTTCTTCCAGCCTGACTTACCCAGTGGTCTTAGGATACTGAATTATACTGAATTCCCCTGTTTTGCCAAATAAAAAAATCCTACTGATTTTTTTACTGATCCTACAGTAAAAATCCTACTGATACAAGATTCAGCTGTCCACCAGCATTTATGACATAAAGAACTGATCTTGAAAAGATGATCAAAAAATTTTTTTTTAGTTCATTTTTCTGGCAGCTTTTAACATGCATGAGGAAATGCACACTATTTGGATTAGAAAGGTTTCATGTTTAGTGGATCTTTTTCCTAGAGATGATAAATGTTTGATCATCCCCTAGTAACTAATAGTATGTTAGATGTAATCATTACTGAAGTTTCAGAATTTCCTGGGTCCTACAAGCATTACAACTTTGTTGTAAATAAGATGGAAGGTGTGATAGTGGGCTGTCAGCATCTCTGAAGCTCCTGCTGATTATCTAGTAAGTGGGGTAAACCAATACCTATAGATATATATACACTGTATATATGTAATTGTTATATTTGCATATATAATTTTTATATAAACATCTATAATGGTCCCAGTGGCACATTTTATTGCCTTAATACTCATTTGCTGCTTTCTTTTATGTTTCGAAATGATGCAGTCTTGAAAGAGTGTGCAGGTTGTATTGTAAAGCTCTAAAGCCCATGCACAATTAAATGGAAGGTGTTTGCTTTAAAAGAAAAAATAAGAAGAAAAAGTGATTTAGGTAGATGCCTTACTCGTTAACTAGGGCAGCCTGGGTTTGTCTGTGTCTATTAGTGTTCTTGAAGATGCATTTCTCTAGATCACATTTCCAGGTTCTCCAAAGACTACATTTACAAAAATAAGTCTTTACCTCCAGGTGAAATGGGTGTTCTTTTTCTTTCAAGTAAGAGCTGGTTTACGGAGTATATTTCACTGTTCATTAGGGTCTATTAAGGTCTTGACTGACTTTAATGTCTAAACCAAAATAATTTAATTTCCGAGTTTAAGCATATCAACAGAAGACTGCACATTACTAAGTATTATTTTGAGACTGCAGTTATCTTAAAGATAAAAAAATAAATTTTAGAAGTTGTTTTGTCTTAAAACATGAAAAGTGCAGGCCAGATTCATTTGGTTTTTTTAGTACAACTGAGTTTAGAAAGGAGTAACCACACATTTCAAAACTTGTAGACAAAATTCCCCCATTTGAATTGTAATTAATCAAGAACAAGGTTCAGTTGCACATGGAAAATACAATCTGGACAGCTGTAAAGTATATTTCTGTGTAGCATAGGTACTTCCAATTGTTAGCAAGACGTCTCTGTTTTCTAAGGATTAACTAAATCTGCAGCTTGATAGAGTGCTGGGTGTTACTGCTTGCTGTTTATGCCTGGTCAGGAAGAATCCTGCCTTTTCTTTGTCTGCCTTCTTTTTTATCCATGCATAATTCATAGGCAGAAATAGTGTTTTTAATTAGACCAGCTGATAGAATGAGAGAAAAGAGTAGGGTTTTGTCGTTTGTTTTTGTTTTGGGTTTTTTTTAAAGGCTACACCAACCCTTCTTAAAGATGCAGAAAATTGCTTATTTTAGGTCAGCTGATGCGGTTGGATAATAAGATGCCTTCTCCCTGCAGATCTTGCTTTATTCTCTTAAATCTTCGAGCAACAATGACTCTTTGTTGCTTCCCTAGCAGGAACTCGCCTACTTAAAATGACTGTAAAAGGTTTTTTCTCTTTAGCAATACACGCGTTCTCAAAAGCATTATTCTCTTGGCTGCTTTGCTAAATTTAGCCCTTAGGAATATTGATAATATTGATGAATATGGATTACTCTTGATTGCCATTCTCCTTTTGGAAGTCCCTGTTCTCCAGAGACTTACAAGTGAGCACGTGCTGTTACAATTATGAATGTAAAAAGCTAAATTCAATGAGACAGTTCTTTTATTACATTTAATTACTCTGCAATTATTTTTTGGAGTTCTTTGGGCAAAGGTAGGTTCTTTGTTTCACACTACTCCTGGTTTGTCTGGAATATCCCTTGCTTCTAAAGGAATAGAGAAAAAAAAAGATCATCCCAGTCACCTACACAAGCATGTTAGAGGTGTCATTTCTATAGTACATATTGCATTTGCTGGCAGTTGTAAACACGGCTTTTCTAAAAATACAATCAGGAATTTTAGTGCTTGTATTAAGCTTCAGAATTCCTGTGGTCACATTATAGAACTGGAGCAGTGGAGGCTTTAAATAGCAGATGCACTCCTGCCAGCCATGCTTGTAGGGATGCAGCCACCCCTTCCTGGCTAGAAAACACATCCTGCTTGCTCAGAGGTTTTGCACACGCTGCCTGATGCTCTCCCACTGCCATTTTCTTTTCCCTGCATCACGGAATTCTTCGAGGATTATCCAGTCTTTCTCCCTAAGAGCACTTACTGTGGGCGTTTCAGTCTGCAATTTCACCATGAGGATGTCTGTTCCTAGTAAGCTTGGCTAGAAATACCGGCAATTAATCTGTGTTTTGCACAGTGGTTGAAGCTGCATTATTTCCTGCAGAACTCTGTTATCTCAGGTATCATCGCTTCCACAGGTTTAGCAAACCACAGTAGTTCACTGACATTTAAAGAAGGTTCTAAATAATGGGGGTTTATTCCACAAAAGTGACTTACTAGGCATTGCAGGAGTTGTTTTTAACCCATTGCACAAAATTTATTTACCAAATTAATGACTTTTGTTCCAACGGAACGTTGGTATTTGAATAAGGTTTTTTTAAAACTTTTTTATAAGATGGAATAATTCACTTTGCAAGTAAATTTACTTACTTCAACTTATTTTGCAAGTAAGGAATAGGCATGAGACAATTTTCCTGAGAAATACTTGGCAGCAATTACCACAAGTATCTAACAAGCATAGTTCATTATTGGTATATGAAAGGGAACAATGTGGGGAATTTAAATTAGAATTGAATGGGAATTAAAGTGCTGTATTAAAAATCTTAGAAATTAATGTTGCATTTATTAGGCATGAAGAGTATCAGAATGTTTTTCCTGATGTATATTCTCTTACAGTCCTTGTACAGAAAGGACTCGAGCTTAGGAGTGAAAAGGTAATTAATTTTTCAGTTTGTAACAGTCCATGGCTCTTGGATGCCAGTTACTGTGGACTGGACACCTGCAGGGCTGGGAATGGTGACCTGGCTGGTTCAGGTGACGTGTTCTGCTCACCAGATGTTCTGTCATAACTCTAGTTCCAATCAGCCTGAACAAATTATCTGGTGGTGAAAAATGATAAATTGTCCTAATAATCTGGAAAATCTATCCCCCTCAGAAAAAAAAAGTTTCATTCACACAGTAGCAGAAAAGTCCTCCTAAAACCACTTGATAGATAATCAGGCTGTATAACTTTTATATAACAATAACTTCTGTAAAGGTTTACTCATTTGTACGTGATACAGATGTACAAAGCAGCAGGAATATTTTCTGCTTCTTTGCCATTGAATGTATGTCATGCAGAGTGCATCTCACTGCAGAACTAAATCCCAGTGGTTTCTGGGAGAGGTGCATTGACCCGAGGGCACAGCCTCTTGTGCTGTCTCGAGGAGATCAGGGACCTGCTGCTGCTGGAGTGATCCAAGCCCAGTCTCCAGCAGATGAAGATCCTGTTTCTAGAGCCAGGTGTTTCCCAGCCTGCTGTACCTTCTCCCAGTGTAGTGCTTGTTGCAGCTGGTCACGTTCATGACACATTGATACTTGTAAAACTGCATCTTGCTAGCAGCAGATAATTCACATGGGAGTGTGTATTCCAAAACCAGAGACCAGCCTAATGAAGGTGTATTCTGTGTACTAAAACAATAACTGTATTTTATTTGCACTGAAAATAAACTGTTGTCATGGGATTATACCTGTTAAAGCTTCTTTTTTTTTTTTGTTAACTTTTTAAGGTTAAAAATGCACTTTACTCCCCAATACAGGGTTGCTGTGTTAACAGAAATATTAAAAATCAAAATATAAGTTTGGCAGTACTGTTACCTTGCATCGTTTTGCCAACAAATATATTTGGGTTTTTTCAGTTTCCTCAGTGGATTGCTTCAGTAGCAATGACATGCTCTTACGTAGTCTTTCTTAAACAGAAATTATACCATCTTCTCTCATGAGAGTCATCTTTCTTTGGTCTATGCTTATGAGACTATGGAAATTTATCTGTGCAAGTGAAGAGGTGACTTTACTGCCTCCCCCCCAGCACTGATTCACTTAATCAGTAATTTTATTTTACAGAAGATTTCTGAAGTCCACCTTCCTAGAAGATAAATCCTGCATTTTCACATTCCTCAGCTTAGCTACACACATCACATAGAGCACTGTAAAAGGTGTTTTAATTGAAGAGCACAGATCAGTTCCACTCCAGGCCGGGAGAGCAGCCTTATACTGGCGATGACCTCCCCCTCATTATTTTTGTGCTTAACCTACTTACTTTGTTCTGCCTGTTATTTTCCAAATCTATGCCATTTTCTCAAGAGCACTTGCTTTTTAGCTGTCACCTGTCTCTGGAGCTTCATATATGGACCCAGTTCATTGTGGTTATGGGAACTGGTTTGTACATTTCTGAGACTGGGAAGATACTTTGTGTTTTCTTTCTTTTGGTGTGCGTAAGATTAAAAATTTTAAAAGCTCCTACAGAAAGCACTGAGAGAAGTCTAAAGATTCCTTAGGAGAAAGCTTCTTCCTGAATCACATTGTCCCAGTAAACACTTGTTCTCTTTTGCCTTTAATTTTAAATTGATAATATAGTTGGTGTTTTGTTTTGGTGGTTTGAGTCACATTTTTTACACATGTGCAGATGATTTGAAGTTTAGCAGGTATCTTTCGTGGTGCTGTTTTTGTATAACAAATGCTCCAAGATCCAGGGGAAAAAAAGCCCCATAGATAACTTGTTAGTATTTTTAACTTGTATTTCCAGAATGGTGATAATTGAAATCTCTGGTGTTAATACTCCTGCTGTTGTGCTCATCGACTGAGTTAAAATCTGCAGGCAAGATCATTGTTTCAGAAAAATTGAAGGGGTTTTTTTCAGTGTTGCTGAAGAGATGGTCAAACTTCTTTTTTTGTTCTGTGTGCACGTACAAATGGATGGACATTCTCTGTCTTGGATTCTTTTGTCCATGTCATTTCACTTTTTATGTATTCTCTAGAATTTTGGCTCTATGTGTTGTCTAGAATTTTTTATAAAATTTTTTGAAGGTTTTTTTAAAGCTCTACAATAGATTTAGTTCAAAAAGTACTTCAGACTAACTTATTTTTCCTCTGAGAGTTAAGATTTTTGACTAACAAAGTTTCTGTTTATGTAATTGGGAAATTCTCATTTTGAAATATTAGATAATGTGTCTAGTGCTAACATGGAGGGTTGTGCAATAACAGCCAGGAGCTGTTGGTGTAGCATTGGAATTGAATATTTTTCTGCTTCTGAGGAGTAATTTTCCTGTTCTGACCAGCATTTTTTCCTGTGGAAGTTATGATTACTTCATGAGAACATAGCACTGCAGTTACAGTTGCTATAGGCTTTTAGGATTCTTTCCTGCCAAATTCTGCATCATTTCTTTATCTCATTTTGGGAATTTGTACCATGCTGCTGGGTACATGTCCCCATAGATTCAAATACAAATTCAGTTATAACGTGCATCACAGAGGGAAACAATATTCTTGTCTGATGTTTTTACTCCTCTGAGGTTGGCAGTGAAAAAAATCTACCTGGTAGTGATTTCCAGAAGTATAGGGTTCAAAGATTTAGTCTGTCCATAACCTGATGGGATGGGATGTGTTTGATCCCTGTATCCTCTGGTCTGGTCTTGAAAGAACAGTCTCTTAATATGTTGTCATAGGATACCTATGTCACACTTTTTTTTTTTTTTACATTAAGAAGTAGTGGCAGCATTTTTTTTCCCCTGCACTTTAAAAATCTCATCTCTCTTGTTTTGTTCACATCTGCATGTGACATTAGTAAATGAATCTGAGGACAGGATTTTCCACAAATTGTTGCCAGCATTTTTGTTTGGAAACCCACTTAAACTGGTGATGGCCCCCTTTTGCCTTTCTTCTCATAACCATATATGTTATCTTTATATGTTCTCCATACTTTTTCCCCCTGGTTTTGATATATCTGAGTTATTTAAATATTATTTGGATTGTTTTATCCCATTTCTTCCTGTTGACATCTCTCCCTTTCTTTGTTAGGTTTTATTGCAACAAATCCCTGGTAAGTTTTGAACACCCTGTTTTTCCCTGTCTCTCTGTTCAGTCACATGTGAAGAGCTTTATTTTGGATCCATTCATGTTCTTGTAGAATTTAAAATGATACGTGGGGACACACAGAATTTTAGAGAGCTTCATAGATATTTGTACAGCCACACTGCAAAACAGTTGTTTAATAAGGGACCTATTTTTAGAATTGAAACAGAAATAAAATATATTTGCATTTCTCAATTAGGAACTGCAGTGTTATTTTTAAATCTGAAAGAGGAAAATATTTTCTTAAATTTCAGAATTATTAGGTGGCAAGAAAAAAAGGACTGGGAGTGTGGCAGTGATATAGGAAGGTCAGGAAAATAAGAGGAAATAAGAGCACTGATGGTGCAGAAATTTAAAGTAAGACTGTGAAAACATTCCTGTTCCTGTCTCTCGCCTGAGCTCATCTCTAGTGCTTAAAATTTCAAACGAAGGGTTTCTCTCTTAGGTTTCTGTAACACTATTGAAATCATTGTTTGTCTCCTGCATTTCAGTTACACTTTTTCACGGAGATTGGTTTTTTTTAAACTTTGCTGTGTTTTTCCTCATTATCCCCAAGATCACAACTAAATTAGACATGACTGTATAATAGTGTGATATTACATGTGATAATTACATGCCAGATTTTTTTCTGTTTCAGTTCATGGTATTCTGTTCATTAGGTGGGTTTCTGTCCCCATAATTTTTCAGCCCTTTTGTATTTCAGTTGCTTGAAAATTGGCCCTTTCTGCTTGAGATGAGAATTCTGTCTGCTCAGAAAGAGCAGTGCTTTGTAACTCAGTGCTCTGCTTTCTGCCAGCAGTTTATTTCAGCAGACCTGCTGCTTCCTACTTTGCTCAGCCTTAGTGGCATTGCAAAATGCAAAGAGCAAGTTGAATGGCCTCTATCTTCATATCCCTTCTTGGATCTTTTACACTTGCTAATTGGATTATTGACTGACACAAATCTTTTCCTACAGTCTATATAAAGTTTGTTAATCTTTCTGTCGGCCCCCTCACCTCACCCTGCGCCTGCTGCTGTTCACGTACTACTGAAAGTATTGTCAGTCGTGCAGGTTTTGCCTGAGAACCAAAGAAGATCGTTTTCCCAGCTGCTGTATACCTAAACTCAGTATTTCTTTGCTTGAAATGATAACGGGCTCATAATTATGAGATGTTTTGTAATGGTAAACTGTCAGAAATAGCTTACATGTATTTTTCGGTTGGCAAGAAGAAAAATAGCTTTCCTGCAAAAGTGCTGTCCCTTAAAGTGAGCACCTGGCTGGACACGTGTTCATCTGGTTCTGGCCAGGTGATCATGGCTGTCTTAATTTAAAAGTAATTTACTTGACTGACAGTTGGTAGAACTTCTCTCAGTGGGATGTTAAAAAGGTAGGAGCCTGCCCTGTCATCTTAACCATGAAAACACATGGAAAGCTGTTCTTCCAGTTAAAGAATATCAAGTTGACTGAAAGATCTTGGTAGTCCTTCTGTGTTGAGTGTTTTTATTAAAAGATTCTGGGTTCACTCGGCTTTTATAAGTTATATAAAAATAAAAGACTTCTTGTAACTTCTTTTACTAAGATCCACAAATACTTTTCATAGTTTTTAGCAGCTTGCTGAGAGAATTCTCTGGTCATGTGGCCACACAGGGGTTTGAAACTTGGATTAACCTCTAAACTAGGTATTTGGGTTGTTCTTTTCTACTGCAACAGCCATAATCACCAGCAGAACTCAAATGAACATCCAGCAGGATGTGAAAGGAAATAATTACTGGAAATTATTACTAATGGTTACTCTTAGCTTTTCTGGAAGTCTTTGTTCTCTTCCCAGAGCTGGGAGCTAAGTAATCTGACTTTACCACTTGGAACCTTGACTGAAGTTTTGGTCAAAGCAGAGAGCTAGAGGCACAGAGGTACTAAACTCCACAGTGTCTGCCCTGGTTTCCTTCCTTTCCCCTCCGTTAACTAAATTGCCAGGCTGAATTTTAGGATGCACCAAAGTTTCTTTATTAAATTCAAGTTAATTTAAAAATACGTCTAAATTGATAGTGTGGTTTTGACATTCCTTCTTTGCATTACTTATTGTGGTTTCAGTAAAACTATCAAACTTTGGCTTTGCTTGATGGTGTCACACAGGTGTAACAGGCAAAGGCTGGGGATTTTGACTCCCTGTTGGCAGCAAGTAACCACAGCAAGTCACCATTTTCAGTATTTAGTGACCAGAACTAGTTTCTTAGTGTTTAGAAAACCCCACTGAATCTACTCTAGGTTCAGTTCATCTCAAAATTGCATCAGTTCCTGGAGGCTTGGCTTCAGGCACCAGTTTTTAACTCATGCCCCGCTTTGTTCTTGATTCATAAAATACAAGTGTATGTTCTGACTTTTCAGTAGTTACTTTGACATAAACTGTCACTGTGAGGCTTCAAATTATTTGATATTCTAATCAAATTCATTTATTCTGCTTTAGCTTTTTTTAAGTTGATGGTACAGGCTATAGGCAGACTCCCAAACACTTGTTTGGTTCATCTTTGGAGGACTTGACTGAGAACGTTTTAATGTGAAAAAATTTTTGGTCTATTTTTACAAAATAATACGCTGCCCAGCAATTTGATTCTGTACCCAGATATAAAGCCACAAAGCTATGGAAACTGCAGACTCATGATGGACAAAATAATTGAATTTCTCATCTGTTAAGTTCATGCTTTGTGTTGCCTCGAAGGACCACACATTGTTCTGCTCTTGGACACAGCTGTGCTCATCCCTATTCTGTATTCCCCTGTTCTGTGCCCTGCTGTGTTTAGGTGAGATCAGTCCTGTCTGCTGGCTCCAGGCAGTCAGCACTCCTTAGAGGCAGTGCAGGCTTTGTCAGATCCAGTGACCAGTGCCAGATGCTTGAAAGGAAGGTGCCAGAAAACAAGCAGTAGAACACTGTGGGATGCTCTTACTGAGGGAGTGGGGGTTTGGCTCCTGTCAGCTGTTAATGTTATGAAGCATGAGAGTTTTTCTTACAATTGCTGTTCATTTTTACTGTTTCTTGTATGGTATTTTTCTTATCATTAAATGTAAATGCCCTTGTAAATAAATATTTTCTGTCAATGAAAAGCAAGTGTGTTGCTGCTTTCAAAGTAGGCTGGCTAATTTTTTAACAGAAAAGAACATCTAGTCCCAGCTACTTTACAGGTAATGTAACCAGCAAAGGAAAAAAAAAAAAAAAAAAAAGGTGCCACCTTTTGCAATTAAAAAAACTCCCTTTTAATTCTCTGATAAATACATGAAAAGAAATCATAAATAATATGCAATGAGTATTTTAGCAGATAACTTTTGCACTTTGAGTGCAAAGTAGAATCCAGTCTGTGTTTCATAAATAATTTAACTGTGAGGAAAACCTGTCTTTGTCCTTGAATTCAGCTGCATTACTGCTAAGCACTCGCATTTCTATTTGGAATAAGAAGGTGTTGGAAGTTTTAATGTGGTATATTGTCTCTTTTGACACTTTCTGCCCTTTTTTCCCTGTCATTTCTCCTGAGCTAGCTCTAAGCTTTCTAATGGCTTTTTCGTTTAAGATGAATACTGACTTTTTAATTAGAAATAATGACTGCTGTATTGCAGTAAAGCATTGTGCTGCATCTAAAGCATCATCACATAGGTGATCTCTCTGTAACAGAGCTGCTCTTAATGATACAAATAGGTGATTAAGTGCATAAAATTGGTGGTAAGGTAAAATATCTGGATGGGGATTAAGCAAATCTAATGACATTTTAGTAATATTTTTACATACTAAAATAATTTTCTGTTGATAATTATCTGTGGTCAATCTAGAGATGATTTAACTGTGTCTTATGATTAGAAATTGTGAAACATGCATATTTAACTGATTTTTTTGGTTCTCACTAAGAGAATGTTAAACAGCTCTTGACGTGTTACAGATGCTGGTCCCAGTCAGACTTGTTTTATCCTGATGTTTTGCAGCTTAAATAACCTGATTAGGTGTAAGTAGTGATAAAGCTCAAAAATAAATGCAGGAGTTGGAAAAAAGAAAATATGTCTAAAAGGAAAGGTATCTTTAGAGTGTTTGTAGACTCTAGCAGGAGCATAATGATTAAAAAACATGGACCTGACACCACAGACCTAAACTAGGAAGCATCTTCAGCTGTGTGATTTTTGTTTCTGTTCAAAACAATTCATTTCAGCTTTGGGAATTGCTCAGCTTCAGTGAATTGATGAATTTAAACAGTCCCTCTAAGTTTACCATGTGTACCTGAAAGCTTAACCCTTCATGACCCTTCCAGGTACACTGGAAGTCAGCTGCTTTTCTTCCTCTTGCTATAAGCAAGCCCTTACAGAAGATACTGTCATTGAATTTCCACAGATGTAAAGAATTCAGATCGCTGCTTGCCTTTCTCACTGGTATTTACATGTAATATAACAACTTTTATTCATTATTCTGTATAGTGCATTTACCATTACCAAGTTGTGCAAACACACAATTAGCATTAAATTTAAACTTTTTTTTGCCAGTTGAGTAGGGTTTTGTAGAATTCAAACTGTTCACTGAGTGGTATAAATAAGTTTGGGACTAGCATATACAAATTCTAAACTCATTTATGGGAACACCAATTACCTGTTCTGGGTAATCTTGGGAAAAGTAATTTGTTTACCCACACCTGTTTCATTAGTGTTCAGTGATTATTATTGTTTCTTAACCTCCTGATTTCACAGATGATAAACTGTCCTGTTACGAGAGCTTTTGTCTGGGAAGAAATTATGATTATAAAAGTGTAAAAAAAGAAAATTATTTGTAAAGTTTTAAACAAAGATTAATTATGTCCCATTCTGTCGCTGGATTAGTGGAATACTAAGGATCTAGAAGACATCCCCTGTAGGTGGATTAAAACTAGCAGTCTGTCTGCTATCTCTCTAGATAACAAGTTTAATAAACTAGGAGAGAGCTAGACTGAGCAAACAAAGTAAAACTTGTGTTTGTGCTGCAGAAGTCTGAAAGTATGGTGGGAGGCATTATTCTTAATCCAGTGAAGACTGAAAGGAGTTTTTCCCTTAATTTATTATGCACCACCCTCCCACATTATGCTAAAAAGCACAAGCTGGTTGTGTATCTGTAGGGGGAGGGTTTCTATGGTGTTCATTCATGGAGTGGAGAGGAGGAAGTACAAGAGCTCCTAGGACACCCCTTGGATGAGGACAGCTCACATAACTTGATAGGGCAAAGAAAACTAAATTACTGGAATTAAATATAAACCTATCCTTACTGCTGACCTGATCAGTGGGATGGAGACAGTACCCAGGTTCTTTTAGGTGTGAGATAGTCAGTTCCTAAGTGAGCTGTACATGGAAGCAGGGAATTGCTGGGAGTGGGTAACTGTCAGGTAGCGTTTTAAAAGCCTTTCATAAACATGGAACAGGCAGAATAATCCAATTTGCCTAATAGGCTGGAAGCAAATAGTAAATTCTAAAGGAATTACGTAGAAAACTTAAAATTCCTTTCTGCTAACATGGTTGTTTCCATTATCTTTGACTTGCAGGTCTCTTTTCTGTCCCTTCTTCCTTGCCCTCTCATTTTTGGGGGTGGAGAACCTTGGCTTGGTTAGTAGTTAGACCTAATGCTTCTCTGCAGATCCCTTGGAAATAATCCTCTGCAAAGGCCCTGCTCTTTGAGGGGGTGGTGTTGTTTTGGGGATACAGAGTACAGGAAGGTGAATGTCAGTGTGTGGTGACAAAAAGGCTTCGATCTGACCAGGCCAGGTGGGGGTTACACAACTCAATTTACTCCCAATTTAGAGCAGCAGAAGAGAACCACGTGTCTTAAAAAGAAATAAATCCAAATAGAATTCTAAATGAGAAACAGTATCATTGCAGTTAAATGATTGTTAATTCTTTAAAATATAAATAGTTATAAATACCCTTTTTTTTGGAACATGGGCGTTAAAATGTAAAGATTCCTTAAGACTGGCATCTTAGTATGTGTGTATACATTCATATAATTGCTGAGAAGGATCTAGAAATTTTCCAATGTCCTCTATAAAATTCTCTTTGAATTTATGTGCATTCAGAATGGGGCTCATCCCATGGGGAAAGAATATAAAAGAGAAAAGTTAAGCTGGAGCAATGAACCTGATATATCTATAATTGCTATGCACAGTTGCATTATAAAATATTGGATATCTTACAGTCTGTAGTACAGAGAGTGATTCAAACCAACTTTTTTACATTGTAAGCTATATTCAGAAAGTAATAAGTGCAGAAATGAGTCTGAGGAGGGGAAAAAAATCATGTCCTTAATTTATGTGTACTTTTTCAGACTTCTGACATACTTTATTTGATCAAATAGCATTACACATAATCTTATTATAGCTTGTTATGCCTTTCACTAGCCAGGATTTCTGTTTAGTGTCTTTTAAAGAACAGCCCTTCAAAGAAATTGGCTAGAAGCACTAACAATCAGTATTTTAATTAAGAGGATTGTGACTAAGGGCACTCAAAACATTTTTTATGCCTGTGAAAGGTAATAGTAGGGAACTACTTTTGTATCTGAGCTTTTTAAAGGTGCTACATATGCCTGCCTTTGTTTTTCTGCACAGTCTCTAAATGGTTGGAAAAAGTTGTAGTAAGTAAAACCAACAAGTGTTAGCTCAGACATTCACTCATGATTTTAAATGAGTGGAACTTCTCAAAAATCTTTGCCTTCAGTCTTTCATTTTAGTTGGTTTATGGGCCTTCCATTTCCACAACTCCTACACAATTCACACATTTCAATTCATTTATCCATAAAGCATCCCTGTAAGACAGGGAATTGATAATAAGGTCCATGCAAAGGAGCAGAAGTTGTTCAGAGAGGAATTCTCACCCTGAAGCTCTGATCAGAGAGGCAGAAGTGTGTATGACTTGAAATTACTGAGCAAAAGCTGTTGTCAGCAAACAAGGAATGTAAACTGCAGAGATTTGCATGAATTAAGGTTTTCTGAGCTTGGCGTTTGGGGACAAGGGGGTTTTGTACCACAGGAGAGGCTGATTCCCAACACTAAGAACTGAAAACAACTGTGAAATAAAATCTGTGAGGTGGATTTTTCTCTGGAATGTTATTTTAAATGTATTTTCTGCATCATGTGTCTCATTACAGATAATAGGTGTGCGCATCTATGAGCAGAAAGAAGGAAAAGCAATATACAACGTGAATTGCTTCAATTTTAAAAGAAATTAAGAAAAGTCTGATTAGATGGTGCTATTCAGTTATTTTGGTTACGTGAATGTTCTGAGTTAGTTCACCCCTTGGGATAGTTTATTTAAAGTATATTTGTTGTAGGGGAAAATTTATTTTCTCTTGAGAAAGCTTCATTGCATTAGGAACCTAAAGCTAAGTGTGTGATGATCCCATGACTGCAGAGCTTTGGCTGAGATGGGTCTGTTGAGGGCAGGATACTTCACTAGCTAGGTTACAGAGGAGGGCCCCAGTTTTCCCCTCTGTAATCCAGAGTACACTCGTTGAAAGAATGCTCTCTCCAGGAAATGCCAGTTACCTGTTTAATCATACAAAGATTATAATGGTTATGTTTTTAAATATTATAAGTTTCTTCTGATCCCCATGGACAATATTAATGTGCTGATAGCCAGAAACCTTTTGATAAGTACCCAGTGATTTATCTGCTCTGGTTACAAGTTCTGAGTGTCCTGGCATCTTCTCCTGCCTCTCAGCTCTGTGCTCTGGGCCTAATGGGCAGTGACTGTCAAACCTGGCTCTCAGAAGCCCATCAGCCTGGTGCTGTCTGTCACTGCCTCTCCCTTTTGAAGACTTTGAAAGGGTGGGTGCTTCAATTGCTCTGTTTAAGATTGCCCATTCTAAGCCTTACTTTTCTCAGGGTACATATTTATATTTGGGCTGCCTTAACTCAAGAAGAGCCTAAACCAGGGCCTTGCACAGGACAAGCAATCACCCAGGCATGGCCTTTCACCAGCATCACTTGTTTTCTGGATGCAGTCTTTTCCATCAAGCAGAGTTAGCCCTATGTCTCCCTCTGCTTTTCCATTGCTAATTGTCTTTATTTCAGGAGCAGCAAGGCCAGTGTCACTCCAGTCCATGTGGGTAGGGGTTTTTATGGTTTTGCTGGGCTTTGTTTATTTCATATCTATCATGGTACTCAGGTATTCTAGTCTGAACACATTTTCATAGGGTTCAACCAAGTATTAACTTTATTGCAATGTTTTTCTATAAGGGCCTGGTTTTGCCCTTGAATTAAAATCTGTCTTTCCCTGGGGACTGCATGGTAGCAACTACCTACAGAATATCCTTAGCTGGAAATTTGCAAGCATGGATTCTCCTCCAATGCGGAGGAGGAGTGCTTTCTCCCTTACTCCTGGCTGAATTGTTCCTTCCAAATAAACACTGGGAAGCAAGATTTGTTCAGCATTCAGCTTCAAGTTTTAGTCAAGAGATTTAGTCGGAGCAAATGCAGACAGACAGTGCCTCTCACTTCTTTCTGCATTAGAAAAGCCAGAGAGAAAGGAAACACAACACCTCAGAATGCCTCTCTGTTGGTAGCCCAGACCACCAGAGCACATTGATGGTCTTGGCAACTTGAGGATATCGCTCTTCTCTGAAAACCTGCATATTCCAAAGACAATTCTGCCTGCTGTGGCTGGGGAGGAGTTGGGTTCCTTCATCCGTATTGTCAGTCAGTTCTTAAAGTTGTTCCCATATACCTGCTAAGGCTGAATTCATTTCTTCTTTGGTCAAGAACCTCTTCCCTGTTCGTCCTTTCCTCCAGAGAGGAGTAAAGTTGCACTCACTTGAGAGTGTACTCTGTGTGTTATCAATTTGTCTCTATTTTAAGATACAAGTATTTTGCTTATTCTGATGCCAAAAGATTTTTGCTTTTTATATATTTTTCATATATTTGTAGCTCTGTAGACTATCATTGTATAGTTATATGGTTTCTTAGCTGGCACTCAGTACTTTCCCAGTACTTTGTTAGACACATTCCTGGAATCCTATTCTAATCTCACTTCTTCAGTGAACCAAGGCCATTCTTCTACCTTGTATGTAGACATAAACATTGTGGGGCTAGGAGAAAGGGGGAGGCTTCAGTAGGAGGCCAAACCAAGGGGGGAATTACTTCATTAACAGTACTTCTAATTGGGGATTCTTGTCAATTATGCCAAATTGCTAAGCTTATAAAAGTGTCGTAGCCCTGTGTGCATTCTGCTGTGCATTTTGCCCTAAATGCACCTGAGGGATCCTTCAATAAACAGTAACTGCTTCTATCCTTTTAATCTGTGGCTTGTGATTTCAGGGCTCATAAAGGCTTCAATTCTAATTTGATTTTTCTGTGGCCTCAGGAAAATTTCAACTGATACTTATTTTTAATGTCTTGTCAAAATGAGATCTGTGTTAAGACAGCTTGTGCTGCTTAAACTTAGGTGTTCCACTGTGTAGCAGAGCAGTCTGTGTGGGAGCTGTCTGACTTGGTGGGAATCCTTAGTCTTTCGTGGAGTATCCTTCAATTCTTCCATGTCACTTATGACTTCGGTGCCTTCGTGTTGCAGGCAGACCCTCCTTTCTCAAATTGCTTTTTTCTTCAGTTACTGCATGCTGCTTCATTTTCTGGGATGGACTATTACTGTTGGCCCTCCCTTCAAGTGGGCTGGTGGGGAGAGAGATTGGAGAAAGAAATTATTGTTTGTTATTTCTTCCCTGAATTCTTATAGTTAACCTCAGAAACCTCATTTTGTCATGCAGCAGGAACAGGCTTTTTTTTTTTTTTTTCTTTAATGGATTTTAGCTCATCTGAACAGCACTGATTCTCTCTCAAGGTCAGTCAATTTAAAAGGAAATTATAAGGGTTTTTCTCTGCTAACTCTTAAGCACTTGGAAAACCTGAATCCCTGTAAGCTGATAAGAGATCACATCTCATAAGGTTTCTTTTCATCATATACTAATTTAGTTTTCAGATCCATTATTTAATTTCTTTGCTTATTTTCTGACAGGACATCAAAAGGATAATACTGATAGGATAGGAACAAATAGGTATTTGCTTTATATTTCTACAGTTTTTCACTGAAAGTGAAGTGTCACAGAGTCATTTTACCTCACCACCTCCGTATAAATGCTTCATCGGTGTTACATTTAAAATACTGTGAAATTGTATAGGGCCAAAGCCTAAAGAAAAGTACCAATTTAAACAGAAACTTCTTAGATAATTTTTCCAGTGAGCTTGATTTGAGGGCATAATCTGAGGAGAAAATGCTCCCATTAAGTAGTGGGAAGGGAAGGCAAGCTAAATAACTTGGAAGAGATTTTTAGTATATGTTTTTTATTCAGTTTTACATTAGTTACAAGGTGTGCACCCTGTAATTTTTCAGTGTCTTTTCAGTGTCTGTGAAATCTCAGAATGGACAATTTTTATCTTAACAGGACATGGAGCAGACGTGAAATGTGTTGACTGGCATCCAACAAAGGGATTAGTTGTTTCAGGAAGTAAAGATAGCCAACAGCCCATCAAGTTCTGGGATCCAAAGACTGGCCAGAGCCTTGCCACACTGTAAGTTCTTACCCATAGACTTTTGATTTGCTCAAATATAAGCTAGCTTTATAAAACAATTTTTTCTTAATTCCCTTCTTAGCTCTTTTCCTCACAATTTTTCAGCCGTACACAGTTGCTTCAAACATAAAGCTAGTGCTTTAGCTGTGCCGGAAAATCTGGAGGTTAGATGAAGACAAGTCTGTACCTGGAAAATTAAGACTTTAATATTCGTTATTTAAATTTACTTTATCCTTCTTCACAGACAATCTAGTCACACAGTTCTCATTCAGACTGAGATATGGAAAAACAGGTGTTTCATCTGGCTGATAAAAACTTTCTTACACTGCAGTAAAAACATGCACAGTAACTGGATACTGTCTCAGTGAGTGTTGTTCTGGAGTACAAAAGACCAGGATCAAAGCATAGGGCCTTTACAAAGAAAGCCCCAGTTTTCTGCTTTAGTAGCCTGAACTGCCTTGTTATTGACCTGAATATTTGTGACTGGCAAATGACACATTTTTATCTGTGTCTGAGAAATCAGGTTCAGGACAATCAATCTGTTTCTGGTTCTCTCTGCTTGCAGACATGCTCATAAAAACACAGTGATGGAGGTGAAACTGAATCTCAATGGCAACTGGCTGCTGACAGCTTCTCGTGACCATCTCTGTAAGCTCTTCGACATCCGTAACCTGAAAGAAGAACTTCAGGTCTTCAGGGGTCATAAGAAAGAGGCCACAGGTCAGAATTTGTTTTATTATATGGATTGTTATTATTAAGCTTGGATTAAAAATTAAAATTATTTCCATTCATTAGAAATTCTAGAATTATACCTTCTGATCGTGGCTTACTGTGTGTTTCAGCTGTGGCCTGGCATCCTGTTCACGAAGGGCTGTTTGCCAGTGGAGGGTCTGATGGGTCCTTGTTGTTCTGGCATGTTGGGTATGTTGCATTTTCATCAGCACGCAGGAAAGATGTTGGTCAGTTGTACAAGCTGTTAGACTGAAGACAAAATACCTCTTTTCCCCTTTGAATGCATATTTAGCCTGCGTATTTATGATAATAGCTTTTTTCTGTACCTGAGAAATTTGTTAATATGCTTCATGCTTCATTTATGAAGTGGGGGTGTAGAAATGTGCTTTAAGGGATACAACTGCTTGCAAAACCAGCCATGTGTTGAGATGGTGATGAATGGTTGAAACTCCTAGTTTCTTAAAGCTTTTTCTGAGGCTGTAATTATTTTGGGTTTAAATGTACAATTAAAAATCCCTACATTACGGAACTGCCTATTGAAACCACTGGGAACGATCAGCTCACCCGGTAGAAAAATGACAGAGGCTTAAGTTTGACAAAGCGTGGGATAGAGGATGAGCAACAATTGAATAGCAAAAGTTTTCTATTGTAGCTGTAGGAGATATTCAGCTGTGTATGATTAATTTTATTTATTTTTTTTAAATGCATCAGGGTTGAGAAGGAGGTTGGTGGAATGGAAATGGCCCATGAAGGAATGATCTGGAGTCTGGCATGGCATCCCCTCGGACACATTCTCTGTTCAGGCTCAAATGATCACACCAGGTAATTTCAAGTATTTAAAGAGGAGGTCTGAGGGAATGTGTGTACTTTTAGAAACTAGAACAGTGCTTGGCATCAGTGAATAAATAGATTGGGATGGTTCTGTTACACAACCAGTGGCCAAAGCAGAGACACAACTCCTGTTAATAAGAAGCACTAGGTGGCACTGACATTTTATATTACAAGGTAGAGTCTAACCTCTTATCCTTCCTCTAAGGAAGCCTTAACAAATATTTCAATTCTGGTTTGTGGGAGCTTTTAAATCCACTGAAGAAATGTTTAAAGAAAGAATTCTTGTCGTTTCTTGCTGAAGAAATACTCTTATCTTCCCAGCAGTTTTTCCTGCAGATCATCTGCTGGTCATGTCTTTTCACACTGCAGACATGTTCGGAGGCTGTAATTTGTGGTTTTAGGTTGGACATGCTATAACATAGTGCATTTTGTAAATGCAGTGAGTTTTTGTGGGGCCATGTGTATATTTCGTGTCTATGAAGAATGTGTATATTTATATGAAGAATATGTATATTATGTGTATATTTAGTGTATACTTGAGTAAGAAGCTTTTGGAATGGACTAGAAATTTTTTTTTTCAGGATCTGATGTTGATGTCTTGTACTTACACACATTACACTTTGAAGTATCTTCCAACTTGTAACTATGTAATTCATTGCAATACTTGCTGGAGTTTTTATTTTTGGCTTGAAGCTCATACCCTGTGTTCAGATCTAGAGCTGAACTTGATTTAGTAAGAGTTGAATCCGTATATAATCAAGATACTATACTAAAAGTCAAAGAACTAATTAGATTAGAAGTTGTTAATGCTCTTGACCCTTTAATGAGATCATATAACTTCCTTTTGACAGCAAGTTTTGGACTAGAAATCGTCCTGGAGATAAAATGAGAGATCGTTACAACTTGAACCTGCTGCCTGGGATGTCAGAGGATGGTGTGGAATATGGTAAGGCACTTTTCCTCAATATGGAAGGAAGAGGATTGGGGTCAGGAACAGGCCTAGGTCATTAGGTGGCACTGCTGGGTATGGTGAGGAAGCAGAATTATAGCATTAGTGACCACTTGGGCAAAAATACCTTTTTCTAAGGACAATTTTACTCTCCATGTTACCAGCAATCATCATTCCAACAATGGGTTTTCTTCTGTTTCCACAGCTCCAGGAGGTAAGACCTGCTCTGTCAATCACAGGAAGGAGGTTTGGCTCTCCCTCTGGCAATATCTCCAGTTTACTTTTCTTCCTGAAAACTCCATCTGTCTTCAAGGCTTCCCACAGTCCTGAACTGCAACAGGAAAAGCTTTCAAATTATTGAATTCTACTAAAACCTTTAAACTTTACTCCCCTCTTAAGGATTTATCTCAATAATTTTAGGCTGCTCAGGATTGCCCAGCTCAGGGGTGTGCCTCAGCCACCTGTAGTTGTATCAGATTTTTGATTATTTGCCTTTTTTTTTTTTTGGGGGGGTGGGGAGGGGAATTGAAATGCGGCACTTTAATACAATTTAAGTTTTAAAATATATAGATTTGTTATAACAAAAATGGGACTGGTTATGAGTTATTATTTCTTCTTCTGAGCTTCTACCCTAATGCAACTTTCCTGAAAGGACATCGTTTCTGACCTTTTGGGGTATATTTATGAATCTGAACTTGCAGTTCTTTTAATATCCTGTAATTCATATATGAAGCTAAATTGTGACCTACCAGTTGTGAAATATGTATTTCCTATTGGAATATGATACTAATGGTAAAAGCATGTGAGAATCCAAAGGGATAAAATAGTAATATGAAGAAAAATTTTCCAAGTATAAATATTTATTGGTTTTTCTCCAGATGATCTGGAGCCCAACAGCCTGGCAGTTATTCCTGGGATGGGAATACCTGAACAACTGAAAATAGCCATGGAGCAGGAGCAGATGGGTAAGTAATAGCTATGGGGAGCATTCTCCTGAGCAGTCCAGATACTGTGTAACTTCTTCTTCATTCTTTTCATATTCTTTGGGTGCACAGATGCTCTTTTCTAAAGTTCTGTGTTGTTCATATTTGCCATGTAAAGAAGGATGAGCTGAAAACCTCTGTGAAAAAAATAAAGGATCTTTCTGTAAGCCTGCATTGTTCTGACTGTTTGTTTCCCTGGTGCCAAAGGGAAAGATGAGTCCAATGACATTGAAATGACAATCCCAGGACTGGATTGGGGAATGGAGGAAGTAATGCAAAAGGACCAAAAGAAAGTGCCACAGAAAAAAGTTCCCTATGCAAAACCAATACCAGCACAGTTTCAGCAGGTAGGTACATGATGCACAGTGAACAGAACAACCTGTTATTTTCCCAACTTCAAAAGGTGTGTCTCTTTTGAAATATTTTGGATTTTCGGTATCAGCTCTTCTGTATCAACACCCAGTGCAATTTACCACCATAGCTAGTTTAATTACTATTTAAACATAAAATATTTGGTTAAATACCTTCTATCTTGTATCTGCACCTGGGGAGAAGTTATAAGATATGGAAGTTTTATTCAGCATTGTTTTTACTTCGAAGTATCCATACTGCAAAAATACTTCAGCACATCCTTTTTAATTGCAGCAATGTGTTGCACATGTGTTGTTCTACAGAATTAACCTTGTGTTTCCTAATCTTTATAGGCATGGATGCAAAATAAAGTTCCTTTGCCTCCCCCACCTGAGCCATTGAATGATAGAAAGGAGGATATTAAGCTGGAGGAGAAAAAGAAATCACAGGCAGAGATTGAGCAGGAAATGGCAGCACTTCAGTATACAAACCCACAACTCTTGGAGGTATGTGTGGAAATAGTTATTAAAAAGTTTGCTTTAGTCGTTTCTGTGATAGATTTGGACTTCAGCACTAAAGTGAGCAGCTTCCTGCAGTGCTGTTTGGCTGTTTTCACCTTTTTACAAAAAGACATCTAACTGAACAGGATATTGCACTTAATGCGTGGTGCTGTGAAACCCTCAGTGAGGCCCCACATCTCAGCTTACCAGTACTGATCTGTGGGTCTCTTCAGTTAGTAATTTCTCTTTAGTTAGTTATTTCTGTTAATTACAAGGAAAGCATTCTTAAACCCCTGCGAAATGGGATGACTGCTTCTGATTTTTGGTTGTAACATACTTCTGTGCTTAGTTGATTTTCTGGGTCTCTTTTTCGGACAGCAATTGAAGATTGAGAGACTTGCACAAAAGCAAGCTGAGCAAGTGCAGCCACCGCCCCCAGGAGGATCTCTCCATGGACCTCAGCCTTTCCCAGGGCAAGGCCCAATGTCACAGATGCCTCAAGGGTTTCAGCAGCCCCTTCCACCTCAGCAGATGCCAATGAATATGCCTCAGATGGGACCTCCTGGTCCACAAGGACAATTCAGACCTCCGGGACCCCAAGGACAAATAGGACCTCAAGGTCCGTTACACCAAGGAGCTGGAGGTCCACAAGGGTTCATGGGACCACAAGGACCTCCAGGCCCCCAAGGGCCTCCACAAGGAATGCCACGGCCTCAGGATTTACATGGACATCAAGGAATGCAGAGACATCCGGGCCCTCATGGGCCAATGGGGCCCCCAGGTCCACAGGGTAATGCTGGCCCCCAGGGACACTTGGGACCGCAGGGCCTGCCTGGGTCTCAGACTCATTTAGGACCACAGGGCCCACCTGGCCCACAAGGTCACTTGGGTCCTCAGGGTCCCCCTGGCGGTCAAGGAATGCAGGGGCCACCTGGTCCACGAGGAATGCAAGGACCTCTTCCTCACGGCATGCAAGGAGCTCCGGGATCTCAAGGGATGCAGGGCCCTATATCTCAAGGGCCTTTGATGGGACTTAATCCAAGAGGGATGCAGGGTCCACCAGGACCCAGAGATAACCAGGGACCTAATCCACAAGGGATGATGATGGGTCATCCACAAGAAATGAGAGGTCCTCATATGCAAAGTGGTTTACTAGGACATGGCCCCCAGGAGATGCGGGGCCTTCAGGGACCCCCGCCCCAAGGTACAATGCTGGGACCGCCACAAGAAATGCGTGGGCCACCTGGTCCTCAGGGCCAGCAGGGACCTCCACAAGGCTCTTTAGTGGGGCCTCAAGGAAACATGCAAGGACCTCAGGGACAGCCAAACCCTTCGAGGGGGCCGCACCCTTCCCAGGGCCCTCTGCCCTTCCAGCAGCAGAAAACACCTCTGTTGGGTGATGGGCCTCGTCCCCCGTTCAATCAGGTACGTGGTGGTCTTTGTAACAAGGGGAGTTTTAAGAATGTGGGAATGATGACTGTCGTGCAGTAGGAATACACAGCAGGAGCTAGGAGAATGGAGGGTGGGTATTCCTTGCAGGACTGAGCCCTCAAGAAAACTGAAGTGGTATTAAAAAGGGGTATGTAGCTTGGAAACAGCAGAAGGTGTCCCTGCCCGTGGCAGGGGGATTGGAAATAGGTGCTCTTTAAGGTCACTTCCAACCCAAACTATTCATGATTCTATGACAGGTAACTGTGGAAAAGGGATTATTGAGAATACTAGTACAGAAACCAGTCTGTTATGAAAATATGTAACCTTAAGAGAAACTCCTTCTTTATTTTTTTTTAAAGACAATGAACTTTCTTAAGAGGGGTATTTCCTGGGGAGCAGACAAGCACTAATAGCACTAATAAAAGTTGAATTTAAAGAAATTGAACATAAGAAAAGTCATATGTATTAATTAAAGCAAGGTATTGCCGACTCTCAGTTGTCCAGAGTAGTTAATCTGAATTATGGGATGAATTTACCATAGATGCTGACACACCTGGAATCAGCTTAGGTCTGGTTGCACTTAAGAGTTCACTCTAAGAGCAGAGGAATACAGAGGGACACAGCTGTCCTGTTTCCTGCCCCTAGCCACCTCTGCTTCCCAGAGCACAAGTCCAGAGACAGCATTGTCCAGTGTTAACTCCTCAGTGCGCCATTTGCCGAGGAGCCGGAGAGGGAGCACAGGTATGGGATGGGTTTGTGTAGGACTAGCCCAGGTCTAGTAGGGTGAGCACTGAGCTGGAAGTGCTGAGCAGGGCCTGGATGTGTGCTGACAGCAGGGAGCTGTCCCCATGCCCTGCTGCCTCAGCATCAGCTCCAGGAGGGTTCACCAGCTCAGCGAGATATCGCACACATCTGACCTGGAATACTGGGCAGTGCTGCTTATAGACACACTGGTTGGTTCCACAGGAGTCAAGTCAGGCTTTGGGAAGTCTGGTTTGGCACCAGCTGCAGCCTGCTCTACCCATTCCATTTTCTGCTCTACTACACATCACACAGAGCTCTCTGTGATTATTGCCTCTGAAAAGTTCCTAGATGGATAGCACCAGTTCTGTACTTTGTCTCAATTGTCTTCAGTTCTAAGTGAATTTTGAAAGGGAAGTTTGGGAAAAAAAATCTACTTAATTGAAAAAAAAAAAAAGTGTGGTGTTTTTTAACCAGAATTATCTCTTTTAGACCTGCACTCAATGATTTCAGTCAAAGCTTTGGACATGTAGAGTACTTCATGTGTAGCCCAGTACCAATCACAATGAGGAACTGAATATTCAAATGAGCTTTAGCTCAGGAATTCCTTTTCAGATTGAGGCAGAGTAGCCTACAAGTTGTGGGTTTATTTGAATATTTTTTCCTTGCAAATCAATAATTCGATAATTCCCTCTGGAAGGCTGTTAATGTGCCACCGTTGCTGAGATTTCAAAAGTATCCAAGTTACACAAGTGGGTGTTGGTTCCCCGACTATATAACTTAAACCAGTAGAGCTGTTTCTTATTGCTGTCCCAGAGAGACTCATTTTTCTATGAGAATAATTGCCATGTTTGTGGAGGGCTGTCCTTGCCTGCCCTTGCCACTGACACTGTTTGGAATTCAGTAGTGTGCTTTTGGCAGGTGGTTGTTTATTTTCAATAAATACTGCTATCTTAAAGGCTTTTACAGATACTAAAAAATTACATAGTGAGGTGTTTTAGACCATTCTTCCTTGTGCACCTTTAGTATGGTAATGGCTTTTAAAAATTCACGTTTTAAAATTCATAATGTCAGGTTTTGCTCCATTTTGCTTCTTTGTAATATGAATATGGCAGTAGTTCCTGTTTTAAAAGGCCCCATCTGTGATTTTCTTAAAACAATTGACTTTAGTTTGTTTTGTGTCCTGAATTTGGCTTTTTTCTTCTGCAAACTTGTACAAATCACTTGTCTTCCTTTTCAGTAGCAGAAGTGTGTGAATATCTGCTTTATCAAGGGCTTGGGACATTAATACAGAACATTTATAGATAACTGTAAGGGTTAATCTCCATATAAGATATCACTGTTACCTGCACTGACTGCACACTGGAAGGAGAGGTTTGCTGAGATACACAAGGCCGTTTTCAGCTTTTACTAAAGTACCTCTTTCTGAGCTCTGCATATTTTCCAGTTTCAAGCCCAGTTTGAGGCCTGGAATGAATTTTGAAACAAAAATCATATGAAAATGCAGAGTTAGGGCTCTGTGTTCCCATCTTGACAAAGCATGGTTTGTTTGTAATAAAGGTTTCTGCTAAGGAGAGTTATTTACTGAGTGCTAAAAACTGCTGCTTTGGTTAAACACTTCCATAAATGGAAGAAGTTCCATAAAATTTATTATAAGTAAGTATCTGCTAAATATATGGGAAATTCTGGAACTCCAGCAAGGTTTTGGTCAGCAACAGCAGAATCACTGTGATAGCTGGCTCTTACCTAGTCAGAGGATGGATTTGTTCTGGATTCAAGTCAACATTCCAGCACTAGGAAAGTATTTTGGGGTTTTTTTTAATGGGCATTAAGCCAGATCTTTTATTTTGCTTATTTTCCCAACATTCTTACAAAATTACTCAATGCAAATATGATGTTTGTGGTATATATTTGTGAGCGTTCTTGTGTTTATCACCTATATTGCAGTTGAATATAGGTTTTTAATTTAAAATTATATTTCAAGATATGGTGGGAAAAATGCACAAATAAACTTCCTGCTTTCCTGCAACCAGAAAAAAAAAAAAAAGTAGTGTTTCTCCAAAATAAATTTAGAGCATTAAAATTATTTAACTTTGATTCATGGAGAAGTTAAGCAGTGTAATTATGGCCCAGTGGTGTGCTGGAGTACGGGTCTTTAAGTATTTCCAGACTGCCTGCAGTCTGGAAGGGTTTTAACAAGTCAGTGTGAAGGCCAAGTCTAAATCTTGCATAGTAGACATGTTTAGGAAAACATTACATGTTTAGGGGTTTCTAGTAAGAGTTTGGGGGGGATTGGTTTTTTGGTCATGTCAGCATAAGAAGGTTTTGTGTAGCAATCCTGCAGGTTTCAGCTCTGTCTGGTTCATATTTTTATTGTTGAATTTTATAGCTACAGTGTAAATTCTGTACATGCTCCTTTTCAGTTCCAGTCAAGCACAAAGCCCAAATGATGGCTTTTTGTCAGGCCTGTGCTGTTTAAAGGCAGAACTAGAACATTTCCAACCAGTGTCACAACAGCAGGTGAAGTGTAAATTTGGTACCTGTAGAAATCTTTCACGAGTCTGTGACAGCAGCTGAATTTAAAGAGTATTATTTTATCCTTTAAAATTCACCAAAAAACGAGAAAAAATACCAAAAGGCACTTACATACTTTATTTTTTGCTTTGGGATGACATAAAGCACACAAACCTCTGCCCACTCTACTGCTTCTGCTTCAGGAAGGAGGTGATTGTGGCTCCTGCCTTTAGCCCTGTCAGTGCTGAAAACTCCCTTAACTTGTTTCTTGGTGCTTAGCCGGGGGCTAGCACATTTTTTTAATCCTGAAATGAAGAAAAATTAACTTTGCCGTCATGTTAAAAATTAAACTCATGTATTTCCACGTTAACAACTTAGAGAGGTTTAGAGAAGAGGTTCTCTTATGGCACTGTTGTTGTCCCCCATCCCAACATTCTTAATACTTATTTTTGTATATATAGTTTCTCTTTTTTGTTCATTTCCAAATGAAGTCTTTGGTCTGTGAAGCTCTTTAACTGCCTATAAATCAGTACCTGATACTTTTCAAACAAATTTACACATTTTCCTCATCTAGAGGAATAGAATATTTGTATTGAATACTCAATAAATTCAATACATTCTTATAGAATATTCATACTCAGGAAGAATATGAGCTTTATCATCTTTAGTTGTAACAGGTAAAATGGGAATACTTGAAGTGCTGTTTCCTATAAAATGGTGTGTTTCTCAGTGACTGAATCATTACTGATGTGAATGTCTGAAAACTGAGGCTGAAACCATTGGAACATGAGCTGTTTCTGTTGTAGAACCTGTGCAGATGCAGACTTCATGGAAAGAAAATTGTTTTGCACTCTTACAAATTTTTTTAACTACTCGCACATGGCAATTCACGTGGCTTTTCTTCTTACATGCTCACAGGATGGACAGAACCCGGGTCCTCCTCCGCTGATACCAGGCCTGGGGCAGCAAGGAGGACAAGGTCGTCTGGGCCCTCACAACCAAGGACCTGGTCTTAATAAAGGTAATTAAATATTGTCTGTTCTCCTTTGAGTCAGTCTCCTTAAAGAGGGGCTGTCCCAGTGCAGTGCACCCAGAGAGAAATGGTTGGAGCACAATGCAGGGCCTTGGCTGAGAGAAAGGCTTCCATAGATGTGGGCTGGAACATACAGGAAAAATTTTCCCAGAAATACTGTTTAATGTGAAATGTATCCCATATGCTTTCTAGAACTGTATGAACTAGAGCATCCTAAAGTGATTTAGAAGATGTTACAGAAACCTGCTGTGATTTTTTTTTTTTGCCCTCAAGGTGATGCCCGTGGTCCACCAAACCATCACCTGGGCCCGCTGTCAGACAGACGGCACGACCAGAACAGCGGCGGCCCCGAGCACGGGCCAGAGAGGGGCCTGTTCCGAGGGGGCCAGGACTGGAATGATGGCAGAGACAGCAGGGGCATGCCAGACAGACGGGGACCTCACCCCGATTTCCATGACGACTTTGATCGACCAGACGACTTCCGTGATGACTTCCATCCAGATAAGAGATTTGGCCATCGGTTACGAGAATTCGAGGGGAGAGGAGGCCCACCATTGCAAGATGAGAAATGGAGACGAGGTGGACCTGGGCCTCCCTTTCCTCCTGATCACAGGGAATTTGAAGGAGGTGGTTCAAACCGTGGGCCTCCTGGTGCTTGGGAAGGACGGAGACCTTCAGATGACAGATATCCACGGGATCCTGAGGATGCACGCTTCCGAGGAAGGCGAGATGAGAGGTAAGAATAAATCTATATCTCTTTCTTGGGTTAAAGGGTAAATGGAGGGAACTCTTTTATTCCTGGTTTCCTTTTCATTAAGGAGTCTATCTGTTTCAGATTTATAAACTGGAAACCAATAAGGAAATGAAAACTCTAATATACCTGAGTATAGAGTCCATAAAAATCATTCAGTAATAGAAGAAAACTTGAAAAATGGTCATTGTACACAGCAGCTTCCGTGTCTTTAAACAGTAAGTAAAGAGAAGGGGGAAAGTTTGTAGAGAAGATCCAGTGACACAGGATGAAGATCTGAGACCGTTTTGATGAAAATTGAGAGGAGACTTAAAGGTTAAAGTGACAAACTTTTGAACACTAGAAGTGGATTTTGAGATTCTGTCTCCAGTCACAAACTACCGCATGACTGTAGAGACTGTAGGATGAGATGCAATGCCCTTGTAAGGAGCAGGAACAGTGATCTGACTGCCAGATAGAAGGGACAGAGTTACAGCATCTGTTGGACTGTCGAGACTATTTTTACATGCGTTTGCTCATAGGAATTTTATTTCTCTTTCTGACTAATTTCTTAATGCCAAGTGAAGAACTCAAAAATAATCTGATTTACAGCAATGTCCTTGTCATTGCTCACAATCTCCGAATAAATCACAAAGGGATAAATTTGCTTTTAGTTACCAATGCAAATATGGAGGAATTAATGCTGTCTCTGCGATAAACTGGCAGCAAAATTGCTCCAGACTTATGCTGGTTTAATTAAGTGAAATTTGGCCTCCAAGGTCTAAGCCTCTCACTGACCACCAACTCTCTATGTATAAGAACATGTGCTTGTACAAATATGCTGTGGTCTCCACATAATGTGAATTTTGTGTGTTTTAGTTGCCTTTTAATCATTTTTTCTTACATTCCTTTTACTTTGCATCTATACAGCTCTTCTTTTAGCTATTTTCTACCTAGCTCTGTAAGATGTAACTTCCTTTTGTGTGAAGAGTATGAAAAGAAATGAACAGTAACTAAAAGAAGGTAACAATTAAAGCCATTTTTAAAAAGTAAAGACAGAGAGAATCTAGTTGGATGGTCCAGTGGTCCAATGGTCTGCATCACAGAACTCTAAAAGCAGTTTAGCAGACAAGACTTTTAGAAGCTTAGTAGAGATATTCAGATCTTATATTGAAAATGCTTAGGGACTGGAAAATATTTTATTATGGTCCTGATTTTTGAAAAGTTTCAGGAAGGGAAACAAGAACCTTGTGACCTGTAAATCTGACTTTTGAACTAAGAGTATTCTATTTATCAGAGTACAAGTGTTTGCCCAGAGAGTTTGAAATGAAATGGCACAGGGCCCTAAAAGGCTCATTGTGCTTGTAAATTTGATGATTTTCTTGGAATGAAGGTGAACTAGGTGCCATTTACTGCAGGTGCTGTGGTGGACTTAATCCCTACCACTCATTTAGCTGACTTGGTTTGAAATTGAGATTGTAACTGGTTTGATCAAGCATGAGAGGCAAATGTGTGTATGTGTGTTTCTCTCTAATTTCCCATCCTTTTCATCCCTGTCCTGTTCTTACTCTACCTGTGCATATCAACATGATGCTTCTACTGCAGAGACCTGCCTCTTCCTGCCTGCTAATCTGCACAGTGTGTAGTTTTGTACAGTAAGGTCCTAGGCCTCGGGGAAGAAGATGTGAGAGCAGTCAAACAGGAACTGAACCCGATGCAAGGCAGGGTTTTATGTGTGACTGATATGAAAAGGCAAATAAGGATATCCATAACACAATATTAGGAGCTGTGGCTGTGTCAGGCGTAGGTATTGTAGATTTCAAAACTCAGCTGTGTCCGTAAGTTGCCTGGAAGAAATAGGAAAGGCCCTGTTCCTGCAGCCCTGGGGCCTTGTGCTGAAAATCTTGGTAATTTCCAAGCTAAGTCGAATTACACCATATCAGTATTAAAGTGGGAGGCCCTCTAAGAAACCTCTAGAGGACTGTGCTGTTTCAAGGCTAAACAATATTGCTCTGTGATTATTTGAACCATTTGTACCTGAAACTGTTGAGTTTGTTTTCCCAAACCATCCAGGTTAATGTAAATGGTTCATGGTCCGTACACAGCACTCCTCCATCCACTGTTGTACCTGTACAGGCACAGCAGCCTCCTCTCTGTATTGTGTTTGTTTTCTGGGAGGTGGAGACAGACCTATTGTTTTTTATTAAAAACAATGTAAAAGTTTAAAAACATTGTATTGTGTTATGACTACTGTTAAAATATTTAAATTTGTAATTAAAAGGTTAATGTTGTTAAAATTCTAAATAAAAGTATCTAAAGTTTTGCTTGTAATAGGATGCACTGTGTCGTTAATGAGCTGGGGAAGGGGATGCTGCACACAGCCAACACCGTGGGAATATTGCGGTGCTCCCAGTCTGGCCAGTGTGGAACTGGGAACAGCGGGGAGGTGGGAGGCATCTGTGACTGGGCAAGGAGTGCTCCACACTGTGTGCTGTCACTGAGGGTGGGCAGAGTAGCGTGGGGTGGCACGGTGGGGACGCGGCACCATGTGCCAGCACCACCTGAGCACCTCGGCTGGGCTGTGACTGAGACAAGCGTCCTTTGGAGCGCAGTCCTCACAGAGCAGGGCTGTGCTTTGCAAACACTCCAGCTGTTTAAACTCTTTATGTCAGGAACAAAACTACTAGTTACTCACACAGCCAGCTGCAGGCTTACCTGACATGGCACTGACAGCTCAGGAAGAGCCATTCTCCTCTCTGAAGAGCTGTCCAAGTCCCCCAGTGCGGCGCTGGAGGAGCTGTACTCAGTTAAGATGCAGTGCAGAACCCAATCGTACCAAATTCCTGCAGATGCCATTGGTACTTAGTCGACAGCAATTATCAACTTCAGTGTCGTAATTACATTTTGCAACACAAAATTCATTACTGCAGTTGGAGAAACTGCTCTTCAGGTTGCAGAATGCCACTGCACTGTTCAGCCATCACTGCCTACAGATCCATGGGCAGTCTAGATGCATTTGCTAAAATTGTAAACTTTGAAGAATGGAATGGAGAATTGTCTGGCAAAAGAATCATAGAATTAAGAGGAATGAGGTCCTGTAATGTTTTGTTATAGCCATGACTCTCATTGCTTCTATGTTTTCAGTTTATCACGGAAATGGAAAGGAAAAAAGGGAAGGGGAATGTAAGACCATCAGAGTTAAGGGGAATTCACTTACACTTTTTCTTGCTTTACCTCACTTTATATCTATCATCACTCATTGATTGTTTTTCCCACCTTTTCATTAAATGAATGCAGTATGTTTAACAATCTTTTTCTTGTATGAAAAGCCAACATAATCAGTGGAAGGAAATATGAGAGGAAAATTACAAAGCTTACTATCAAAGTGCTCAAAGGCAGAAAGAGCACTTTCCCACCTACAAATCCTGTTCTAGTAACTGTTATGTGCTGCAGCATTAAGTGAAACAGTTCAGAAATTAGTTGATAATTAAACTGAAGCTGACTCAATTATGCCTAAAAACCACATTTGTATCATGTTCTTTCTTGTAGCTTCCGAAGAGGAGGACCCTCGAGACACGAGGGCCGGGGACCCAGGGGCAGAGATGGCTTTCCTGGCCCTGAAGATTTTGGGCCAGATGATGCTTTTGACTCTCCAGATGAAAACTCCAGAGGAAGGGACCATGGTGCTCGGGGGCGAGGTCGAGGTGCTCTAAGAGGTGAGGGGAACATTCTTCCACACAGAAATACAAGGATGAGGAAGGAAAGACATTTCTTGGGCAGATGACGTTATTTTCATGAACACGGTGTCTCTTCTCACTCCTGTCCCCTGCTTCTCTTACTGCTCAGGAGCTCGGAAGGGTTTGCTTCCTACTCCAGATGAATTTCCACGCTTTGAAGGAGGGCGGAAACCAGAATCCTGGGATGGAAACAGAGAACCAGGTAAAAAATTTGGTGAGGTTTGTAGACTTCTACAATATAATCACTTTAAAAATATTTTTAAAATCATGTCTTTTTTCTGTGCCTCATATGTTACCATTATTTTACCATGAGAAAAGCCAAATGCAGTTCTTTGGTCTTTTAAATTTAGGAAAAAAGAACTATACAGAACTTAACTGACTCTAAATACAGCTGTCTTACTGAACAAAAGTGATTGTGGCCTCAAAGCCTTGATTTTCAGTTGCATTCCTGTACAGTCCAGAACTGCCCACGCAATTGTCACTTCTGGATGACTGAATCACATGTCATGGGGTTTTTTTTAAGATGTATATTAATGCCAACAGTAATCTTTCTCTTGGCTGATATCTTTTCAGCTGTAATGTCTGACAGCTTATATTTGCATTTGTTACTAAAGGCAACCCCATATGGGGCAAGACAGAGCTATAGAATGTCATGGAAAAAAAAGCACAAACAACACATGAATAAATGAAGATGCGATTGTCTCTAAAATATATCAAAGTATTTTTTACTGAAAAGAACACTTTACATCTGCCACACTTTTCTTTCCCATCATCTTTAAAATCTGTTTTACCTTTAGTTTCCTTACTAAAAAATGAGATGGAAGAGAAGCTTTACATAATTTTAACTTCAAACTGTGTGCCAAATAGTGTTTGTAAACTTATGTGGCTGCCTCCAAAAAATGAGGAATAATGATCCAATGAACATTACTTATCCTTTGTTTTCATGCACAGGTCCTCGTCCAGATCACCCTCCTCACGACGGGCACTCTCCAGCCAACAGAGAACGTTCTTCTTCGCTCCAGGGCATGGACATGGCCTCGCTGCCACCACGGAAACGTCCCTGGCACGATGGACCGGGAACCTCTGACCACAGAGACATGGATGCTCCAGGTGGACCTCCAGAGGAGAGGGGCAAAGGTAAAAAGCTCCTTTGATTGAAACCCTTAAGTAACACTGGCATGTGTTTTCAGCACTAGGTTTATCCAGAACTTCTCTGTTCAGAGGGGATAAAGCTGAGCTGTTAAATATCTGATTTTACCAGCTGGGAAGTTAAAGACCAGTCTTACAGGAACATAAGAACAGAGGGGTTTTCGAACATCAAATCCAAATCTTATCTCCAGTGCAACAGAATCCCCTTCTTTACTGCCCTGTTCAAAAGCAGTTAAGTTTTTGGTTCCCTGTTACTCCAGCTGGAAATCATTAAGAGCATTTTCCTTTTCTCATTTTCAGAATAGTTACTTGTTAATATTCATCCTTGTGATGTTATCCTTTAACTCAAATAGAAGAACATTGAGCCTGTAGTGATATGTCCCTGAAGTGTTCCCTAAACCTATGAAGATCTGTAGTTCAACTACTTACTAAAATATTATTTTTATATCTAATGGCTTTTAGTTACCTTTTGTATACTTCTCTAATTGCTTTAGGACTCATATAAACTTTTGATATATACAACATCCATGGACAGACCTCTAAAACTTAATTGCAGTAGACTATGCTTTAAAAAAAAAAGGAGGGAAAATGTTTTTCTTTTGATTTATGCTTATCATTCACTGATTAATTTGACGCCTTGTGTTGTAATTAAGTTGAATGTTGGTTCCTGCTATTTCTGAATGCCACCTCTGATTGCACTGAACTCCACCACTTCCAGCCTGAACCAGCTCTTCTCCAAGTCAGAGCTCTGATCTGTTTATTCTTTCTAGAAGTTGTTCTATCTTTCACTATCCTTGTTACTCTGTATGTGCTATTTTGAGTTTTAAATTATCCTTTTCTAAATTAAATGAGGTAACTAGGAATTGCACACACTATTTAAGATGTGGTGTAACCACAGTTCTCTTGTTCTGCTTTTTCCATTCTTTCCTAATAGTTCCTGGTGTTACAGTTTCCTCTAAGTGGTCACATGCTACTGTAACCCACAAAACACATTCTTTTGGAGTCAGTAGCTGGTTCAGAGCCTTTTCTTGTGTATGGCAGTTCCACTGTCCCATTAGCGCCACACCAGTTCTTGATCCTGTTTCTTAAAAAACTCTAACTCTTAAAAAACTTATGTTCTCTTTTGTAAATACTGACTTTCTTTAATGTCCTCACACTGACTACCCACTGTCAGGTAGTGATCAGTGACAAAGGTCCTTCTCATTTGCTTCCAGATGCTGAGCTGGCAGCCTGCAGCTGAATTTGTTGCTGTTAGACTGCACAGCTTTGTCTCTGATGCCACTGAATCCCATCCTGGCTTCTCTTACCATTGTGCTGAAGCTCACTCAGTTTTAATTCCGTGTCACTCCTCCTCTGTGTGGATTCTATTCCCAGTGTAGCATTAACAGCAGGTTTTATCATTCCTTCACAGATGTTTTGAATAAAACTCTGCTGATAAACTTCTCTACCAGTATTTTTCCTTCCATATCCATGATCTGTATTTCTCAGTCTAGCCAGCATCTATCAAATCTGTAAGGATTCCTTCTCCAGCTTCAGTAATGATTGTGATAACTCTATCAGATTCTTTATTAAAGTCAAAACAATGGTTGTCCAGGCACAAGAAGTGTGGTAAATAACTCATAATGTGCTAAAGAAAGTTTAGAATGATGGCAGAAAGCCTGATAAACCATGAACAATACTTTTTCATATGTGGGCTATGTCACCTTCAGTTGTATTGGTAAAGTCATTTGAAGATTAAAACTTCATTAATGTTCCTGTGAAACAATTTGGTGACTGTTTTACATGGAACCAACCAAAGTCAACAAAAATCTCTCTTGCTAAAGTGCAGTAAAAATATCTGCATTTCACTGTAGTATGTGTCCATAAAACAAGGTTACCACTGATTTTGTTTTTTCAAAATACTACTTCTCATTTTAGGCTAATGAACTGGGTTGGGGTTTTTTTAATGTTCATTTGCATATCAAAACCAAAAAGGTATGTGATAATTAGAAAATTCTATTCCTGGCAGTAAGAGCTTGAGTCGTTTTTTTCCTGGTTAGTAGTAAAATAAAGCATTTTTCCATTATTTTTAGCAAAAAATGGAATGAAACAATAATGTTACTCATGATCTTCACCACCAGCCTCAACTGTCTCAATTTGCCAACAGTGCAATGTCTTTGTTTAGGATTAAAAAAAAGTATTTGGCAATAAAAACAAAGAGAGAACCACAGATAGTGTTGAAGCACAAGAACTGGCAGTGTGGAGAACAAGCTGTCACTGTTCTGACTTCATTCCACTGACTGCTGATGGTATCAAATACAAGCTCCTTTAATTCCCAAGGAATTGTTTGATTGTTGTCTATCTTCTGAACTGCAATGGAGACACTAAATCTGTATAAGAAAATTGTATTGAAGGAAAATTGCAGGTCTCAGCTACAGCTGCTTTGTGAGTGATGACACCACAGTAGAACTAGCTCAATATATGGCATGTCTGAGAGGGGACACGGCTTAGACTCACACCAGTAACTGGTTGTGCTTCCTTTGTAGGACGAGGAAATTCAGGACCTTCACAGAGAGCGCCAAAATCTGGGAGGTCCAGTTCTCTAGATGGAGACCACCACGATGGATTCCACAGGGATGAAGCCTTTGGTGGAGGCCCCGGGGGAGTCAATAACCCTTCTCGAGGAGGAAGGAGCGGCAGTAATTGGGGAAGAGGAAATAACATGAACTCTGGCCAGTCACGGAGAGGAGGATCTCGGGGTGGAAGAGGCCGATAGAAGAGGCTTTGACTGGGTCATGCCCAGTCCTTGTGGGACAATATTTAAATAGACTGCTACTCTGGACTCAGTCACCTGCAACGCCACGAACCTGGATTCTTAACTGGGATAACTGAATGTGCATTAGTTCCTAACAAGGGTCTTTCTTTTCCTAAATCAGTCATTTGCCTCTAGCTGCAGTATTGTAGCTAGCTTTGTTTTTTTCTTTCCACTCCCATTTCCCTCACTTCCTTGTTTTGTCAAGAGCTGGAATTTCTTTTTAAGTATTGTGGAACATGGAGCATCGCCACAGATTTCAGTTCACCTCCAGACAGAAACTTGTTTCTATATGTACAGTTTGTCAAAGAGTTACGTTGGTTTTGTATGAATACAGAATGTAATTTGCGCAAAAATTAACAAAAAATCAACAGTGTGTGATTCTTTACTCACCTATTACTATAGAGGGTTGTATTTAGGCAAACTTGTGTTTCAGATGGAGCAACAGTACTACCTCCTGAAATCTCAGCCATTTAAAATACTGAGAGCCGATTCCTAGTTTTTTGGTTTATCATGTACAGAGAAGTTTCATTTTCACCTTTAGCCACATGTCTACAGATTACAATGGTGCTGACGTTAAAATTCCAAAATGCAGGCAATCACCACTGCTTGCTAGTCTGCCATCCTGAAACAGAAAAAGTGGAACAGCATTTAGAACAAGTTGTCAAAGACATAGTGTGAGTTACATAACCTGGATCACAAGACAGACATCATGGCAAATATTGTTCTACACTTCACCTAGGCGAGTCATGGATTTTTGTTCAAAACAGCATCTGTTTATAGAAATTGAGAAAGAAAGTTTAGCAGCTCGATTGGTATTTTTTACAGCAGCTGTGTGACACATTGTTTAAACCTGTGGGTGTTCAGCAGAGTCTGGTGCATTAATTGCTGAAGTGAAATTCATCACTTCCATAATAACATTTTTTAAAGTGTCTTTTTCTTTAGGATATTGTTACCTGGTTTTACTAAAGGAGGGAAATGAGGAGGAGGGGTTATTCCCATTTCCCACATTTCATAATAAAGCTGCTTACAAACCACGAGTTTGTTTTCCCCATAAATCATTCATATTAATCACCTCCAGCCACCATGTTATCAAAAGGCTCCTTTAATACCTAAAGCCTCAGTGAAAATGTTATCACGTAAGTACTTATTCTACAGATACCTCTCAGGAAGGTCCTGTATTAAAAGTAGAGTATGTAATGTATAATGAAAAATGACTACCAGGCTTCCCTCTCTCTGCCTTGACTTTCAGGTTATAATCAGGATGAGATGATGTCGTTCTAGAGGCTCCTGAAACCCAGTAACGTGTGGCAGCTGTTGCATCTTCTCATACAGTCAGGTTTACCACAGACTGGCTCAAAGACTGGCTCAGGTCCTGATGTCCCATCTTACTTAAAAACATCAGAGCACAGATGTTTAACTGTTGTTCTCTTGGTTCAGTCAGTCACAAGGACAGTTGGTTACTTAGTTTTTAATCTGTGGTGTATAAAATGACATTTGAAAATTGTAACTGATAGTTAGCCTATAAAATCCTTGCCATGGGGCTCAGGAGAGACAGAATGGTCTTAAAGGAATTAACTAGAAACAGTTGAGATGCATCTGATATGACACACTTTCTCCCCTGAGAAAAATGCTTTTTAGCTCTATCTGAAGGGCTTTGGGTGTATGTCTGGGAGTTAGGATTTGTCCTGAAGTTTTCATGATAAATACTAATGATTTAGTCATTAGAAAAGAGGAAAACTTGCCCTTTTTTTTTTTTTTAGAAAGCCCTATATATGTTTAAGGGGCTAAAAGAGGTCTAATACTTACAATATATGAGTTAGAGGATGAGCTTTAGGCTTTAATTAAACCACAGTCCTCTAAGAAAACAAGCTAGAGTGTACCTAACAAGAGAAATCCCAGCTTTATCTGGACAACTTGTATTTCTTGGTTAAGAAGAATTAATGATTGGTTAATTCCTTAAACTATTATAGTACTTCGTGTTAAGTAATATTCTTCAAGGGGCAGCTTTTTAAATGGAGTTTTGAATTATTTCACAATCATATGCTCAAAAAGTCCTAAGAAAATGAGATAGATTTTCTACAAAATCTTAGAAGGTAACAGCATAGCAGAAGAGACAGAAGCAGCTTCCCAGTCTGTGATACCATGACCCACTATTGCTGGCAAACAGGCACAACTATTTAATGAGAATATACTTCTGTATTCCTCAGGTCATGTTCTTTTACCAGTGCTGCATGCAGATTCTTCTTATGCTCTACCTGTCAGTTCAGAGGTTGTCTCAGATTTAATTTTATTCTGCTGTTAGGAATAAAATTAATTTTAAATACTGTAACTTAGAAATTGTAAAAACAAGAGAGCTAATTTAATGCTGTTCTGACAGCTCTGACCTACATTCTTAATGGAAAAAAGTGACCATTAGTGAAATGTCTATACTGACAAGTGGACACAAATAGTTTTATTAAAGCAATCTATGTACACTTGAGTACCCCCTTTAACAATTTCAGTTTAATTCAGAAAAGTATTTGGTGAATATGTTAAAACTAAATAGTGATAGCAGGTAGGTATTGCAGTGGCTGTATTTTCTCCATGAGGCACAAATGCTCAGTGAGACTCACTGGGGGCTCTGTACAGGTGAGGCCCAGTTGTCTCATTTCCTTGCAGCAGACCCATGGCCCAAACTGGAGCACCCAGCTCTGTCAGCCTGAATTCAGCACCCTCGTAAGGCAGCTCAGCTTCTGCACTGAAGTAGAGCTCCAGTTACTAGCAAATCTATTTTTGAAGGTCAAGCTGTGACAAGTAAGCAACTCCTGCCCGAGTTCAGAGAGCAATATATATACACAAAAGTAAAGTTCTAAGAGCTGAAGCTACCCTTTTAAAGCCCGAGGATTTGGTCCCTTACAGCAGCTGTAAGGCAGCAGTACCTCCAAACGCCAATGCTCTTAACTAACATTAGCACCTTGCATCCTCTCATCATCATGCAGGAACACCCCCTCCCCTTATAATTATGGGCAGTGTTTGTGACCCACAGCCCCAGGAAAGTTTGTTTCACTTACTGGATGGTTATTTTAAAGCTGCTTTTTAGAGAGAAATGCAGTTCAGTGGACACAGTCTTCATATTCACCACTGGTCTGAGGTGACAGCAAAACCAGTGTGTGTTCATAGTGTAGGGGTCAGCACAAAATGAGGTAATACCGGTTAATTTTTGAATGTTCTCCCCCAGACTCGATCACATTTTGCTAAATCATCTTCGTGTTCCAGCTTTGCGCACCTCAGCTGCTCCTCAGTAAGGGGCAAGTCCGTAATTACACCGCATCGGCTCCGATCTCACGGTCTGAAGCAGCTGCTGCAGCAGCCACATGGTCCCATCCTGGAGGTAGGAAGTGGAATGCTGCCAGCTCCCACCCAGAGGTGGAGCGATGCCAAGCCATGGCTATGGAGCTGACAGTGCGGTAAGGCAAATAACGAGCTCGGGGGGGGCTCGGCAGGCTGACACCCGCACACGGCACGTACAGCTCAGAGTCACCGGGGCCGCTCCGCGCTGCCAGCCGCTGCTGCTGCTCCTCGAGCACTGGCGAGGAAAACGTGACAGGCCGCGGAGGAGGCGAAGAGAAGCGGCGTCCCCCGTCTCGGAGTCGGCTGGCTACAGCGCGAGGCTCTCAGTCCGTGTGCGAGGGACTCCCGCGGGGACGCGGCTGGTCCTCCCCCGGCGCGGCCGCAGAGCCGGTCTCACAGGGGCAGTGCCTTGCCTCGGCCGCACACCGCGGCGCGGAGCAGCGCGGCGAGGCGGCGCAGGCCGGCGGCACCGCCGGGCAGCGCGGCCAGGAGTGCGGCG